>QEPC01007399.1:2177639-2279789 GCA_003113815.1 Sphenodon punctatus | reverse complement strand
GCTACCACTCCCTTAGCTCTACCCACCAGCATCACCTCCATCTTGTCGGAATTCAGCTTCAGACAGCTCACCCTCATCCAGTCCCCCACAGCCACCAAACATCAGGTAAGCACTGAGACTGCCGTGTCTGGGTCAGCTGAAAAAAACGGGTAAAGTTGGGTGTCATCAACATACTGATGACAGTATACTGATGACATCAGTATGACACCACACACCAAACTTTCGAACAACCTCAACTAAAGGTTGCATGTATGCGTTGAACAGGAGAGGGGACAAAATAGAGCTCTGCGGGACTCCACACGAGAAGTCGTGGGGAGAAGATGAACACTCACCCATCACCGTGTTCTTCCGGTCAGGAAAGAGCAGAACCATTCAAGAACAGCCCTGCCTACCCCAGTTCAGTCCCTCAAGCACGTCACCAACATCTCGTGGTCAACGATATCAAATGCAGCTGAAAGATCTAACAGGGTTGAATGACCTTTGTCCAGTTCACTGTGAAGGTCATCAACCAAGGCCACAAGTGCAGTCTCGGTGCCAAATCCTGGATGAAAGCCATACTGAGAGGGATCCAGAAAACTGATGTGGTCCAGATGCCCCCAAAGCTGCTAAGCCACCACCCACTCAATAACCTTTCCTAAAAAGGGAAGGTTAGAGACAAGCTGGCAGCTGGTGAGGGAGTCAGCATCCAGTTATGGTTTCTTGAGCAGGGGCCACACCACCGCCTCATTGAGGCATTCCGGCACTCTGCCCTGCCTAAGGGAGGCATTGACCACTCCAGCCAACAACAGCCCTAGCACCTCCCGACTGGCATTAACCAGCTAGAACGGGCACAGGTCAAGTTCACAAAAGGTGGACCTCGCGGCACCCAGAACATCCCCACATCAGCGAGTGACACCGACTGAAACTGATCAAAACAGGACAAGATGGGGCTTCCATTACTTCTGGTTCTCCTGTTGCCCCAAGTGTGGCGTCAAAGTCGTGAATTTGAGCAATTTTTATCTACAAAAAAGTTTTTTAAAAAATGTTACAGCGAACACTGGAAGACTCCAGTTCCAGGTGGAGGGAGGCCGGACTGACCAGCCCCCTCACCACCTGGAAAATCTCATCTGGACATGACTTTGCATATGCTATGAGGGCAGCAAAGAATTTCTTCTTTACTGCCCTCACAGCCATGGCATAGGCACGTAAACTGGCTCTGTGCCGCAACCAGTCGGCTTCAGCACGAGAGCAGTGCCACCATCGCTTCAACCACTGCCCTTCTTACTTCACCATCCGCAGGTCCTCCATAAATGAGGGGGACCTGCGCTGTTGACGGTTGTGGAGTGGATGCCTGCAAGCTGTTCGGTCAATGGCCTCAGTAAGCAGAGTGTTCCAAAAAGCCACGAGGTCATAAAGCGAGCGATTGTCGAATGGGGGGTAACTCCCCAAGAGCATTCCGGAACCTCTCTGGTTCCATAAGTCTCTGGGAGGGGACCAATTGGACTGGTCCCCGCACCTTTCCGGGGCAGATGTGCTAGGAGAAACGCCTGAAGGAGGTAATGATCTGTCTGTGACAAAGGCACTGCTGACACCTCCCCCACCAACGGATCCCCCGCCTCAAGGGCCAGTACAGNATCCGGCACTCTGCCCTGCCTAAGGGAGGCATTGACCACTCCAGCCAACAACAGCCCTAGCACCTCCCGACTGGCATTAACCAGCTAGAACGGGCACAGGTCAAGTTCACAAAAGGTGGACCTCGCGGCACCCAGAACATCCCCACATCAGCGAGTGACACCGACTGAAACTGATCAAAACAGGACAAGATGGGGCTTCCATTACTTCTGGTTCTCCTGTTGCCCCAAGTGTGGCGTCAAAGTCGTGAATTTGAGCAATTTTTATCTACAAAAAAGTTTTTTAAAAAATGTTACAGCGAACACTGGAAGACTCCAGTTCCAGGTGGAGGGAGGCCGGACTGACCAGCCCCCTCACCACCTGGAAAATCTCATCTGGACATGACTTTGCATATGCTATGAGGGCAGCAAAGAATTTCTTCTTTACTGCCCTCACAGCCATGGCATAGGCACGTAAACTGGCTCTGTGCCGCAACCAGTCGGCTTCAGCACGAGAGCAGTGCCACCATCGCTTCAACCACTGCCCTTCTTACTTCACCATCCGCAGGTCCTCCATAAATGAGGGGGACCTGCGCTGTTGACGGTTGTGGAGTGGATGCCTGCAAGCTGTTCGGTCAATGGCCTCAGTAAGCAGAGTGTTCCAAAAAGCCACGAGGTCATAAAGCGAGCGATTGTCGAATGGGGGGTAACTCCCCAAGAGCATTCCGGAACCTCTCTGGTTCCATAAGTCTCTGGGAGGGGACCAATTGGACTGGTCCCCGCACCTTTCCGGGGCAGATGTGCTAGGAGAAACGCCTGAAGGAGGTAATGATCTGTCTGTGACAAAGGCACTGCTGACACCTCCCCCACCAACGGATCCCCCGCCTCAAGGGCCAGTACAGGATATCAGGTCCAAGGTATGCCCTCCATCATGACTCCGGCCAACAACCAAGTAAGACAGTCCCATGGTTGCATTGGCGGCCATGAACGAATGTTCTGTTCCCCCAAGGCTGGCATCGGTATGACCGTTGAAGTCCCCCAAGACAACCGTCTTCAGGGACTGCAAGACCACCTCCGACACCAGCTCCACTAGAGCATGTCAGGAAGCTGCAGTACAGGTCTGTGTGCGGTATACAAGCAGCAAACCAAATTTGTTTCTGGCCAAATCAACCACCAGGTGGAGGCCTTCTGTGCCTGAAATAGTCTGCACTGGATAGCTTCTCACAGTCCATGTGTCCTGAAAAAGAATGACTACAGCAACACCCCGCCCCTCCGGCCAAGGCTGATGCTGCACAGAGTACCCAATTGGAACAAGGTCAGCCAAAATAGGCCCCGACTAAGTGTCCAGCCAGGTCTCCAGGATACAATTCCTCTCCCCTTTTGTTCCCAGTCTCACTCTTCTCCTACTTCTCCTTTGTTAACCTCTTATCTTACTGTTCTCTGTATCGATGTTGTCATATCAAAATTAAGGACAAGATAGCATCCAGTTGAAATCTACTTGATCTTTTGTAAATGGATCATACTTGCGTGATTTAAATAGGTACAATCGATAACTTTTACATCACAATCATTCATATTATCTGTATTCTCAAAGTTTGCAGTGTGGCTCAGGACAAAACTGAACAGGTGTGATGGCTAGAATGAAATATCTAGATGCATGGGAAGCCTCTGCACAAGGTGAAAGGGTGTCTTTGTTTGTATACCAAAACTCAAAAGAGTTAATAGCAAAATAATAATAGTAATTCAGTCTTATATTGCTGCTGTGTAGTGATTTGAGGGAACTGATAGACTTGCCCATTAAATGTACTTTTAAAAATTGTCAAGGTTGCCCCGAGCACTTGCTATAATGAATAAATCTAAATAAAGCATATGGGAAGAAGATTCTAAACCAGATGTTCAAGAGATGCCAATAAAGGGATTTGTACAGGGACCAGGGACCGTTTTATGACTTGTGCTACATGGGATGTGAGATTAACTCATCGCGGTGGACCTTTATGGCATTAACATTTCCAAACAATAATATTTAATTACCATAAACTGTGGTTTATGTCTGTCTGGATTATTTATTTATTTATTTATTTATTTGGTAGGGACTTTTAAGAAGCTGCTCTCCTGCTGTCATTGAAATGTACTATGGAACATGCTCAAGAACATGAGGAAAGTCTTGGGCAAGCCCAGATGTATTGTGTGGAGAGACCAGTATGTAACCAAGAATTCTTTCAAAGGCAGCTACACAAGAAGGAAAAGACATCTCAGCCTCTAAGCCAGAAGATAGCACATTCTTGTCGGTATGGCTTGTGTCTGTTCTGTATCTGGTAGAACCTAACTCATGAATTCTCTCCCACCTGCTAATTTTCTGAACACATAAAAAGCAGTGGTCTCAGGGCTGATCTTAGAATTTGCAGGGCCCAGGGTGAAATACAGCCCCCCCCCCCCCTAGCCCTGAATGCCATAGCCCCATCCCTTTAACAATTGTCAGTCTGGTGTTGGCTTACAGAAACAGGGTCATACGTTTTCACGCACACATAAATGCACACGCAGGCTTCCCTTCCTCCCCCAAGTGCTCTCGCTCTCTTCTTTTCTCACCTTCCACCCCTGGCAGGGTGGATTCAGTCATCAGCGATTTACTGGCATTGAAGGGAAGAGGGACAGGGCCCCAAAGGAAGCAGCCACCTCTGGAGCTGAGAGTCATGGGTGGGTAGAGGGCCCCACAGAGAGAGCCCGTTCTGGAGCCTCTGGAGCACTGGCCCTGAGGCTACCAGGACTGGTCGCTCTATGGGGGCCCCTGGCCTGAGCCATGCTTAAGGCTGGCCCTGAGTAGTCTTTCCCCCACTTCTCAGCAAGAATGTAACAACAGGGAGTTGTATAAACTAAATCTTTTGTTACCAAGGCTTTTACTTTCACAAACTATGGCCGCAATCCTGAAAACACGCCTTCAAAACTAACTACTCGTGAATACTTGATTTCACAATTCTAGTGTATGTAATTAATGTACTGTCAATTATTAGGTATTTAGAAGTGAACTGTGTCTTGCAGAATGAATGAACAAACCATATTTGCAATATTGCAACAGTATAGAAATTTATAGTAGTTGATTCTTAAGACATAAAGAAATAAGTAGTGCCATACTGGGTCAGACCAATGGTGTGGAGCATATGCAGTGCGTTTGCAGCCCTGGCATGGGCCTGCAGCAAGCACGCAAACTGTGTAGTGATGTGTGCACGAGGCAGTGCACACGGGGCTTGGGATCAGCCCCACCAACTCCAAGATCCTTTTTCTGAGTGGTAACCCAGGATTGTGTACATATAGTTTGGATTATTTTTCCCTATGTGTATCACTTTTCACTTGTCAATATTAAATTTAATCTGCCCTTTTAGATGCCCAGTCTCGCAAGATCCTCCTGCAATTCTTCACAGTCCGCTCAGATTTTAACTACTTGAATAACTTTGTCATCTGCAAATTTGATCACCTCACTTTTTTACTCCATTTTTCACATCATTAATAAATACAATAAGTAACACTGGTTCCAGTACACATCCTTGAGGTACTCCACTATTTACTTCTCTCCATTGCAAAAACTGGCCATTAAGCCCTACCTTTTGCTGCTTATCCTTTAACCAGTTACCGATCCACGATAGAACACTGCCTCCTGTCCTATGACTCTTTAATTTCCTCAAGAGTATCTCGTGAGGGACCTTATCAAACGCCTTCTAAAAATCCAGATACACTATATCAACTGGCTCACCCTTATCCACATGCTTATTTACACCCTCAAAAATTCCAATAGATTAGTGAGGCACAACTTCCTTTTGCTAAATCCATGCTGACTCTTCCCCAGAACATATTCCATAATCAAAAAACCTCTTGCAAATTCAATCATGCACTAAAAAGCATGGGAATTGCACGTTAAGGCTCCTTTAATTTCCGTGCCATGTTAGGAGTAAAGACATTCTACAGTCTCGCATATTGTGCTCACTTACAACTTAGGCTCCATGCACTCACACTTTGCCTTCATCTTTCAGCCCCAATCCTTTTCCTCTTTGCAGGTTGGAGGCAACACTGAAGCTGGGGAGAGGAGGGCATGAGGTGTCTCCTCACCCCCTCCGTTTCCTCTTTAAGAAAGAGAGAACTTAGCCACCCCTTCTCCCCCTCTAATCTACTTGGTCCCAGCCCTGTAACAGAGAACTCAGGACTTCTGTCTTCCAGCCTCTCCACACCACTCTAATCTAGTAGAAATTGGCACTGCTGTTGCCTCCATTCCTTCCAATGGCCATTCCATTTTATTAATTTCAATGCATACCCAACTTAGTTTTAATTAAACATTTGTATACTGCTGTACCCAGCTTCACTGTGCTCTGGGAGGGCAGTGGAGACTAGTGGGTAAGAGGGACGGTTGTGAGCCATTAGTCAGCTGTCCCATTCTCCCCAACTGAAATGAAAGGATAGAGGGAAAGGAAGGGGTTAGGAGCCAGCTCACGCCTTCCTATCCCCAGCTTCAGTGTTGGCCTCAACCTGCAAAGAGGAAGAGGATTGAGATTGAAAGACGAAGGCAAAGTGTGGGTGCATAGAGCCTAAGCTGTAAGTGAGCACAATATGCAAGACTGTACAATGTCTTTACTGCTAGCATAGCACGGAAGATAAGGCAGGAACCTTAACTTGCAATTTCCATGCTTTTTAGTGCATGATTGAATTTGCAAGAGCCTTAACTCTTCTTGTAAACGGGAGGTTTTTTGATTATGGAATAATGCAATGGAGAAAATATGTCCTGCTGGTGCAGTAGAATGCTGAGCAGCATAACCACTATGAGAGCAAGGCTTAGGGGACACCAAGGTGGAAGAGCTGCTCCCTTCAGTTTAGAAGGTTGTTACTTCCTTCAAATAGCAAGCAAGGCAAAGCTGGATTTTTACTGGTAACTCCCTGCTTTACTAAGAATACATCAACTTTGGTTCAGTATAAGCATTGCAAACTTCCAAAAACTACTCTCTCTAATATCTAGAGCTTATGGCTTGTACAGGAGTCTTCCACTTTACTCCCCACTGTCAGAACTCTTTTCCTTGTGCAACACTGGCCATTCTGCCTCCCCCTGTACAGGAGCCCCTGGCTAGTTCACGTCTTCTACAGGGCTCCCTGGCTGCTGTGCCCGTGTACAGGACTCTCTACCTGGCGTAATACTGCCCATCCTGCAGCTCTCCCCCTGTACAAAGCTCCCTCCGTTCTCCTCTGTCCAGGGCTCTCCCCCGGTACAATTATGGCCATTATTCTGCAGCTCTCTGTCTCTACAAAACTTCCCTTTCTTTACTCCCCCTTGGTCAGGTCTCCCTTTCTTGCACAACGCTGCCCACTCTGCAGACCTCCCCCTGTACTGGGTTCCATATTCTGTATCCCCAATAAAGCTGCTCCCTGTAAAGTACTCCCCCTGCGCATGACTTCCACTGTGGAAGCTATTTACAAAGGCTCTGCCCCCACTTTCTCCCCTTAATGTCCCTCCCCCCCTTTGTGTATGCTCCCTCCCTCCCTGCTCCTCCATAGGATTTCCCTCCCCGGGCTAAGGCTTGCTCTTAGAGTCCTCCCAAGAGGACTACATTTGCCACTCTGACCAACAGGGCTCTGCACCGGACCCCACCGTCTCCTTGCCCCCCTCCTGCAGAACACCCACTGTATCCAGCCCCGAGCACCCACTTACCCTTATTCCTTAGTGGGGTTGGGAAAGTCGGAGGAAGAAGCACTGTAAGAAGATTGATTCCATCCCGCCTGTAGCCTCCTGTTCCTATCTCCGGGATAAACTCTGCTCTCTTCCTGAACCTGGGAGCATCCCAGGCAAACTCCAGCGCTCTGGCCTCAGCCATGTTCCTCCAATGGTGTACCCCGTTGGAGCTGCAGCCCAGACACCTCACGTTTCAGCTGTCGCTGAAATCCATGAGCTCTGGTTCAGGGAGGGTTTAGGGGGCAAGATCAGCCACCCCAAACATTACTGCGGGTTAGCTAGCTCTGTTGTTTAGTCATCTTGATGTCCCTGGTCCCCAAGCTGAAGCGCCTGCTATGCAGGTTCAGATCAGAATGACTTTCAGCTTTCTCCCTTTCACAGGCCTTGCCTCTCCACACCAGATCAGCTCTAAACATGGCTGGCCAGTCACTCTCACTGCCCCCTGGGAGGTGCAGTTCCCGCTCTTTCCCCAGCACTGATAGGCTCTAGCAAGCAGTGCCTGCTGGGAGTTGTAGTTCCCAATATTCAAGAATGTTTGCTTTTAAACAGTCTCTGCATTACACATAGAATGTTCGCAAACACTCCACACTCAGGATGGTCTCCATAGGCTAACGTTGAATTTTCAATAAGTCATAACTTAAAAACTACTGACCGAATTTACAAAAAGTAAACCAAAGGCACACCCCACCAGCTGCCTTGAATTTTCTAAAAGACTCACACCTCCTCCCAACCAACACAAAACCCCTTTACCCTGCCAAAATCGAGCTGGTCTAACTTTTGAAAAAACAGGCTTTCAAAGTGCAGTTATCAAACTGCGATATCTCAGCTGTTATCCAACCAATTTGACTGGTTGGATAACAGTCGTGGACAGCATCAACTGCTTACTCCAGTGATCCTTCACTACAAGTTACATGATCCTAACTTTAATCATGCCAATTTTATAGCAAATAGGATGTTGGGGCTTTATAATGGAGGGTGTAACACACCTTATCTATTAAAGCGCTCCCACGCTCTAATAATTCTCATGTATGCCAAGAAATGTCAGAAGACAGCTTATTCTCATGTATGCCAAGAAATGTCAGAAGCAGTTGATAACTGTAGACCATCGTGTCCTAGTAAAAAGAGAAAGTTATTGGCAAGAAAGGAATGATTGTGACATATCCTCAAGGATGTTTTGTCTTTTATGTTAAAGTCTAGTATCACTGTGATATTGGATGCCTCTTCTGTTTGGGGACTATTTCCTGCTTGCGCATGGGGAAAACATATGATCCTTTCAATTTTTCTAGTCTGTGATCCCATTTTTTCCTTTTTCTTTTTTTATGTTTTCAGTTGTTCTGCCAAGAAAGCAAAGTCTCACCTCTACAGTTTTTTACCAATTTTAAAATGGCTGCCCCGCTATCCAGTGAGGGCATATTTGCCAGGAGACATTATCTCCGGCATAAGCACTGGCGTTATGCAGCTTCCTCAAGGTTAGTAAAATTCTGTATTCTCTTCTTAGCTTCTTACGTGACAATGCCTGTCTGATCTTTTCTTTTTTTAAAATCATCATTATATATTATTACCTCTTCATCATTCCTCTGAGAGGGAGGGATCCTCTGGTGGCAGCAGAGGATGGGGGGTGTTTTGTGGGGTGGGGATCTCTCTCAGGGAGCTGGCAGGACGGCCTCCGGGTGTGTGTGTGTGTGTCGGAACGGATCAGGGGTGGGGTCTGCAGCCATAGAGGTCGTTCTGGGCCGGGGGAATTATGGTTAATCTGGGAGGCGGGTTTGATCTGTGAGACAGGACAGATGGTGTGTTTCTGTCCCGCCCACTGGCCCCCAGGCAGGTGATGAGGTGATTAGGGATTAGAGGACCCCTAGCCTCGGCTTGATTCTGATAAATGCGAGGTCTGTAGCTAATAAGTCAACTGCGGTCCAGGAGTTGATCCTGGACCAGGCAGCCGACCTCGCATGTACCTGGCTGGACAATGAATTGGGGCCTATACTGGCTGATCTTGTTCCAGCCGGGTACTCTGTGCAGCATCAGCCACGACTGGAGGGATGGGGGTGGTGGTGTAGCGATTATTTTTAAGGATGCCTGGTCCGTGAGGAGATTTCCGCAATCTATCATGGGTATAGAGAGTCTCCATCTGAGTTTGGATTTGGCCGGAGACAGGGTAGGGATACTGCTCGTATACCGCGCACCCACCTGTACGGCAGCCTCCCTACACGCGCTGACCGAGCTGGTGTCGAAGATGATCTTGCAGTCCCCCAGGACGATAGTTCAGGGGGACTTCAATCTCCATTCCAACGCCAGTCGTGGAGGGGTGGAGCATGAGTTCATGGCCGCCATGGCAACCATGGGCCTGAGAGTAGTGGGCCCCACACACGTTGGAGGACATACCCTGGACATGATATTTTGCAAAGGCCTTGAGGCGGGGGATCCATTGGTGGGGGAGGTATCAACAGTGCCCTTGTCATGGACAGATCATTATCTCCTCCGGGCGGATATCCTGGCACATGTCGGCCCTCGGGAGGGTGTGGAACCAGTTAGGTTGGTTAGCCCCCGAAGGCTTGTGGAACCTGAAAGATTCCAGATAACTTATGGGGATGTTTCCTCTGACCTTGATGGCCGCTCGCTCGATGACCTCGTGCCTAGGTGGAATATCAGACTTGACGGAGGCCATCGACTGTGTAGCTCCCAGGCGTCTGCTTCCGGAGTGCCGACAACGCAGCTCCCCATGGTATACGGGTGAGTTGCGGCGGATGAAGCAGGAAAGGTGGCGGTTAGAGCGATGGTGGCATCACTCGTACTGAAGTGGACCAGTTGCGGCATGGAGTCTGGTTACGTACGTATACCATAGTAGTGTGGACAGCAGAGAAGGTTTTCTTTGCTGCCCGCATTGCATCTGCTAAGTCCCGCCTGGCTGAGCAGTTCCAGGTCATGAGGGGGCTGGTCAGTCCGGCCTCCCTCCGCCTGGACGTGGAACCATCAAAGGTTGCTGTGATTTGTTTGTGGACTTTTTTGCTGATAAAATCGCTCAAATTCACCATGATTTTGATGTAACTTTTTTAACAGAAAATGGGTCTGAGCCAGTGGAAGCCCCATCTGGTCCTGTTTTGTGGGATGAGTTTCGGACGGTGTCGCCCTCAGATGTGGGGGATGCTCTTGGAACTGTTCGAGCCACCAATTCTGAATTAGATCCATGCCTATAATGACTGGCTAAGGCTAGCCAGGAGACATTGGAGCTGTTGCTGGTTGGGATAGTCAGTGCCTCCTTTGGGGAGGGCAGGGTGCCGGGCTGTCTCAAGGAGGTGGTGGTGCAGCTCCTGCTCAAGAAATCATCTTTGGATGTCGATTTCCTTGCCATCTATCAGCCGTCTCTAACCTTCCCTTTTTAGGGAAGGTTATTGAATGGCTGGTGGCTCGGCAGCTTTAGGGGCATTTGGACCGGATGAATTTTCTCGATCCCTCGCAGTCGGGCTTTCGTCCAGGTTACGGCACGGAGACTACGCTTGTGGCCTTGGCTGACAACCTCTCCCGTGAGTTAGACCTGGGTCGTTCGACCCTGTTGATCTTGTTAGATCTCTCGGCTGCATTTGATACCGTTGATCATGAGTTATTGGTGACTTGGTTGCAGGACCGGGCAGGGATTGTCGGGACTGTTCTTGAATGGTTCCACCATTCCTGGCCGGGAGAACCCAGCGTGTGGTGCTGGGGGAGTTTTCAGCTTCCCCCCAAGGTCTCACGTGTGGAGTACCACAGGGCTCCATCCTATTCCCTCTCCTGTTCAACGTGTACATGCAGCTTTTGGGAGAGGTTGTTAGGGAGTATGGAGTGAGTTGTCATCAATATGCTGGTGACACCCAGCTATATCTTTCATTTTCCTCCGACTCAGGCTCTGCAGTCTCGGTGCTTACCCGGTGTTTGTCCGCTGTGGGGGATTGGATGAGGGCGAGCTGGCAGAGACTAAATCCTGACAAGATGGAGGTGATGGTTGTGGGGAAGGCCAGTGTGGTGGTGGCCCCCATCATTGATGGGGTCTGCCCCCCCCCTGGTTTCTCAGGTCCGGAGTCTGGGGGTGCTCCTGGACCCACAGCTCAACCTGGATGCTTAGGTGATGGCTGTGGCGAAAGGAGCATTTCGCCAGTTACATCTGGTGCGTCGGCTTAGGCCGTATGTCTCAGATTCGAATCTGGGCCCAATTCAAGGTGCTGGTGTTGACCTTTAAAGCCCTAAATGGCTTGGGCCCCGCCTATCTGCAGAACTGCCTCACCCTCAGGGTCCTGGAGCGGCCCCTGCGGTCAGCTGGGGGCGCTCTCCTTGGAGTTTCCCGGGTGTCTACTATGGGGAGGGCATTCTCCGTGGCTGTGCCACGACTGTGGAACTCCCTCCCATTGGAGATCCGCTTGGCTGCCAACCGCCCCTCTTTCCGTAGACAGTATAAGACCTGGCTGTTCCGCCAGGCTTTTCTCAAGGGAGATGGGATGGGTGGGTTGAATTAGGGGGTGGGGGGTGTTATATTGTTTTAATTGATATTATTATGGTTTATTTTAATGTTTTAATGTCTGGACTGTTTTAATATGTGAGCCGCCCCTAGATGCCTGCGGCAGACGGGGGCAGCATATAAATTGTAAAATTAATAATAATAAATAATAATAATCATAGTGGAATGTACACTGTACTTACATAAAACTCAAAAGTGATTAATTCAGTCCAGCATTATCCTCAGACCCAGTCTCTTCTGTTTCTGAAACAAGGCTTTGTGACAGCTTATCATGGTAAGAATTCTACTGTCTAACGCCAAATCCTTCCTTTTTACACCCACCCAAAGAACTTTGGCCCTAATTAAGCAGGGAGTACATATGGGAGTAACTTAATGAGGCTGCATGTGTACTTAAAGTTAGGCATACTCATAAATGCCTTGTTGAATCAAGATCTTAATTATTCCTTCCCCTTTATCCCAGAAATAATGCCAGATGGTTTGCTCTCCTCTACTACGATTATGGTATGAAACAAATTGAAAGGGGTTCAGCTGCTTTTCTACACCCTGGTGAAGCAGGTCCCTTTCCAGGAGGGGTTCAGCTGCTTTTCTGTGCCCTGGTGAAGCAGGTCCCTTTCAGTTCCGGGATCAAGTGAAAATACTACTGTGTTTGAGAGGGTGGGGAATTACTCCTCTTTCTATTTTTAAACATGACTCTTTTGTTCAATCAAATAGGCATTTATTCAATGATAGCAACACAATTTAACATTCCAATTATTAATGAAGCACTTGCACTTTAACACATAATCCCTCACCTACTCTGACTACTTCAAATACATACAAAGCATATATTCTTACGTGATCAGAGGTCAACGGTCTGGTTCCAGAAGGAGGGCGGGCAGGGGGCCCAAACGAACGAGAGAGAGAGAGAGAGAGCCTAGCTGTAGAGCAAGTTGCAGGACTTCCTAGGGAGAAGTCCCAGAGAGGGCCAATCACCGAGCTAGCCGGCACCCTGATAAGGGTTAGCGGACAAGTACCGTGAAAGGCAAAGAACTGATACAGAGACTGGCCTTATATACAGGTTTTTCTTATTACTTATCCATGTCAAGGGGCTGTTTGCCCTCTTATGGCTTATTCATGATTGGGGTCCTCCTGCTTAGTCATTGGTTTGGGGGTTTGCCCTGACCGATAGGGTCCTACCTCTCCTCCCTCCGGAGGGAGGGCTTGACTCCCTGGCCCTGGGCACCCCACACACCCCTTGGAGGTGTCTTATTGTCTGACCAAGCCATCTCGCTTCTCTCTGGTACCGTTTGGTTCTGTTATCAGTGTCCCTGGTGAGTTATAAACTATTAAGTTTTGCTTGGGAACACAAGGTCTTCTTTCTCTCAGGCACCTAATAGACAGGGATATTGCCTCCTTCGCACCAGTTCACATACTATCCTGTAATTTACTTCCTCTGACCATTTGACCGTTTTACTCCTAGCACATTTTATTCCTTATCTAGATCAGTGAATCAATGCATATGCTAACTAATGTCTTACCTAACTTATAGCATTCTATATAAACTTACATGAGGGCCACAATGGCCTACACAAAAGTTTCAGTTAGTTACAATATCATTATAAATCCAGCATACGTTTGGTTACATTTCAACAAAGAATAAGTTACAATAGCATTCAATGTCTGATCTGGCACATTTGTGTCAAAAGAAACACTTCTGCTTTGGTTACGTTGTAGCAAGGAAATTAGCATCTCTGTTAGGCCTATGCCATTTCACAACAGGTACACACAGTATTGCATATAGCATGTGTCTGGAATACCATTTCCCCGTAGGAAATGGTCGCTGCAAGACTGGTTTGACTACTTTTGGTTGGGGAGCAACAGCAAGACCAGAAGAAGTCAGAGCTTGCTCTTTGCTTTTCCCTGACATGTCATGGTGGTGACTTCTCGCCTCTTCTGAGGAGAGCAGACAGTGAGTTGCATCTCAATAAGTCTATGGAAGTGCAATGAAATTGCACTTTGTTACCATGCAAGTGCAGAAGGAACCTGGGGGTTGTCACCATGTCTTCTCTGCAGAGAGCAGTTGGGGAGGCAAAATCCATGATTACTTTTGCACTAGCAATGGTGCAGCTCCACCTGTCAGACCATTAGGACAGAGAGGCTCAGGTGGCCATACTGTTTAAAAGGCTTAGGCAAATACAGGTATTCAAAACTCAATTAGGTATAGAATTAGATACATTCATGGAGTATAGGTTCATTAAGGACTGCTTGTTGAGGTGATCAGGTGTTGCAACCTCATGATGAGGTCATCCTTAAACCTCTAGAAACTGAGAGTGAACGACAAGACGGATCACTTCATATTTGCTATATTCTTGCACTTTTCCTCAGAGGCATCTTATTTTGGCCATTGTTGTAAACAGGATACTGGGCCGGATGGACAATTCATCTTCCTCAGTACGATCATTACTATCATTTTCTCTACTGTTTTACCACTGATTCCTCTAGTCTTCCTGAGCAGATGAAAGATAATGCTAAAAACACGGTTGCTATGTCTACTGCCTATTATGATGTACACACACATGTGCCCCTGGGAAAGTCCCCCACCTCCTGACTGCACTTCACCTTTGTCTCTCCTGGTGGCGGCGCAGTCAGAAGGCAGGGGACTTTCCCAGAGGCACACAGCTGTAGTTTTGGTCTGCGTGCATTCATGGTGCATGAGGCCCTGCTCATGTCTCCTCTTCCTTGCTCCCTCACGCACATTTTCACACTGTGTCTTTCTACTAGCTCCCTCTTTTGCACCCACATGCTTACACTCTCTCTCTTACACTCAAGCTTCACATTTCCTGTCTTTCTCCTCCTCCCTTTGCTCCCTGCTTCCCTGGCTGATTCTCATTCTTGTCTCGCATGCAGGTAATTACACTCTTTCTCCTTTTTTCTTTCTCCATGAGTCTCTGTCTGCCTGTGTGAGTCTGTAGCATGTGGGGTGGAAGGGATGAGAAAAACGTTCTGCCTTGCACACTGGAGGCAGCTCCGAACACCAGCAGCAGTTCATGTCCCAACCCCAAGACCTTCCCTCTCCTCATGGCTAGAGACTCTCTGTGAAGCTTAGGAGGGGAAAGGAAATGTGTGTACCACTAATGGAAGCACTCCCCCTGGAAACTGACAGTAGCAGGCAGCAAATTTGAAAGGGCAGCAGCAGCTTAAATTGCTGCCACAAGATTCAAACCCACATTGACCTCATCTCTTAGTACATGTGTCTGTTGCAGCAACCCCATAGTTTGAGAACCGATGCACTAGAGACGTCATATATTTGAACTATTACGTCATAAAAAGGCATTAACTGTGTTATACGTGTTGAAACATAAAATGTAGTAGCTTTATCTCATAATAAAGATATTTCTATATGATTTATAGGCGATTGACAGTGAACTTTGCTCTTTTATTACTTCCTCTCTTTAAAAATAAATATGACTCAAATAAATAAATATGACTCCTTCCTTTGAAACACACCTTTGAATAACACAGACGCTTATAGTCATACGGCTGAACAGGACCTCCAGGGTCATCTAGTCTAGCTCCCTTCACCAGCTCAGGATTCATCAAACCCTGTCTGCCCCCACAGAAAAATCCACCATCAAGATATGAGGCCTTTTTAAAAAAAATTAAAAAATCTCACACAAGTAGAGATTAAGAGTGATGATGCCTGAGACTGGGAGAGATCAGACTGATGTCTGAAATAACAGTGAGCAATCTTAATCTTTTTAAAAAGTTCATATATCTAAAAAAAGGGAGTCACACCCATGCTGTAGGGAAAGAGGGGGGAGGGGACCCCAGCCCTCTGAATCAACTGCCTTTACCCTGAGCATGTGCGCAGGACCCGCTAGGCGTTTAACATGTAATTATAGTACCCAGGCACCAGAACACCTTATCAGTTTCACAGGAAGAAAAGGGGGGCGAAAAAACAAACGTGCTAGGAGGTGAGAAAAAAGATTTCTTCCTGTAACATCAAATAGAACACTCCCCACAAGTTGTGTCAATACATTTATCTAACTGTTTTAAAGCTCTTGTTTCCCAGTAGGTTACTGCTCTGATGGTTAAAAAAAAACACTTTGATTTCATGACCAGTTTGTATCCATTTGTTTTTGTACCTATACTTAGCTTTAGTTGGAACAAATCCTCTCCCCCACCCCCTGCCATATTATATTCCCCCAATATATTAATGCCCCTAATATATTTGTACATTGTATATATTTGTAATGTATTTGTATGTGTCTCTTTGTACATTGCTTCTATCCTTTAATTTAGCAGGGATACGTTAAAGAGCGGCTGGCTCAGCCCAGTCAGGACAAGCATCTAGTTCCTTTAGCATGCATCTTTCTTAGCGCTGAAAGTTAGATAGCCACTGCAAATATGAAATATGAGTTAATATGTTTGAACCACAGATCTCACACACATACAAACTCTTCTCTGGCATGCTTACTCCCTGGACCACTTGGTATCACCTCTCAAACAGCAGGGCAGAACTCTGCTCTTAGATGGGTCATTTAAATTTCCTTTCTATGAGACATCAATTTGATGCAAAGAGAAATGCACATATGTACATGCAATTATTAGTGACCTGTCCAGGGAATGACCAGGCTAAAGTTTAACCTAACTTGAAATGTAGCATACCTGTGACATTAATAAAATCCCAAACCTCATCTGAGATTTATAGAAAAACTTTAAGGAACTATGTTTCTGCTCAGATTTACACATAACTTGTCTCTACCCTCCTGTCTCTCTCTACCTAAGTCTGTTTGCTTCCTTATGAGCACTGCTGATAGCATATATTGGAGTACTTGGGTGAGTTGTGGTTGGAGACTTGGCCCTTCCTCCTCCAAAATAAAGCCTTTTCTTCCCCCTGCCCCACCCCACTCATTCAAGACCTGTAATCAGGGTTATGGGAACAGGCTTTTAATTAAAATGTGTGTTTAAGGAACATTGTACGAATATCTATATGAACGTATGGCCTGTTAATGTTGTGTTCTATAAGAATAACGCAAATAAATGTCACTGAACTGAACTTGTCTGCTTTTCTGTAACTTGTTTTTCTCCAGGGTTAGCCTATGCATTGCTGGCAGCTGTTCCGCCAGTATTCGGCCTATATTCTTCATTTTATCCTGTTTTTCTGTATACTTTTTTTGGGACCTCCAGACACATATCCATAGGTATGTACAATGTAAGGGGTTTGTTTTTTTATGTTCTGGTGGTATGTTTTTTTTTTTTTTAAACAAACCATCAAATGAGTAAATATAGTCTTGTGTCATTTTTATTGAACTTGAAATTCTTAGCATGCATTTTCTGAGTCCTCGACTACCAGCAAGAATGTGTTTGTCCTCCTCTTATTCGACTCACTGAGTAAGAACTTAGGGGAAGCGTGGAGCATGGGACTGACTGAAGGTGCTTTTCCACGATACTTACTGCGCATGATTTGCCTCCAGGAAAGAATCTGAGAGGCAAAGCATGGGCAGGGTTTGTAACATGGGATGGCCCCCCCCCTTGCACATTTTTGCCATTGATCCTATGGAGGATTGCAGAGTAGGGAAATCCAGCTCTACAATCCACCCGCAGGATCGCTGACAAAAATGCACAGGGAGGTGGTGGTCCCACCGCGTTACAAACCCCGCACATGCTTTGCCTCTTGGATTCTTTCCCAGAGGCAAATCACGCGCGGTACGTATTGCGGGAAAGCGCCCTGAGAGCTGGACATCTCTAAGTTGTAATTCCAGCTCTACTACTTGCTTGCAGAGTTCCCTTAGCCAATTCACTTATCCCCATATGCAAAATAGTGATTGCTTTTACTTTGCTTATCCTACAACGTGTATGTTCACACAGTTTATAGGGCTTGATTAATAAAATACATGAAATTAAATATAATGGAACTGGATGAGTCCTGAAAGGTTTTGTGTTGGTGCCTATGCGGTAGGGTAAATTTCAGAACTAAAAAAGGAGCTTGTTGCTTGGAAACTAAAGGCAATAACAAATTAAACAATAGCCACCCACAAATAGCCACAAAATGGATGTCTGTTGGTCTGTTTATGAAGTGGATACAGAGCGCGAACATGTGTTCTTCCTCTGTCTCCCCCTCACAAGGATCCTCCTTCCATGGGTCTATTTCACATCAGGTCCAGGCTCGAGAGAGACCAGCACAGGGATGCAGCCAGCGATGGTCCACTTTCTACTGGGCTCCTTCCAGGAGGAGCCCAGCGAGAAGTAGACCAGATGGAGCCCTCTGTCTGAGTTGTGAGTGTGGGTGACACATTTCCTCATTAATCTATGGCCCTTTTCAAATGGACCACGGTAGGGCGGGATGGGTGTGCGCTGCGGTGGGTGTGCAGTCTTTGGGCAGCTGTTACATGAGCACACACCTGTCTCCTCCCACCTCCACCGATCTCCACGCATGGAGCCATCCCTGTTTTGGCTGATGGCTCCATGCGTGGGCGATGGGTGGATCATGGGAGCACGCACGCACCCCCACCCACCTGCTGCAGCAGTCACACAGGACTCCCCCATGCATGCACACACAGGCACCCCCGTGTGCGTTGTGTGGGGGCATCTCGTATTAGGTGCAAACACTTACTGAATGCGTGTGAGTGGCACATGTCGCTCACAGGCCACACACACTGCTATTGTTTCATTTGTTTTTGTCCTGAAAGCATTCAAAATCCAAAGCTGCACACCCCTCGTGCTAAATACGTTTGTTCCTAATAAAAATCTGATTTGACTCTATTTCTCTGGCTGTTGTTCCAGGCACCTTTGCTGTGATCAGCCTGATGATTGGTGGAGTTGCAGTCAGAGAAGCACCTGATGAAATGTTTGACATTAAGGACACTAACTCCACCAATAGTACAGACCTTCTTGAAAGCTATCAAGCCAGAGATGCCATGAGGGTGAAAGTAGCTGTTGCAGTGACCTTGCTTTCAGGGATCATCCAGGTAATGTTTTTGTAGTTTGTTTGCTTCAGTTCAGAGCAAGTTCAGACCGTAGTGCCGCACGTGCAGCTGCAGTTGGTTGCAGCTGCCCTCGTCCCCACCTATTAGGATCTTCAGGGCTCTTGTGCTATAGCACTGTGTGTCATGAGATGTGATCTGTGTCATGCCAAGTTTGTATCTAAACTTTGGGATACTAGCATGACTTGCTGGGGAAACAGGACAACTTTCCTGGCACCTTCGCAAATGGCTGGCATGCTTTGCAGATCGTCCTTTCCCCATTTCAACTCCTGTTAAATGTTGCGTGAGTCTTCAAGCCACTGTTCCTCTAAATAGCTCCTTAATCACACATACCAGTTCTGTGCACATGGCCTGTTCCCCATGTCCCCTCTCACAGACATACACGCAGGGCTGGCCTTACCACAGGACAACCCGGGGCAACTGACCCGGAGCCTGCTATTTCTGGATCCCCCACAGTGGCCCCTGTTTTCATGAGGGCAGTGTGGGGTGGCACCACTCCCTCCTACAGGGGTCCCAAACATGACCACCTTTAGGGCCCTGTGGAGGGTGCCCCCTAGGGAGGCGCCACTAGGGCCCCTGCATTTTATCTTCAGTCTGGGCCCGAAGGTTGGCCCTGTGCGCGCGCACACACGCACAGAACCCATATGGCTCTGGAATGGCAGAGCAGTCTGGGCTGGAGGATATGGGATGAAGGTTGCACTCCTTGGCAAGGAAGGGGGAATCAAACTGGTTTGAGTGAGGATATAGACATGCTTGTGCTGGCTCGCTTTGCTGGAGTGGACATCAGTGTAAGAGACCAAATAAGTAAATATTTTTAATTGGACCCACCTTTGCTGCTGAGAATTTGCAAACTTTCAAATTTCACAGAGATCTTCAGGCAGAAAGGCTTTGAGAACAACGCAGCAATCTCACTCTAAAGAGCATCAAGGCAAAGCAGGTCCCGTATCTGTATTCTGCGCAGTGTGGGCTCCCAAGTTACAGTAGAAATGCACTGGGGATCCCTATAATTTGACTCTCTTCCGGTTTTTGTTTTTTTACTAGTTGTCTTTAGGTCTCCTTCGGTTTGGTTTTGTCGCTATTTACCTTACGGAGCCTCTGGTACGAGGGTTCACTACTGCTGCAGCTGTTCATGTTTTTACATCCCAGTTAAAGTATCTGCTGGGAATTAAGACTAAAAGATACAGTGGACCCCTTTCATTTCTATATGTAAGTAACAGACTCAAAAGCATCTGTGCCTCAAATCTTTTTCCTTTTAAAAACCTCATTAGAATTTTAAAGTATCTGGATACTAAATGAAAACTAAGCTTTTCATTGTTCTGAAATGGGTATGAAATTTCTGAGGGCTGGCATCCCAGTCCTGGATCATGTCAAGTCTCACAGCTAAGTGAGGGCAGGGCTGAGCTAGCATTTAATTTGAGATGTGTACAAAATTCCAGGAGGCTGCGGGAGGTGGAATTAGTAGATTCCTGTTCTCCCTCTGACTCTGCTGTTCAGTATCTCATTGTGATGCTAAATACTGTTTTGTTTGTAGAAATGCTTCTCTTGAGATTAAATTGAAAACATGGTCTAAGGCCATTAAAGATGGCTTGTTTTGAAAGGATTCTAAACCCTGGGCATAATCTAAAATCCACATGTCATTCCAGACTGCTACTTTGTTGTTACCTTCTCCACTATTATGTAGCTGCTGGGTGCCATTGACCAGAGGTGTCTACTTTTTATTGTAGAAAGTAGAAACTTGTTTGGGACACTTTGAGGTGGAAGGCATTCTCTAGTTGTAAGATATTTCTATTTATTGTAAAATCCATGCATTAATAACGTAAGAAATTCAGAGTAAGAATTGACCCTATGGTATGTATGAATGATATATTCAGAAAATTCTCCAGTTTCTGTATAGCTCTCTCATTTGTGGCATTCCTGTTCAGAAGATATTTAAAACTTCTGATTTAGTTATTTTAACTCTAAGTGTATATAAATCCTTTATACATGGATTTCAAAATAGATTTTATTTTTTATTTTTTTATTTCGTAAATTTATATCCCGCCCCATCCTGCAACGCAGCTCGGGGCGGCTAACAACAGTCAAAAACAATTAAGAACAATTTAAAATATAAATATAAAACATCTCAATAAAATTTATGGGAATAAATACACTTGGTGCTTTGAAGAATATAATAATGCACACAGAGGTCATTTTGATTTAAGCATTGCAACTGTGTTTTAGCTTTTGTGCATGTTGCATATCGTACTAGCCTTCTGTTCTTTTTTACTGCTCTGTTCTCATGAAAAGGCAAAGTATTGACATGCACTGAAATCCAGGTCCCACAGCAATTGAGAAAACCAAGGTTTTATGGCTTCCAAAAACAATTGGGAGGGGAAATGATAATTTTCAAAGCTCGGTATATGAATCTTCAAAGTATAGTATCCCTTTCATGATTGCCATAGTATAAAAGTTATCTAGCTTGCTTTTATCGAACGTAAGGCTAACTTAGTGCATAGTTTGTGGGATTTCTTGAACTACTTTTGTTAACATTTCAAAGGAAATACTTCCTTTTAAAGAAAGTTTTTTAATTCAGTGAAACTTTCAAAGGCTAGTTTGTTTCATTTTTTGTCAGTTCTTTGAGAGTTTTTCAAGAGCACTGTTACCCAGTCAAAAATGAATCCATTGCCATGACAACCTTTTAGACTGTGTCAGCAGCTTCATGGCTTATGCAGCTTTAAAGGAATTTGTCTTGCTAGAGGGAGTTTAAGGACATTACAAGGCGCAGGGTAATTACTATATCTCCGTAACTGTTACTGTTCCATGGTTTAAATGCGACTTAGTATCTTTCCTGCTTTTGGGCAAATTCTAGTATCGACCCGTCTTGTCCCCTGTCCAGGATCTTGCGTCTTGTCCTCCATCCCCCTCTTGTCTTCTCCCCTCTTCCCCATCACCTCCCAGCATTCTAAATGGATTTAAAACACATTAGAAATTAACCCAGTAACTTGGCAAAATCCCAGATAGTCTGTTACTTTGACTTGCAGAAGTAGATGAGTTTTGTTAGTCGTATAGCATGATAGAGATGTGCATAAGTGTTAATGACTATTTTTGTGAGTAGTGGGTGTAATAAATAATGCTACATAGAGAAAAGATTATGAACAAGTAGATTAATGGACATGGACATTGTTAACCGGCTTGTATAACAAAATTATGACATGTAGTAAGTCTACAAAATGTGCTTGTACTTACTAAGTAAAGCTAATTTAAAAATCTGATATTACAGCTTTGCCCATAAAAATATGATTATGAATGTTGCCAGAGCAGCTTAATATGCACCATAATTGGCTCAGCACTAGATCCTTTTCTTCTGCCCACAAATAGTTCCTGATAGGAGTTCAGATAACTTGGAGGTGGTAAGGCATTGTGTGTTTTCTTTTAAAATCTGTGAGGTGTCCATATGCTGTTGCAATTGGCACAGTGTAAAAAAAAAAACCAGAGAGATATCCCTGCCCATCTTGGCTTATCCTTTGGACAAACAATCATCAATGAATAACTTTCAACATTTTCTTCTGTTGTAGAGTTTAATTGCTGTGTTGTCAAACATCACAAAAACCAACATTGCAGCCCTAACTGTTGGATTAATATTCATGGTTTTGCTGTTGAGTGGTAAAGAAATTAACGACCGGTTTAAAAAGAAGTTACCAGTTCCTATTCCCATGGAGATCATTGTGGTACGTTAGACATGAACAATTATGTATTTACATGTGTACACAATAGTACATTGCTTATCCATATCTATGTAGTTTCATAAAGAAATATTTCTCTGCTATAAAATTCTATCCGTCGGTTCTCAAAAGCCTTGAGAAAGACCTTCACTCTATTACCAGGGTGACTGAGCCACACTGCATGAGCTGCATGTGGCTCTCTGGTGACTGAAATGCATCTTTTACCACTGCTGGACTGCCATTGCCTTTGGGTCCCTGTGGAAGAGGTGTTTTCCGCTGTACTTCTGGGCCTTGGCTGCGTCCCTGGGCCCCTGCAAAAAAATCAGCACTGCTGTTGCTTGTGCCCCATGAGCACCAGGCCATTACTTTCTGTTGAGAGAGCGCATGGGCGAGACAATACCTATGTAACGTGTGTCTTGTGGCTCTCGGCCATTTGAAAATTTGGGTATACTGCTCTTGAGGTTGGGAACTTTTGCCACCCATGCTCTTATTAAATCATACAGGTTTTCAGTGTAATTTTCATAGAACTTTGTTGGTTTTATCACTATAAAAAGAAGTCCTATATAATTTTAAGTAGTGTCTCTAGGGTTTTTGAACATAGCAATATACAAACAATCCACGTCAAACTACCCAAATGCTGGCCTCTGCAATTGTACATGCCATTTCTCTATGGCCCGTTTTTATAAGTGTGTGTGTTTGTATATGAATTTGTGTGCATGTACACACACAGATACCAAGTAGCCTCTTTATAACTAATTTGTGTGTGTACTTTTAGGTTATAATCGGTACTGGAGTTTCAGCAGGAATGAACTTGTCCAAAACATATGGAGTGGATATTGTTGGGACTATCCCTAAAGGGTAGGTATGATTAATAAAGCACAAAAATAGCCACAATCCACAAACATTTACTCCAGAGTAGTTCCACTGCAGCCTTCCAGAGTAAGTGACTTGCAGATCACAGCCTTTATTTGTGTGATGGTTTTCATCCTTTCCTTCTGTAGATTACGTCCTCCGGAAATACCGGATGTGAGCCTCATTCCTGCAGTGTTTGTGGATGCGGTAGCAATTGCAATTGTTGGATTTTCTATGACTATATCAATGGCCAAGATCTTTGCTCTTAAACATGGTTACAGCGTGGATGGAAATCAGGTAGTTTAGGATGTTTAAAAATATATTTGTCTAGAACAACTTAAGCCTGAATGGTTTGAGCCAAAGCCTGCTGGAATCAGTGGAAACTTTTTTTCTATCAAGTGTTTAATAGGCACAGGTCTTTAATGATATGAGACCCAGTCATCTGAAAAACTAGCCTTCATGTGCTGTATGCCTCATCACAGGCTTATTAACTGCAAAGTCCCTCTTGCTATCAGTGCCTTGTATTGAAATCTTCTAAACTGGCATGAGACTACTCAGAACGGATGACTCAGGGTGACGATACCCCAGGCTCCTAGTTTGCAAGCAATAGAGCGCAATGCAAATTTCTTGATCGTGGCAAGCTTTTGACTGACTGTCTGGCCATCACCATTGAGCCCTAAACCTGCACAACCCCAGTGTTTCACCACTGACATAGTTTTATTTTAATTTTTTTATTCCTAGTCAGAATGAGTATATTCCCAGATGGTGTTACTGGTCACAGCTCCATTGACTTGAGCGGAACTACATTCGCTTAACACCAGATGAAGATTTAGTCCCTAATTCATATTTATACTCGTATAAGTAATTTTAGTTACCATTGCTTTAAAAGTAGGTTTTGTACACATACTTGAAAATTTCAATACAGAATTTCCTACCTGTGTAGCACCTTTGATTCCAAAGCATCTTGCCTGCTTTGCAAATTTTACACTCTGTCAGAGTTACACTCTGTAGTCACAGGATACAACCACAGGCTTGTAGCCATCTTGAGGGAGATGCATGACAGTTATTTTTTGTTTTGTTTTGTTTTTGTTGTTGTAGACAGCAGCCATCCGTGTAATGGCTGCCCATGCTCCACAAATCCACCACGGCACACACCCATCCCTCCTCTCNCCCCCCCCCCCCCATGGCCTGTTTGAAAAGGGCCATAATGATAAAGTTTAGGAAGAGGTGGTGATGATAAGCTGCCCTAAGCATTTTTGGAAGGGCAGGGTAGAAATCAAAATAAATAAATATATATGGATGGATAAAAATGAACAAACATATCATTTTGTATGTGTTAAATTTAAGAATTCAGCCCATGACTTATTGCTGCCCAGTTTAATAAGGTGGGGGCCATCACCTCACCCCACCACCATCACCAAGCACTCTGTTTGATAATTAATTTTATTACTGGAGGCTGCTGTTAGAGTACTGTGTAGAAAAAATCTCCATCTTCTGTAGTCACTGAAGTTGTTTAGTATGATTATTTTTGTTTGCCTTCTCTTTTACAACAGGAACTTATTGCTTTGGGGATATGTAATTCTGTAGGGTCCTTTTTCCAGACCTTTTCTATCACTTGCTCAATGTCCAGGAGTCTTGTTCAAGAGAGCACTGGAGGAAAAACTCAGGTATGTAGATCCCAGCTGGTCGGCTGGGCAACATTTACTGTGACTGCTTCAGCTTCTACCTTGCTTACTTGCTTCTGTTTAGGCCTCAGACAATGAGTGAATGAACAGCCATTATAGCTTAGTTAGTACCAAACCGGCAGTACACCGGTGCATAAATATGAGCCACAGACAGCCACCTGACCCTCAACTACTTTGAAAGACACAAGTTGAAGAAAATCAACAACACTGTTCTAATTATCCAAGTAAGATGGCAAGCCTCGCTGATGGCAAGCCTCGCTGATGTCATTTTGTGTATCCTTTGTTCAGGTTGCAGGCACGCTCTCCTCAATCATGGTTCTCTTAGTTATTGTGGCTATCGGCTACCTCTTTGAACCACTACCACAGGTATGCAAAATGTATTTATAAATAGCTTGCAGTTCTAAGTAAATGAATATGCAGATATCAGTTAGCTTTGATTAGTCATTGTAATCTGTAGATTAAGGACTCGGCAGGTTGCAAAACCATGTGCTGCAAGATGTGGAGTCTTGTCGGTTATTGAAGACATTGGGGACTGGGCACTTGACACCATCAAGCCCTTATTTCTTTCCTTTAAAGGTGATTTTTTTTTTAGAAGTTACATTAGAATTATAGCACAGGAGAGCCCCAGCTCGTGCTTCGTCGTTCAGGTTTCATTCTTGAGAGAGAAAAATGTTTCTCTTCCAAATAAATGTTCGTTCAGCAAATGCAGCATGAGAATACTTGAAATAAGGGAGAAGTAAGGCTATTAGAACACTCCTTCCCAGTTGATCTGTTTGACCAGCTAAGAGCTGTAATGAGCACATGGATATATATTTGCAGAACAGTTAGGATAAAGCTATTTAAGTACATTCTGGTGGAATGTTTGCAAGCTAATGTGGGATCCCCATTGCTTTGATGTGGGCCAGATCTTAGTGGATTACTTGAAAGGTTAAATTTGTTAAGCCTTGCTTTCTTTTTGCTACAGATAACATGCATGCATATTAATAGGCTTTTTAAGGCTGGGTGGGGAGTAGGGGGGATTCCATCACTGGTACAGAATTCATGGTTCTGATCATTTTACATGATGCCACAGAAACCTGTTTCTCAGCAACACAGTATTCAAGAGCAAAATAACACTTGTACTCTGTGTTTGCAGGCTGTATTGGCAGCAATTGTAATGGTGAATTTGAAAGGAATGTTTAAACAGTTTGGAGATATAGCACATTTTTGGAGAACCAGCAAGATTGAACTGGTAAGTTATTAATGCAGAGCAAAGTGCTTATTTAATTTTTTCTACCATTTATTTTAAGCTGCAGTGTGATATTTCCACAGAACGCACCAAAGAGGTTTTTGAGAGATGTTTATGGTGTCAGTTTACCGTGTAGCACAATAAAGGTGCACCTATGCTAGAATTGCCTACTTGCAACTCCCCTGCTCCTCTAAACATCTTAACTCCTTCTCTCTTGCTGCCCCCCATTCCTGGAACTCCCTCCCTGGATACATTTGTTCTGCTCCCTCCCTCCCAACTTCCAAATCCTGAAAACCTACCATCAGGCTTTCCTTGATCATGAGTCAAAAGGCTTGTCATGAGTGAAATTGCATCCTCATCCCTCTCTCAACTCGGAATCTCTTCCCTGTAACTAAGTTAAGCATGTGCCCCTGCATTTTCGCAACCTCACGAATGTATCCTTGTCTTGCCTGATGTTCACCTCTCCCTCATCTTCCCCCTTCCTTGTCTCTCCTAGATTGTAAGCCCTTTCTAGAACTACTGATTGTACAGTGCCAGGTACACTGCTGGCACTATATAAATTCCAACATCTAAAAACTTTCTCTTTTAAATGTATAGTTAAGGCGAATTGGTGAAAAATAACAATTTCACTACTATACCACCTAAAAATATGTTTTTATTATAATACATCCTTTTCAACTACAACAATAGTACTCAATCTCATACCTTTCATTAACAACTCTGTCTATATCAATGTTTTCTCAACATCGTAACTTTTTTCCTTAAATACCATCAACATTATAATATCAACAACCAAAAATTCACACCACTTCACCATCTCTACTGATTAATAATTCATTTTCATTCAGATGCCTTAGCGAGTTAATTATTTATTACAGTATAACAACTTATATTTCATTTCTTGATTTCCAAACCAACTATACAATTTCTAACCAAAATTAACTTGTTAAGGCGTTTGAATGGAAATGAATTTATTAATCAGAAGAGATGGTGAAGTGGTAGGAATTTTTTGTTATTATAATGTTGATGGTATTTAAGGAAGAATGAGTTATGAGGTTGAGAACACATTGATATAGACAGAGTTGTTAATGAAAGGTATGAGGTTGTAGTTGAAAAGGATGTATTATAACAGTAACATATTTTTTAGATGGTAGAGTGGTGAAATTGTTGTTTTTCACCAGTTCGCCTTAACTATGAATTTAAAAGCAAAGATTTATTAGGGTTTTGGAATTGTTATATCAGAATAATATTTTGCGCAAGTCAGAGGAGTGAGAAGCAATAATCTTAAAAGCTAGGCGTGTGGCAGAGATACCAACATGGTACAATCAGTAACTCAGCTCTTTCATCAAGTTCCACTTTGACTAGCCAGACCACACAACATCTTCCCAGCTGGGTTTATGCTGGGAAGCAGGAATATCTTTTGGGTGGGGCAAAGGGAACCTTGATCCAAACAATACAGTGAAAAGCCCCAAATAAACTACTTTACTAACAAGTTATGTTACACATGGAACAACAAGTTACATCGCTCAGCTGGAGAATACACAGGCACGTGCTTGTGTTCTGCAGCAACAAGACATCTTAACCCTGTGCAAGGATACTTGGCTTAGAGGTTGACATTAACTTGCTGGTTTGGTTCCCCAGAACATACTCAACGAAGACTAAAGTAAAGTGTCTTTCCAAAAATGACAGAAGTAGGTAAGACCACAGGCTGCAAACAGGCAGTAAAGAGAACAGAAAATGCAGAACTTCACAAGAGGCAATTACAATTCATTTTACACTGTTCTCCTACAGATACCCAGACTCTTTTTTTCAGATCATGTACCATGTAATCAAAAGGCATCCCCCCCTGTCATCTCCCTGCTTCCCCCTTGCTGCTGTAAAAATTTATGTCAAAGCTATGGAGGGTAGTGTTTAAAATGCAATACTGCTTGTTTTTACCTTACAACATGTTTAAGGCACAGTGTGAGAGAGCTGCTCCCACTCCCAAACACACCCGGTTTTGCACATGTACATACATACACTCATGCACATTGCAGAGGCTGGATGGAATTGCTGAGCTGTTCAGGACAGAGATCACTTCTAGTTTCTGAGCTGATTAGAGAGCCAGTCCAAACCCTCATAAAGCTCATCTCCACTGGTGGCACATGTCACTTGGATGTATCCTCTCCTCTGCCGAAGGGAATTCAAAACAAGTTTCTCTGTGATCTCCGCAGCATTCAAAGCATTGAGACATTCCTGCTTCTTTACAAACACTAATAATACAGCATCCCAGAGCTCATCTTCTGCCAGCATTGTGGTGAGCTCCTCTCGTGCCTCATTTACTCTCTCTTATTCATTGCTGTCAACTACAAAGATTAAACTTTGTGTATTCTGGAAATAATGATGCCAGAGGGGTCTAATTTTATCCTGGCCTCCGACATCTCAGTCTGTGAAACTTAATATTTGTGTATTCTACCGTTTCCACATTAAAAGGTGGTTATGAGGATCTCTCCTCCCCCACCCCCCTTCAGTTTGTAGAGGATGTTGGTTTTCCCTGCAGCATCCAGACCTACCATGAGAATCTGCATCTCTTTCTTCCCAAAGAGGCTCTTAAACAGCTTTTCAAAAGCATTCCCTATGGCAGCAAGTTACTTTGCTTACTTGGCGTAAGCCCCACTCCTCTACACTCTAACAGCAGCTGCAGACCCAGCTCCGCTCCCCCGCCTGAGCTGCCCTGATCCCACCCCCATCCGGGTTGTAATTTTGTGGCTGGTGCAAGTCCCTGACCAGACCAGCCCCCATTCCCTCGCCCCCACACTTGAGCTGTCTGGTGAAGTTTATACAACGGAGCTGAACAAGCCAGCCGCAGAGCAGTGGGACAACTCCGAATGGCTCTTCTAAGTCCATGTGGCTGAGGGACATTTAAAGCCAGTTCCCTGCTGCAGCCCATCTCAGCTAGGGTGCACTGAGGCAGGGAACTGGCCGGGGAGAGTCAGACCTGATGAATCCCGGGGCATTGTGAGACCGGAAGTATAAATGATGATACCACCTCAAACACGCATACGTGACTTAAGGATTTCTGGCATTCACTTCAATGTGATCTTTTCTTCAAACCACCAGCGATTAGTAAACATTTGGTTTTAATTTTCTAACCCATTCAGGTTAAGCTACAGCACTGAACAAAGGAGAAATCCTCTGCAACAGATTCTAAGTCAAAACCCAGAAGTGCAGTGACTCAAAACTCCCATGTTAAAGATAGGGGGAGATTCAGAGAGAACTCCATCTCGCCTTAACTAATAGAGGCACTACTGTGCCTCTATAATAATAATAATAAAAATAATATTGTTTGCTGTCAAATAGTTTGCAGGTTTAAACAGAATTGTTATTACAAATATTATAGATGCTAGGCTTGAACATGCAGCAGCATTTGGATTCTGGTGCTACCCCTTACAAAACTGCAATGCACAAACATGTCGTCTTCTCTGTCGCTAGGGCATGGCTAACCTGATAGTGGCGCAATGCAAGAGGGATAGAAAAAAGGCATCTCCTGTTCCTGGTGACTCACTGGTAGCTGATTCAATTATTAACTGTCCCACTGTTGGGGTTCCCAGCAATGACTAATGGGGTAGCACTCAGTTTGTCTAGTCACCCACTCCTCCTGTGGCTCAGATTCCCAAACCCCAAGTCACTCAGATTAGATCTGTATCCCTGAGACCACTGAGTTGATCAGACACAAATATATATACCAGTCTGGCCTGCACTACTACTGTGGAACCACTGGTCTTCTTGGCCAGAAGTGCACCTGGAATCACTGTGTGGGGAGATACTGACCCTATCCCTCCCCCTCTCTACCCCATTTCTCCCCCTGCTGCAGACAGTTCTCCGGTTGGGTAGCTCTACCTTTGACCAGCAGGTGGCAGAAGAACTAGATGAATCTTTGCTCATGCGCCTTTCGAGCTACCCACCCTGAGGGCACCAGTTGGTTCTTCTGCCTGCGGACCGGCAGGTCATGTTTGTTGAAAGCTGCAAAAGCTAGGGCGCATTCTACAGCGCTACTGACGGGGCCAAGGGGGAACAAAGGCACTAGAACCCCAGCCAGCTGTCGTAGAGCCCAGCCAGCTCTCGCATGGCAGCCCAAGAGCAGGAAACAACCCAGAGGGCTGGGATACGCGGACTTGCTTCCCCGTCCTGAACAGCCTTCTGCCGCGGCAGTAAGGCAGTTCATACCGGCCACTCCTCCCCACAGGACAGAAAGATTCTGAGCTGGTGCCCTGTCTTCTTCCTCGCAGTAGCGGTGGGAGAGCAGGATTCATCATTGAAGACACCTCTGGAAAGGAGGTAAGAGCGAACTTCCCGGGAACCAGAGGGTCTCAGAGGAAAGTAAACCAGAATTTATTCCTGATAGATGCCTTGCCCCTTTGTCTTCCATGGCAGGTCTCCTTGCAAGGAGAACCAGCGGCGCTCTCACCCTCAACCACCCGGGGAGCGTCGGGGAGTCAGGCTGAAGCTTTCCAATCCCTAAACTCCACCATGGGGAAGATCATGGACTCGCTATCCTGGCTGTGTGAGAAACGGGGGGAAATGAGAGCGGGCTCTCCGGGAGTAGACAAGACCTGTAGGCCCAAAAAGAAAATATCTAAAAGGGCGGGAAGAACTTCACGGCCACCAGNCAAAGCTATGGAGGGTAGTGTTTAAAATGCAATACTGCTTGTTTTTACCTTACAACATGTTTAAGGCACAGTGTGAGAGAGCTGCTCCCACTCCCAAACACACCCGGTTTTGCACATGTACATACATACACTCATGCACATTGCAGAGGCTGGATGGAATTGCTGAGCTGTTCAGGACAGAGATCACTTCTAGTTTCTGAGCTGATTAGAGAGCCAGTCCAAACCCTCATAAAGCTCATCTCCACTGGTGGCACATGTCACTTGGATGTATCCTCTCCTCTGCCGAAGGGAATTCAAAACAAGTTTCTCTGTGATCTCCGCAGCATTCAAAGCATTGAGACATTCCTGCTTCTTTACAAACACTAATAATACAGCATCCCAGAGCTCATCTTCTGCCAGCATTGTGGTGAGCTCCTCTCGTGCCTCATTTACTCTCTCTTATTCATTGCTGTCAACTACAAAGATTAAACTTTGTGTATTCTGGAAATAATGATGCCAGAGGGGTCTAATTTTATCCTGGCCTCCGACATCTCAGTCTGTGAAACTTAATATTTGTGTATTCTACCGTTTCCACATTAAAAGGTGGTTATGAGGATCTCTCCTCCCCCACCCCCCTTCAGTTTGTAGAGGATGTTGGTTTTCCCTGCAGCATCCAGACCTACCATGAGAATCTGCATCTCTTTCTTCCCAAAGAGGCTCTTAAACAGCTTTTCAAAAGCATTCCCTATGGCAGCAAGTTACTTTGCTTACTTGGCGTAAGCCCCACTCCTCTACACTCTAACAGCAGCTGCAGACCCAGCTCCGCTCCCCCGCCTGAGCTGCCCTGATCCCACCCCCATCCGGGTTGTAATTTTGTGGCTGGTGCAAGTCCCTGACCAGACCAGCCCCCATTCCCTCGCCCCCACACTTGAGCTGTCTGGTGAAGTTTATACAACGGAGCTGAACAAGCCAGCCGCAGAGCAGTGGGACAACTCCGAATGGCTCTTCTAAGTCCATGTGGCTGAGGGACATTTAAAGCCAGTTCCCTGCTGCAGCCCATCTCAGCTAGGGTGCACTGAGGCAGGGAACTGGCCGGGGAGAGTCAGACCTGATGAATCCCGGGGCATTGTGAGACCGGAAGTATAAATGATGATACCACCTCAAACACGCATACGTGACTTAAGGATTTCTGGCATTCACTTCAATGTGATCTTTTCTCCAAACCACCAGCGATTAGTAAACATTTGGTTTTAATTTTCTAACCCATTCAGGTTAAGCTACAGCACTGAACAAAGGAGAAATCCTCTGCAACAGATTCTAAGTCAAAACCCAGAAGTGCAGTGACTCAAAACTCCCATGTTAAAGATAGGGGGAGATTCAGAGAGAACTCCATCTCGCCTTAACTAATAGAGGCACTACTGTGCCTCTATAATAATAATAATAATAATAATATTGTTTGCTTTCAAATAGTTTGCAGGTTTAAACAGAATTGTTATTACAAATATTATAGATGCTAGGCTTGAACATGCAGCAGCATTTGGATTCTGGTGCTACCCCTTACAAAACTGCAATGCACAAACATGTCGTCTTCTCTTTCGCTAGGGCATGGCTAACCTGATAGTGGCGCAATGCAAGAGGGATAGAAAAAAGGCATCTCCTGTTCCTGGTGACTCACTGGTAGCTGATTCAATTATTAACTGTCCCACTGTTGGGGTTCCCAGCAATGACTAATGGGGTAGCACTCAGTTTGTCTAGTCACCCACTCCTCCTGTGGCTCAGATTCCCAAATCCCAAGTCACTCAGATTAGATCTGTATCCCTGAGACCACTGAGTTGATCAGACACAAATATATATACCAGTCTGGCCTGCACTACTACTGTGGAACCACTGGTCTTCTTGGCCAGAAGTGCACCTGGAATCACTGTGTGGGGAGATACTGACCCTATCCCTCCCCCTCTCTACCCCATTTCTCCCCCTGCTGCAGACAGTTCTCCGGTTGGGTAGCTCTACCTTTGACCAGCAGGTGGCAGAAGAACTAGATGAATCTTTGCTCATGCGCCTTTCGAGCTACCCACCCTGAGGGCACCAGTTGGTTCTTCTGCCTGCGGACCGGCAGGTCATGTTTGTTGAAAGCTGCAAAAGCTAGGGCGCATTCTACAGCGCTACTGACGGGGCCAAGGGGGAACAAAGGCACTAGAACCCCAGCCAGCTGTCGTAGAGCCCAGCCAGCTCTCGCATGGCAGCCCAAGAGCAGGAAACAACCCAGAGGGCTGGGATACGCGGACTTGCTTCCCCGTCCTGAACAGCCTTCTGCCGCGGCAGTAAGGCAGTTCATACCGGCCACTCCTCCCCACGGGACAGAAAGATTCTGAGCTGGTGCCCTGTCTTCTTCCTCGCAGTAGCGGTGGGAGAGCAGGATTCATCATCGAAGACACCTCTGGAAAGGAGGTAAGAGCGAACTTCCCGGGAACCAGAGGGTCTCAGGGGAAAGTAAACCAGAATTTATTCCTGATAGATGCCTTGCCCCTTTGTCTTCCATGGCAGGTCTCCTTGCAAGGAGAACCAGCGGCGCTCTCACCCTCAACCACCCGGGGAGCGTCGGGGAGTCAGGCTGAAGCTTTCTAATCCCTAAACTCCACCATGGGGAAGATCATGGACTCGCTATCCTGGCTGTGTGAGAAACGGGGGGAAATGAGAGCGGGCTCTCCGGGAGTAGACAAGACCTGTAGGCCCAAAAAGAAAATATCTAAAAGGGCGGGAAGAACTTCACGGCCACCAGGGGGCTCCATTTCCCATCTGTTGAGCTCTCCTCAGTCGTCGGCCTGCAGTAGCTCGCCTGATGGTGAAGGCAAGAAGTGAGGGGCACAGGGCTCCGAGATCCTGCTTTCAGACTCTGACTCCGATTCCCCTTATCCCTCAGAGTTTGAGGAGGGGAAATGGCAGGATCCTCCCCAAACTAGTAGGGACCAGGACAGGCATTTCCCTATTAATTTTCAGGAGGAGTTCATGGCCCAGGTAATCAAGACGTTACAGCTTGAGTTAAAGCCCGCCAAAGACCAGTCTTCAGACTCCGAGCAGGAAGATGATAGACTGCTCATTCCCTCCATTCAAGGAAGGGATACTGGCATTCTCCTGGACAAGACATTTGGAAAATTAGTGTTGGCAGAGTGGAAGACTCCTGCAAAGGTTTGCAGGATGAACAAGACTCTCAGGAAGCCCTTTATACCTTTTCCAGAAGGAAGGAAGGGTTATTTAGAAACCCCAAAGTGGATGCAGCCGTTGCCTCTCTGGCGAGACAGATGGTGTTTCCAACGGAAGGAGAATGTTATCCCAAGGACCCCTCTGATAGAGCTGTCAAGGGAGTCCTGAGAAAGGGCCTTGAAACCTCTTCCATTTTCCTAAGAATAAATATTCTAGCCTCATATGTGGCCAGGGCCAACATTGCTTGGTTACAGGTATTACAATCGGAGAACATTTCTGAGAAGAGATCTAAGGTCCTCTCTTCCCGGGTCATGCTAGCTAGTTCCCTTCTAGCTGATGCCAATGCTGATGCCCCAGCCTGGTCAGTTTCCCTGGACATTGTGGCCAAGAGGAGAGTTTGGCTGAGGTCCTGGCAGAAGGATGCCACGGCAAAAAATATACTGGTGGCTGGCCCCTATAAGGGATTTAAGTTGTTTGGCACTTACCTAGACAAAGTCTTGACAGAGGCGAATGATAAAACAAAATCTAAAACGCTGCAGCAAGTTGGGACAAAGAAAAAGCCTTTTCGAGCCCCATCCTTTAAATTTGGGAACTCCAACCCCTCTTTTCACAGATGCAATCGGTTTCAGGATAGGGGATACTCCAGGCAGCCCTTTCGTTTCAGGGGACAGCGCCAGCGCCGCTTTGATCGGGTCAGCCAAGCAAGCATGACTCTCAGGGAAAGGTAGACATAGGGGGCAGGCTGCAACTTTTCTGCGGGGTTTGGGAAGCATCAATTTCGGACACCTGGGTCTTGCAAATAGTGCGGCAAGGCTATGCGTTGGAGCTCCTGAGAACCCCAAGGAGCAGGTTCCTTCCATCTCCAGTCTCCAAAGACACCCACAAATGTTCAGCTATGGCCACAGAAATAAAAAGATTGTTATTCGTAGGGGCAATAGAGGAAGTGCCACAGTGCAAGAGAGGATTAGGCCTCTACTCAATAATTTTCTTGGTACCCAAAAAGTCAGGTGAATGGAGAGCGATCTTAGATCTAAAACATCTAAACAAGTGGATAAGACCTCAGAAATTCAAAATGGAAACAGCCAGCTCCATTTGCCAGAGTCTCTCAAAGGGGGATTGGTTGGCTTCCCTGGACCTGAGGGAGGCCCACCTCCACATTCCAATCCTTCAGGCCCACAGACAATGGCTCCGCTTTGTGGCCTTCAGCCACGGCCATTGGCAATTCAGGGCTCTGCCATTCGACCTCTCCTCAGCTCCCAGGATTTTTACCAAGACCCTAGTCATGTTAATAGCGAACCTCCGTGAGGAGGGAATTCACATCTTTCCCTACCTGGACAATCTCCTGATCAGAGCACCCTCTCAGGAGAGAGCAACCAGGGATGTCTCCAGGGTGATCCATTATCTGGAAGCCCACGTGTTTGTAGTGAACCTCTCCAAGAGCCAGTTAACTCCATGTCGCAGGATAGAGCATCTAGGAGTCATCATAGATACTGCCTTAGACTCTGTGTTCTTGCCGGAGGAGAGAAGGGAGAAAGTTTGGTCCCTAGTTATCCTTCTATGAGCCATCCATCGACTCAGACTCAAGACACTAGCAAGGTTACTGGGGTTAATGATTTCTTGCTCTCGTCAAGTATGGTGGGCACGCTGCAACCTAAGACCCTTGCAGCAGCAGCTCATTCCTTTCCAAAGAGACCTCACTCTAGGGGGAAATCCTTGGGTAACTATTCCCCTCCACCTAAAGTCATCCATGTCTTGGTGGTTAAACAAGGAAAAATTCTCAGAGGGGGTGCCCTTAATGGAGCCGGCCAGGAAGGTGGTGACTACGGACGCCAGCCTCAGGGGCTAGGGGGCGCACATGGAGGGAAGATCCATCCAGGGCCCCTGGTCTCTGAAGGAATGCTCCAGAAGTATAAACTTTCTGGAGCTCAGGGCGATTCGACTAGCGTTGGAACAGTTCTCCCCTCTCCTCCTTGACCACCATGTTCTTGTATACACGTACAACACCATAGCCAGAGCTTATGTCAATCACCAGGGAGGTTCGAGATCTCGGTCTCTCCAGAGGGAGGCTTGAGACTTTTCATGTGGGCTCAGTGCCATCTAGCTTCCCTGAAGGCCCTACATATAAGGGGTGCAGACAGTTGCCAGGCGGACTGGCTCAGCAGGAAGGTCTTGGTCCCCCACGAGTGGTCGCTGAACAGGGAAGTATTTCGTCAAATAACGGGGGTGTTCGGCTATCTGATCATAGATCTCTTTGCCACCAGGGAGCCGCAGCCATAGACGCCTTGAATCAGAGGTGGCCTCCTGGTCTCCTCTACGCCTTTCCCCCTGTTTCCGTTCTGACAAGGACAGTGGCAAAGGTCAGGAGAGAGAGAGCACGGATAATGCTAGTGGCCCTGTGGTGACCAAGACGCCCATGGTTCTTGGACCTCAGGAAGCTGAGCACACATGAGCCTTACCCGCTCCCTCAGGTGCATGACCTGCTCTCCCAGGGTCCCCTCTTACACAAGAAGCCCAGCTCTCTAAAGTTGACAGCTTGGTTGTTGAACGCCTAGCCCTTCGAAAGAGAGGCTACTCGGGGGCAGTGCTCAGGACCCTTTTGGAGGCCCGAAGACCCGCAACCAGAAGATCCTACAGGGCAACCTGGAGGGTTTTCTCACTTTGGGCTTTAGACAGGGGGTTGGACCCTTGGGCATCTATCCCACATATTCTAAACTTCCTGCAAGTGGGACTGGAAAAGGGTCTCAGACATAATACCCTTGCCAGACAGACTTCTGCCATAAATTCTGTTTTGGGCTCCCTGGGCAACAGAAATATTTCCTCGCACAGGCATATCTGTCAATTTTTGAGGGCTGCGAAGCATCTTTCCCCTCCAGTAGTACACAGGTGCCTCTCATGGTACTTAAATATAGTACTGGAGGCATTAACTAGGGCTCCCTTTGAGCCTCTCGCACACGTTTCCCTTTATATGTTATCTTTAAAGGTGGCTTTTCTGATAGCAGTTACCTTGGCCAGGAGGATGTCGGAGCTTGGGGCTCTATCGATGGAGAAAAAGTTTTGCATTTTTCATAAACAGTTAGTTACCCTGAGGCTTGATCAGGCCCTCATTCCAAAGGTCAACTCAATTTTTCATAGGACTCAGGAGGTGGTTTTGCTCTCCTTCTGTCCCAAGCCTGTGCACCCGAGGGAAAAGACATGGCACACATTAGATGTGTGCTGGGCTCTCAAGATTTATCTAATTAGAACCCAGAACTTTCGAAAATCTACGGCATTATTTGTCAACCTATGGGCTAGCGTTAAGGGAGAAAAAGCATCAAAAACTTTACTCTCCAAATGGGTGAAACAAGCTATATCCAAAGCTTACAGGGCCAGGGGTAAGGTTCCCCCCCTCCAAATTTGGCCTCATTCTGTCAGGGGGGCAGCCACCTCTTATGCGTTCAAGGCACAAGCCTCTGAGGAGATTTGCCGAGCAGTGACTTGGTCGTCGATTCATACTTTTGTAAGGCATTACAAACTCAACACTTTCCAATCGACTGAGGCTGCCTTTGGGAGAAGAGTTCTTCAGGCGGTGCTGGAGACCCCTGGAGCTGTCTCTCCCCCCCCCTCCCCCCCTTAGATTCCCTACTGCTTGGGTATATCCCAACCGGAGGACTGTCTGTGGCAGGGGGAGAAAAGAGAATTGGTCACCTACATTGGTGAATTCTTTTCTTCCTCTGCTCTGCAGACAGACCTCCGGACCCACCCAGAGAACAGCATCGGGTGTGGTAGCAGTACATGGATCCCTGTTGGATCAATACTGTTGGGTTTATTCACTTGTTGGGTTAATTTTCCAGTTGGACATAGGGCAGTACTTTGTGCATAGGCGAGGTCACAAGGACGCTGGTCCTCCGCTTTGGAACTCATGGTGCCCCAGGGCGGGTAGCTCAAAAGGTGCATGAGCATAGATTAATCTAGTTCTTCTGCCGCCTGCTGGTCAAAGGTAGAGCTACCCAACCGGAGGACTGTCTGCGTAGCAGAGGAAGAAAAGAATTCACCAAGGTAGGTGACCAATTCTCTTTTCCCCCCAAGCGAGTTGCAGGTCAGTTGAGCCAACTTTCTTCAGCTTGTTTATCCTTCCCCTTCTTTTTGCCCTTCCTTGATTTCCCCATCACTAATTCGGAGAGCACCAGGGCTCATCTCTCCTTGAGCTGGGAATTTATGTACTTGATGGCTTAGTCCCATGTAGACGGTGTAGTTACTCGGGAGGAGTTGATCTGGAATGGCTGCTTCCCTTCACCTTCTGTTGGCAGGAGCAGGAGGAAGCAGGGATTAAATGGCTCTTCCCCCCCCAGTTCTCCCTCCTTAGACTTAGCAGTTTCCTAATTGCAGAGTGTGGAAAAATAAATAAAACAAAAAGCAGAATAAAGGTGGGGAAGGTCTGGAGGGCTGTAAATTAAGCCACATTTCCTCCCTCCAGTACAGACAAGGAAGAAACCTCCCCCCACCCCCTTTTAACCTTGTTTTTTTTGTGGAGGTAAGTACACCCCCCCCCCCTTTGCTCATGCCTCCTTTTCCCACCACCACCCCACCGCTTATTGGAACAAAGGGAAGGTCAAAGTAAGCTAGGAGGTACTTCCTACCCATTTTAACAATCCCTAACTCTTGGTAAGCATCTTGCCCTGTGGGTGTGTTGGATGATACCAAACTGTTAATGACTAATTGATGGCTATTTGCACTGATTTTTGTGTGTAATCAGTGTCCAGTCAGCCCTGCTACTCAATAAAATTTGAAGACATCCTTGCATCACTTGTGCTGGGCCAGCTCCACAATGGATTGAATTTCTGGCCTATAGTAAAGTAGTAGTATATTGAAGTATACTACTCTACTATAGTAGTATACTGTATGTTCTAGGGAGAAAAACAAGTTAACAGTACAGTGGGATTTCCTCAGATTGTATGAGATTATAGCCTATCAAAGGAGCAATGTTATGAAGTGACCTAATTGTGTTAGTATTCATTCAGTATATGTCCACTTGAACCACATTAACAAAAAGCAGCAAATGGATTTTGATATGGAGCTTTTGTTTGATATCTAGGCTATCTGGATTGTAGCTTTTGTGGCCTCTGTTTTGCTGGGGCTAGACTATGGTTTGCTCACTGCTGTGGCATTTGCAATGATAACCGTCATTTACAGAACACAAAGGTTAGACTTTTTCATTTCCTTTTTTCAAAAATCAAAGCTTGGCTTTCTTTAAAGAAAAATGGGATGGGGGGCATTGGAATGAGTTGAATTCCTTTTCCATGAATTCAGTACAACTTGCTGAACTGGATCATTCCTGTATGTCTCCAGTTACTCCAAATGAGTCCAGTTTGGCACTTGTTTCAGGCACAGAGCTTTCCAAGAATTAGGCCAATGATGCAGAAGCTCCAGCCCAGGGGGCAAATTCAGTCTTTGCCTGTTTTTTTATTTGGCCCCTTTCCAGTTCCCGGATCTGGCTCATGAATCCAGTCCCTGCCCTCAGGCACAGAAAGTGGGAACCTCAGGGGAAAGAAGCAGAGATGAGCGCGTGTACTCAAGAATAGGGGACGATCGAGCACATCATGCTGAGCACATCCTAACCAGCCAATGGAGTTTGTACTAATTTTCTAAGTGACTCACGGGAGGGAGAAGGTTCCCCTTCCCCCCGAACTCAACCCTAATAGAAGCATAATTAGCTTTTTTTTCTGCTTTAAAGATACTGAACTAAATAAAAAATTCTAGCCTGCATTTTTTTAGTATATTTTTAATAAAAACTCATTATTTAGCATTTCAAACATACTTACAGTTCTATAAATGTATGTATATATGTGCATACATGGGTGTGTCTATTTTGTGTGCATGTATACTTATTTAACAGTATATATATAAATATAAATTTTAAAAAACCAGTATATATAAATAGACAGTTAAACTTCACTATACCAAATCCTGCTTATAATGAACCCCCGTTTTTTAGAATCCAAGAAATTTTTCTTTCAATTGAACATAATACTGTTGTAATGGCCACTCTGGAAACTCCCCTCAGTGCTTGCTGAGTGTTTAGCCTGCACATTTTGTCCTGATTAACAAGACTAGAACAACATTAGAGAAGCAGCAAAAATAAGGAACAATCTCTACTGGACATTTTTTTTAAATGAAAAGAATATGTAGTTATACTTTCTTTGCTTTTTACTACTTTTGTCTTTAAACATACCATTTATATGTTGATCAATGTAATATGATCCTCCATTAAAATAAAGTACATTGATGTTCAATTTAAGCAGGGCGGGCACTTCTTCATAGTTTTGATGAAGCAAATTGCAAAGCCTGTTGTTGTGCACAAACTTTTCCCCTGTTGTCAGCAAGGTTCATTCTAGTAAAGCTATATTGGCATTCAGTGTGAATTATGTATGTGCTGATAATCTCACACTATTAAGTCCTACCTAAGTAGCTAGGTGCATATTTCAACCTAGGGCCTAAAATCTCTGCTGGTATCTCTCTGACATCAATGGTGTTGCATCAATTTACACTAGAGAAAACATGTCTCTGGAGACATGTTTCAGCTAGTGGTAGTAATCCAGTGTTATTAGTTTCTAAATAACTTACTGTATTGTTTAAAAAGCAACACAGTTTTTAAAATGACATCTTTTTTATCATGTTCTTGCTATGTAAACTTGCTCAGAGCACTAAGAACATGCTTGACCTAGTCTGTACGGATATTGCACAAAAGCGAGCCGATTGTCTTTGGCGTTGATAGAAACCTTTTGATCAACTTGTCTGTTTTTCTTCTTGTCTGTCAGTGATAATATGGTGACCTTTCATTTCCATTTCTCTTCAGTCCGCAATACAGGATCCTTGGTCAGATTCCCAACACAGACATTTACTGTGATGTGGAAGAGTATGAAGAGGTAGGAATGCGCTCTACTAAGCTAACAATTTATTACAAATCATTGTTCTAGAGCACAGTCAGATCACTGGAATGGCTGAAACTTCTTCACACAATAATTTTGCACATCGTAAGTGCTTCCAGCTGTGAAACTAGCTGCTCATGCCTTTTCTACTAAGATTACTCTTTAAAATATGAAACACAATATCTTCCTAGTGCTTTGTGCTAAATGTGCATGATGCTAATCACACCATCCGCACAGCACTGAGCTAATAATTCTGGTGCAAAGGCAACCAACCTATAATACAGCACCTCGCTGCTAGTTACCTTTTGATTATTACATGATCTAATTTTTACATTGCTATTTCTGATACCACAACTGTTTCTGACTCCTTCAAAAGTGAGCACTATCGATCTCTAACCGTAATAATGAAAATGTTGGTCTAATTTACTGTTGTCTTAGTAATGCCCAGCAAAATTGCAGCAATTTATTCTGAAAGCTTCTCTTTTTGTGCATGTTTGTGAATTAGACATGCTTGCCTTTCAAACATATTTCCTTTTAAATATTGCTCTCAGGATTTGAGCCTTTGCTATTCCTAATTTATCAGTAGTTTTGATGTAATCCCACTTGCTCAATTTCTTGAATGTATCTTGTCTCTCCTCATGTTCATCTCTCCCTTGTCTCCCCTCCCTTGTCTTTCTTAGATTGTAAGCCCATTGGGGTAGGGACCTGTCTATACCTACTGGTTGTACAGCACCAGGTACATTGCTTGTGCTATACAAATAACAACACCACATGATGGGTATTATAGTATATAAGTATTATGTTTTTTTTCTGCTCCTATTGACTGTTTCCCAGATTAGCAAGGAGCCTTGGGGATGACTGTACAAACACTCCTGTTGATTATTTCTTTGAATATCTATTTACACTGACACTTGCTAGACCCAGGATTTCCAAACTGTGGTCTCTAGGAAGCCATGGTAAGTGGTCCACAGACAGTGTGTGGAACTGACTGTGGCTACAGCAAAGTGGACTTTGCAAGTGCTGCAACCAGTCGTCTCCAAGAGGAGTGGGCTGGTGACCGGGAAGCATTGCACCAGACTCCCTTACTTGCACACATTTCACATTCTTGCAAGTGCAATTTTGCTCGCTTGAACATTGCAAAAGTGATCAAAAGCAGTTTGCAAGTGTTAGGATGTGAAGTCCTTGCTTTTATTCAAATTCTCTTTTGCTCTTTCTGTGTGCGTGTGTCCGCATGTGTTCAGGAGTCAAGAGATAAAGTAGTTCAAACGACATCTGTTATTGGAACAACTTCTGTCGGTGAGAATATGCAAGCTTACAGCCCATACAGGGCCCTTCCTTAGACATGTAGCGTGTCAAGTCAGAAATATATAAACTGAGCAAATGTAATGCAGATATATATGAGGAGGCATGGTAATGACTTGAGTGGGAGTAGATAAGACAAAATAACTACAAAGGGGTTTATAGATGGGGAGAAAAAAAGAGACATTTAAAAACAAAGCTGTAATAGAAGAAACAGTAGGTAGTAGTAAAAACAGAGAGGACAAGACTAAAGCAAATATGTGGAATGGGGTATAGTAGGGAACAGCTTATTGGTAAAGGGAATTTGCATGTTACTGCTGTGAACTCGGTTCTTTTCATATGCAAATTCCCTTTACCTGATAAGATGTCTTGTCCTGCATTTGTTCAGTTTATATATTTCTGACTTGCTATGTATGCTACATGTCTGAGGAGGGCCCTGTGTAGCCCAAAAGCTTGCATATTGTCACAAACTTGCATATTAGTCCAATAAAAGATAGCATTTTTTGAACCTGTCTCTTACATTTGGGACCAGTAAGGCAACCACACTCTCTCTATAGATTTCAGTAGTTAAGGTAGATTGAAATGGGAACACAGTACGTCGACTTAGGGTGTATGTCTCAGATTCGGACCTGGCCACGATCATCCATGCTTTTATTACCTCAAGATTAGACTACTGTAATGCGCTCTACATGGAGCTACCCTTGGTGATGGTCTGGAGACTGCAGCTGGTGCAGAATGCGGCGGTTCATCTCCTGAAGGGGACGGGCCAACATGAGCACATTACTCTAGTGCTCCGCTCTCTGCACTGGCTACCAATAGTCTTCCAGGCCCAATTCAAGGTGTTGGTGTTAACCTTTAAAACCCTAAACAGCCTGGGCCCCACCTACCTGCAGGACCACCTCACCCTCTGGATCTTTGATTGGCCTCTGCGGTCAGCCGGGGGCGGCCTCCTTGAGGTCCCCTGGGTTTCTCAGGTGTCGACCATGATTCTTGAGGAGGGCGTTCTCGGTGGCTGCACTGCGGCTGTGGAACTCCCTCCCATTGGCGGTCTGCCTGACCGTTGACCTCCCCTCTTTCCGTAGACCGTGTAAAACCTGGCTGTTCTGCTGGGCCTTTGCCGTGGGAGATGGGATGGGTGGGTTGGGCTAGGGTGGGGTTTTATTGTTTGTGTTGGGTTATTTTAATTTGGGGTTAAAAATGTCTATTTTAATGGATTTTATTATATGTTTTAAAATGTTGTTAGCTGCCCTGAGATGCTTGTAGTAGGAGGGGGCAGCTTACAAATATAATTTATAAATAAATAAATTAAATACTCACTGAATTAGCCAAAAAAGTGGGGGAACTCTTCCTATGCAGTTAGGACAAGTGAAGGAGCTGGGAGATGTTTCCCCTTGCATGTATTTAGCAGTAGTGAAGAACTGAGTTGTTTAATTTTTGGTGATGTGCCCTGACTCTTGCACTGAACTGAAAATTTCATGGCACTGTGGAAAAATGGAGAAAAACATTAACATTAATTTTTTTTACTGAATTAAATATTAGTCTAATTGTGATTTATTTTAAATAGCCTTGGTCTTTGGTTTTATGAGGCCCCTTTGCATGATAATAAAAATGTAGTCAGTAGTCTGCTCTTGACCTAAGAGGATTTCCCCCTTCACCAATTCCTCCTCCTCTCCACCACTGTTAACACACACACTTTTCTCACGCCCGGCTACCGTGCAGTTTGCTTTATCCCTTTTCTCTGTTGCACACATCTCGGACATTGGTGATTCCTTTTCTCTTTTCTGCATGAACTGGGCACTCATTAGGTGGTGCCAAAACCGTTTTTAAGAGGACATCAGAAACTAGAAGATAGAGACAACTCTGCCTAAGCCCATCCAGCAGGCACCATGCGCATGAGAGAGTAAGGTTGGCAAATTGAAGGTGATGCCCTGGTGTGACCTAGATATACGAGCAGAGTGGGGCCCCATATGTGTCTCTGTTTGTCTAAAAATCTACCTTGGTTTGAATACTGAGTTTCAATAACCTCACTCATATCATGTTTCACGTGGCTTTGCAATTTCCACCTCTCTGCAGAATTTGGGTCCAACAAGCCACAGAATTTGTGGGACTTTCTATATTGGTGGCATTATGGTTTCTGTCCTCTAGGAAGCCTAAGGGGATGATCACAAACACAGCATGAAGTCAGCCTGTGCTATGGTTGGAAATGTGTTCTATGGAATGATTCTTGTGAACACACACATAGTAGAAATACAAACATATGCTTTGATTTTCAGAAAACCGCACTTAATTTCATACCACTTTATTTCTTAGGTAAAAGAATATCCTGGAATCAAAATCTTCCAGGCAAACACCTCCCTCTATTTTGCCAATAGTGAATTATATGTCAGTGCACTGAGAAAAAAGGTGAGTGCAACCAGTTCTTTATTATCCTTTCCTCTCAAATACTTCATGGTTAAGTTTTCAGCTCCTAAAAGGCAAAAACCTTTTCCTCTTGCCAGGAAGGCTGGGATTTACCAGTGGGATAATTCTTCTTGAAATCATGGGCTCATTTTTATAGAGTGCCCTTCCCAAGCCAGAGGTGTGTTTCAAAGAAGCAAACTGCACACACAGAAAGGTTACTTCATCCAGAATATATAGTTAACAAATCAAATGGCTGTTTGTGTTCAAAAGCACTTCATTTTCTACCGTCTCTCTGAACAAATTGGTCTTTAACTGAAACTAGCTGCTGTTTCTTCAGAGTATGATCCTCTGAGCACAAAGTGCACTTAGTACGGCACAAGTCTCATCGAGGTGAATAGGACTCGCACCCAGCACTACTTACTCAGATGGTCGCGCTGCTCGTAAAAGAACTGTGGTCCATATTTCCACCACATCTTAGCATGATGCTTCTAAAGTTTATTGCTCTGCACTTTTTTCCCTGTTAAGGAAAGCTGCATAATGTAATTTTATGTTTTGGTGATTTTAGCCATTTGACCCCTAATCTTGATGATCTGTTTGAGTAGTGACTTAGTGGACAGTGCTTTGTGAGCCAGTTCAACCTTTCTTAGCTGCATATATAGTTCCCTTAGTATTCGATTCTGTTTAATCTGTCTGGCAAAAGGTATGCATTGTCCTCTCATCACAGCTTTAAAAACATCCTGCTAGTTCTCAGGAAAGGTTTCCTCAGGTCAGGAGAATTAGTTTGAAAATAATCCAAAACTGTATCCTTTCTACCCTTCTTCTTCACCCCACCCCACCCCCCTTTACAAACTCTATAGGGTGTTTATGACCAGGAGAGTTATTTAAAGAAATGTTATACTGAATGGGAGCATGGTGTGAAATGGATATGGTCCCAAAGGGTACAATCCTGGACTTTACATATACTGCAACACATCTAGGCTAATAACTGACTCTAATTAATTAGCAATACTGGTTATTCTTTACACAAGGCACTTCATTTGATTATACCTTTTCTTATATGGTAGACTGGAATTGATCCCTGTGCCATATTGATAGCAAAGAAAAAATCCAAGAAAAGGCATGTCAAGGAGCTAAAATATATGAACGGACGTAAGAAGAAAGCCGTCTTGAGACTTGTAAGTGCTGCATCAAATGCTTGGGCTTGTTTTTTTCACCTAGTGCTTTAGCTCTTTATGCATCATTTCATATAGGAATGTTACTGAAATATAGAAGTAGTAAAAATTTTTAAAAAATAACTTTTAAACCTTAGTATAGATGTAAAAGACATTTTTAAGAGTCACTACGTCAATGTAGTTATTTTTCCACACAGTCACCATTGCAATCTTAACGTGTTGCCCTCATTAATATGATGCTGTTGGTGCAGTCAGCTCTGCCATGAGAAATTCAGTCACAGTTTGCTGGTTAACACAGCTTCTTTCCTGTGAGACCCCGTTTGGCAATTTTGGGGTCTCAGGAATATATCTAACAGGAACAAAGACATGCAAAGTATTCAAAATATTAACCAGAATTGTAACCTCATCCACAGATGGCATAACTCCACTTGGGATCCTGACCCAATGTAGGAAACTCTTGTCTTAAGCTGTGCATCCTTACTAGCAACCTGGGCTAGTACAGATGTGGTAGGATAGTTTAAAACATTTTGTATGTTTTTTCCAATCACTAAACCTCTTCTTCACCAAGTGGAGGCATTACTTATAGGGTACCTCCCATAAAAGTGTGTCCACTTCTTTCCACAAGAGAAACTTGTTGGCTAAGTTGAGAAGGCAGGCCATTTCTCCTGAAATTTAGACTGTGGTGCTACGGTTAGTATTACACCGGCCGTGCACTCAGTACTCCTGTACATTTGGTGCATGCCTGTGTGAAACTGTTAGCCCTGGAAATTTTATTCCTGAATACGGGCAGCAGAATTTATCATGATGTAGGTGTCCTAAATAGTTACAAAGAAAAGCTTTATGTCCCATAGCCCAAATTGATTTACAGTTGTGCCCTAAGTAAGCATAAAAGGCACAAATATATGTGCATGTGGAACCAGTTTGTTCAATAGTTTGAGACCATACATGATACCTGTTAAGTGAAATAAACTAGAGCTGAAATGGAAATTGACGAATTTGGGGGTCTTTGACCTGGAAATGGTGGTTTCTGAAGTTTGGGAAAGTTTTGGAAGTGACTGTGCATCTGAGCCTGGCTGGAGAAGCTTCTGGAAACAGTGCCATATTTGGTAGGAGAGGCGGATGGAAGGGGACAGTTGAGTCATAGGGTAAGGCAGATTTTGAATTGATTGGCTGGCCAAGCCAGATGGCTAGTTTGATTGGTACAAGGCTGCAGCCAATAGAAAGAGAAGTGCCAAAAAACAAAACTGGCACACACCTCCCAGAGCCATCCCATTCTCTGGTGAATTTGGCAGTGTGCTGCTACACCTGTCTCTTATACACATCTAGATGTGTATAAGAGACAGGTGTGTGCGTGTGTGTGCGTGAAGAGCCAACGTGGTGTCTGCTGGGCTGGCTGGCTTTTGGGGTGCAGGATCGCAGTTGCTTGCAGTCTGTATGGTTGATTCAAGTTGTCTTCTTTTACCAAGGGTCCTCTGGCTGCCTCCAGGCAGGGGCTGCATGCTAGGTTGGTTTTTTTAAAAAATAATTGGATGCTGCCAGGCCATCACTTGCTTGCTGGGCTGCTTGGTTTGCTCAGCTTGGCAGTCAGACAGCAGCACCATGAGCCGCCCACAGGGGGCTCTCTGCCTGGCTCCAAGAGTTAAGTTCCCTCCATGCCAGGGTGCCCTGGTGGGAGGGATGTGAAGAACCAACGTGGTGTCTGCTGGGCTGGCTGGCTTTTGGGGTGCAGGATCGCAGTTGCTTGCAGTCTGTATGGTTGATTCAAGTTGTCTTCTTTTACCAAGGGTCCTCTGGCTGCCTCCAGGCAGGGGCTGCATGCTAGGTTGGTTTTTTTAAAAAATAATTGGATGCTGCCAGGCCAGATGGAGTGCTTGGTTTGCTCAGCCTGGCAGTCAGACAGCAGCTCCAGGAGTTCCCCCGGCCTGTACCCCTGGTCTCCCCAAGTTACCAGTACCACACCAATCCATGCCAAGAGGTTGCCAACCGTTGCCCCTCACTGGCCGCAGCACATGGCAACACCTGCTGAGGCGCCACGGTGGTGCTGGAGTTTTCCGACGTTCCGTGCTTCGGTCTCTGAAGCCCAAAGCTTCGGCAAGAACACCGAATTGCTTCTGAGTACTCAGACCTTTGAAAATACAATCCAGATACCCAGAAGTACTATTTGGTTCAGCCCTAAATTAAACCTGTGGAAAACACCAGATCTGTAAAGCGTGTATGTCTGCCTGTCATTAAGCAGTGTGGTTTAATTCTCTGTTATAGACCAACGATGTGGAAGCAAGCTTAAAACATGAGGTGGTGAACAATGATCTACCCATAAATGGAAAATTCTCACCAGTTGATGCTAGCACACAGGATACATCGCCTGATCTTGAACAGTTTCTGGAGCCAGTAAAAAATGTTCACTCTATAATATTGGAATTTACACCAGTGAACTTCATAGACTCAGTTGGAGTAAAAACACTCAAATCAGTAAGTGATAGCTCCCTTTCTCCTCTTCCTCAAGCTACCCTTCACCAAAACACATCTAAATTGTAAGAACCTAAAAGAATGTAGTCATAATATCTATGTGCCAATCAAGACAATACCTTATATTCCAATAATTAGTGATCCTAAATTTTGCCAGTATATTGAGGAGTATGTAGCTAGCTATGTTCAACTCAGTCCAACAATTTACAAAGGATGTGCAAAGGAGTTGAGCAGGGGAGGCAGAAAATGATACTGTAATAGAAATATTGTAAGTCCCTTGGGGTAGGGACCTATCTATAACTACTGATTGTACAGCACCAGGTACACTGCTGGTGTTATATCAATAATGAATATAATAAAATAATAATAATAATAATAATAAGATCCTTTCAAAGGGGGAATAATCATTAAGGGGCTTAGTATCTTTTAACAAATGAGCTAGTGTAGCCTAGTGGATAAGATGCTGAATGTGAATTTGGGAGACCAAGTTCAAATTCTGTCTTAGCCTGAATTCACTGGGTGGCCTTCGTTTACTTTCTGCAGAATGGCAGAATAATGACCTATCTCAGTGGTGCTGGTGTGAGCCAGATATGGATTGTAAAGCACATTGAACACTGAAAGTGCTATATAGATAATCACAAATGTTTTGTAGATTCTGTATCATACCAATGAAATTCTGATGGGCACAAAGACAGCACTGCAGATTAATATTTTATTTCTCTTTGCTGCAGGTTATAAAGGAATATGAAGAAATTAGTGTCTGTGTGTATGTAGCTGGCTGCAGGGGTAAGTTTCAGGTTTCAAGGAAGTTTAGCTGGGGATTGGGCTTTATGGGTAAACGACTGTGGCAGCAGCCTGACACATCCACGTGGCCATGACCCGGGGGAGGAGGGAGGATGCACCCGTGGCCAGCACCCTGCCCACCACCACGACAGCTAGCCACGGTGGACCCGATCCAGGCCACCAGGAATAGACATGCAGACACACTGTCTGCTTTGTCCTGAATGTGTTGGTGCCAGTCCAGACTGTGCCTTCAGCCATTTGCCGAGGTGAGAGTTCAGGCTCGCCGCCAACATGCCCAACGTCAATCCGAGCAAACGTCTGGTAACCCGGTAATCAACGTGACAGTGGCCTGCGGGCCAGAGTGGGTTACTGTTACGTTGGTTTGTACCCTATCTCACCATTCACTCCTAGTACTCGAGTGCCTTCCATATACATTATAAAGGACCCCATAAGAAGCTATATTTCATAGCGAAATGTTGGGACTATCCTACCCTTTTTCAGTTTCTTTTTGTAAATTTGCATTTGGAGCCTCTCATGTATTTCTTTATGTTTAGTGGCCAGTTTTAATTAGGTTCTGTATTAGAACTGGGAAACCTTTGGACTTTCTTGCTACGTGGAACAGTGTATTGTGGTTGTTTGTTACGTTCTTCACTGCACCTTTATACCTCTGTGTTTTACTACAAGTACCAAGCTCAGTCAGGGCCTACAGCAGGAGTAATTCATGCACTTGTCATTGAGCCAACACCACTACAGTGAGAGGAGAATTGGATCCATAATGTTTCTCTGTCTAATCTCTGAAAATTTGAATAGTTGTTTCTGTAAAGTATTTTCTCCCTCTGCCTCCGGCTATTCCTCCGTGCAGGTAGTTCTGCGGTTGACCATCAGGAGGCGGAAGAATAAAAAATTTGCCAGTGCGCCTGCGTGTCCCCAGCTATGCCAATCCCCAGTCTGTCTTCTGCCTTCGGACCAGCAGGAGCGCTTTGCCTTTTCAGCTTCCCTCCTGGGACGTGCGCCAAGTTAATATTTTTTTATATTATTACTTTTGTTTTCTACTCGGCCCGCAAGGCTTGGAGAGCAGAGCCGACTCTCTTAGTGGGCAGGCAGGGCCACAGGGGTGGTGTATTCTCCCAGACCCGGTATCGGGATCGCCTTCAGTCCCTGACCAGCTCCCTTACACGGCGCCTGGGAGTGGGCACGGATTTTGTCCTTCGACTGAGGCTAGCCCCCAGTCCAGGCAGGTATCCCCTCGCCCGGGAACGGACTCCCCTCGGAGGGAGATAAGTTCCATTTCGGAAGGCGTGTTTTGGCCTCCCCTCACACGTGGGGAAAATGGAGCCAGCAGCAGAGAGTCAAGCTGTGGAGCACACCGCAATGGACAACGACATGCAAGTACAATCGATGTCGTCTCTAGCAAGCTCCATGGACAGGATCCTACAGTCATTAGACAAACTCTGTGAGCTGCAGTCTCAGGGAAAGAGAAAAAGAGCTCCCCTCACCCTGAGTTCCCATAGGGGCCACAGGCCATCTCCCCACCACAGGACGGGAAAACAGAAGTCAAAGAACCCTCGAGGGGGCGCCATTGCCCGCCTTTTAGCCCCCCCTCAGGGCTCTGAGGAAAGCTCGGTGGATGACCAGCCTAAAAGGCGCAGGGAATTGACACAGACAGTCTTGGCCTCAGAATCTGACTCGGACAGGAGCTATTGGAGGTGGAGGATTTGGAGCCTCCGGAGCCCCTCCCTGACCCCAAAGATAGAGATAGGCAGTTCCCTCTCGCTTATAGAGAGGAGCTATTTGTGCAGGTTGTAAAATCCTTGCACTTGAAGGAGACGCCTTCCAAGGGAGACTCGTCTGACTTGCAGGCCAAGGAGGACAGAGATGATATCCCCTTCATACATGGAAAAGACCTCGGGATCCCCCTAGACAAGGCTTTTGAAAAATTAGTATTAGAGGAGTGGAAATCCCCTAACTTATAAAATGAATAAGACCCAGGTCTCCTTGTACTCCTTCTCCAGGAAGAAGGAGCCCCTGTTCAGAAACCCTAAGATAGACGCAGCGGCAGAGCCAAATTCAACATGGAAACTTATGTCCATCTGCCGCAGTCTCAGGAAGGGGGATTGGATGATCTCGCTGGAGCTCAAGGAGGCGTACTTACATTTACCAATATGGCTGCCTCACAGGAGGTGGCTCAGATTCTGTTTCCAACAGCTACATTACCAATTCAGGTCTCTACCGTTTGGTCTGTCCTTGGCTCCGTGGACATTCACAAAGATCCTGGTTCCCCTCATAGCCAACCTCAGGAGGGAGGGGATCCACATATATCCTTACCTCGACGATCTCTTGATCAAATCCCAGTCCCTCTCCAAAGTAATAGTGGACAGGGACAGAACCATACACTACTTGAGCAGGCATGGGTTCATAACCAACAGGGAGAAAATCACCTAGTTCCCACCTGCAGACTGGAACGTCTCGGAGTAATTCTAGATAAGAGCTTAGACCTCGCCCTCATCCCTCAGTCCAGACAGATAAAGATCCACACATTAATTCAGCTGTTAAAACATCAGAGGCGGATGAGACTGAAGACTCTCGTAAAACTACTGGGACTCTTAGTTTCGTGTACTCAGCAGGTGCAATGGGGACGTTTTCACCTCAGGCCCTTGCAATGGCTGCTGTGTCCTGTGCAGAGAGAACTGATGCTAGGGCTCAATCCGTGGGTTTTTATACCTCCAAACCTCAGACGCTCAGTGTCCTGGTGGTAAAAAACTGGAGACATTCAACGTGGGGGACCCCACTGACAGAACCTTCAAGGACTGTAATCATGTCAGATGCCAGTCTCGGGGTGGGGATCTCACTCAGGATCCCTCTCGATCCAGGGGTTATGGTCCAAAAAGGATCTGACTCACAGCATAAATTTTTTGGAGCTGAAGGCAATCCGGCTAGCCCTGCAACAGCTAATACCATCCATCCCCAACCGCCACCTGTTGGAGTACACGGACAACACCACAGTCAAGGCGTACATCAGCCATCAGGGCGGATCTAGATCCCTGGCTCTACACAGGGTGGCGGCAGAGCTGTTCACATGGGACAGAAACATCTGTACTCTCTGAAGGCCTTACACATCAGGGGTCGAGACAATGTCCAGGCGGAGTGGCTCAGCCATCCTACTCTCCATCCTCATGAGTGGTCGTTGAACAGGGAGGTCTTCAACGAACTGGTGCGAGCCTTCGGACTACCCCTGATGGATCTCTTCGCCAGCCCAGAGAATGCACGGGTACCGAGATTCATGTCCAGAAGTCCATTCGAAGCGGTAGTGGCAGTGGATGCGTTGAACCAACCGTGGCCCCCAGGCCACCTCTATGCTTTCCCCCCTTTCCCGCTGATCGCGAGAACAATAGCAAAACTCATCCAGGATGAAGCACAAGTAATCCTTCCTCATTACACCGTGGTGGCCCAGGACACAATGTTTTCCCGACCTAGTAGAGCTGAGTCAGGCTCTGTACAGGATCCTCCCCTCTGCCCCACACTGCTCACACAGGGCCTCCTTCTATGCAACAATCTTCAAAATCGAAGACCGACAGTTTGAAGTTGAACGCTCATTGTTAAGAAAGAAGGGGTATTTGGATGCTGTCTTAGCAACACTGCAGCATTCAAGAAGACCAACAACAAGGAAAGCATACAGAGCCGCTTGGAAAACATTTGCTCAATGGGCACTAGCGAGGGAGATGGATCCCTGTAAAGCAGGAATCCCTCCGGTCTTGCAATTCCTACAAGAGGGGCTAGATAAGGGGTTAAAACCGAATACCTTAGCCAGGCAGGCAACAGCTTTGGACTCTGTCTTTAGAGCAGTTTCTAATAGGCCTGTCTCCTCCCATAGACATGTTAGACAGTTTCTGAGGGCAGCAAGGAGCATCTCTCCACCAGTGGTACATAGGTGTCCCTCATGGAGTTTGACTATAGTGTTGGACGCTTTGTCTAAACCTCCCTTTGAACCTCTTAGGCAGGTTTCTCTCTATATGCTCTCGCTCAAGGTGGCGTTCCTGATAGCTATGACTTCAGCTAGGAGGGTGTCAGAGTTGGGCGCCATATTGATAGAGAGGAACTTCTGTATTTTCCAGAAACAATCCGTGACATTGAGGCTAGACCAGGCCTTCATTCTCAAGGTCAATTCAAGTTTCCACACTTCGCAGGAAATAGTGTTGCCATCTTTTTGTCCTAAGCCAGTCCATCCAAAAGAGAAGATTTGGCACAAGCTCGACATGCGTAGAGCACTAAAGATTTACTTACCTAGAACCCAAGGGTTCAGAACCTGCATGGCCCTCTTTGTGAACATCAGGACTGGTTATAGGGGAAAAAAGGCTTCTAAGACGTTAATATCCAAATGGGTAAAGCAGTGTATTTGTAGAAGCATATAAGGCTAGGGGCAAGACTCCTCCCCTCCAAATCTGGGCTCACTCAGTTAGGAGTGCGGCAATCTCCTATGCTTTAAAGCCCGGGCGTCTTACGACGAGATATGCAGAGCAGCTACTTGATCGTCTCTGCATACTTTTGTAAAGCACTATAAACAGTATAAGCAGTATATAAGTCAGCAGAAGCTGCTTTTGGTAGGAGGGTGCTGCAAGCAGTGTTGGATTCTTCCAGCGCTGTTTGTTCCCACCCTTAGGGGTCTTCTCCCTGCAGGATGTACCTGAGCAGAAGAGTAGCCAGAGGGTGAAAAGAGAATTGGTCACCTACCTTTGGTGAATTCTTTTCTTCTCTGCCCTCCGGATGCTCCTCTGACCCGCCCTACCAAATCAGCACCTACAGTTTCTGGCAGTTTAGGGTCTAGAATCAACCTCATAGTCCAGACAGATTAGACTCTAGGATATCTCCTCGGAGTGATGAGAGGGGGGATTAGGCATCCCTCTTAGAGTTTTGTGCTTAGGTTTAATTAACACTGTTATTGTTAAGCCAGTTATTCTACAGTAGTTATTTGTGGGTATGGATCGCTGTTCTGAGGAGTATCCATCTAGTCCTTGGCTTTGGAACTGACTGGGGATCGGCGTAGCTGGGGACACGCAGGCGCACTGGCAAATTTTGTATTCTTCTGCCACCTGGCGGTCAACCGCAGAGCTACCCACACAGAGGAGTATCCGGAGAGCTGAGGAGAAAAGAATTCACCAAAGGTAGGTGACCAATTCTCTTTTCCATTCAGTTCAGTTAAGTCCATTGAGAATTACCACAGTATCATACAACTGGTTGAAAGTACTGTACACAAATACCCATTACTTGTGTTTCCATTCAAGTGTCCGCTTAAATATTGAATATTCAACTGGCCCCAAGCCTGTTGACATTCCGGCGATGTTGTAAAACCTGGCTGTTCGCCCAGGCCTTTGGGGAGGGGGAGTTAGAGGGTTTTCTCCCCTACCTTATTTATGGTTTTAGTGAGTTCCTGGGCCCTGTTTAATATTGAATTGTATTTTTTGATATATGTAAAACTGTTTTATATATCTTTTATATGTATTTTTTATTGTTGGAAGCCACCCTGAGCTGTTTTTAGGAGGGGCGGGGTAGAAATTTAGTAAATAAATAAATAAACTGTCATAATTCAACTTGCATCTTCCCCCCCAAAACACTTGGAGCAGAATTAGAGTCTGGGGAAGCTAAAATTTAACTCCCTCTCCCTTAATTAAAATAAATACAATGTAAGATACAGTTATCTGCTTTTTACACAGACATTTATGCATTTCTTTTACAGGCCCCGTTGTGGATGATCTCACTAGACTGAATTTTTTTGAAAAAGCTGCAATGACAGACTTGCTGTGTCACAATATTCATGATGCTGTACTCACCTGCCAGCTGAAAGCAAGTTCTCTTTCATGTACGACCTCAAACCTCATTGCTAGTACTTCAGAGTCACAAATGGAGGCCTAAACTCATGGGATAGACAGACACTTTGCTAAGGGCTCATGTTACATTTCATCTGCAAAGTATAGCCTGGAGATATTCACTGTTAAGGAGAGAGGTTCTAGAGACAGGTAGGTTACTCTCTGCAGAAATAGCAGATGAAGCATTTGAAGCCTTAATAATTTTGAACCATGTGCATTCTAACTGAATTCAGATGCAAGTGGAAATGATATGCAAACATTTATTTATACAATATTGAAAACCAATGTATTTTTCTGCAGTTGGGATATTGGAAGCCTTTTTAAGCATAGAAACATGCTAGAGAGGCTATTACACTGTTGTTTTTAGTTCTGTGTGAAATATTGGAAAGTGGCTTGTAGATAAATGGCTGATATTCCTACAGGCCATCAAGGAAATGTCACTAGAATGAAGTGACAGATTTACCTCAACATGGAATATTGTCAAACAATTGCTTAGCAACTGGCAACATATAATGCACTGTACCAGTGTCATAAAAGGATTTTCTGGCTCATTTTCAAAAACTGATGCCAATGGGTTTATATAGCAAACTATTATACAGAACTATACTATCTAGCTAGCTGAAATGTAATCTTTTCATGCAGGTGATGTTAACTAATACTTTGTAAAAATTGATTGAAGGTACAGTCCGTTTCAGTTTTTATACCTAAATTGTCTCAACAATAATCTGAACGCTCCGGTCCCAAAATGTTTTGTGGCAATTTTGGTATTTTTAATTAAATGACCATTAAGTGTAACTAATTGATTTCATGTTAGTATGTTGTTATATACACTTAGAAAGCTTTTAACTGAGCCACGCTCACTAGAGAATAGTGCACCCGAAGAGTGTGAAGTCAAAATCAAATAAATCAGGAGGGGGTAGGGGGTGAAGAGACTCTATTCTGTATCTTAAATGTGGACAGTTAAACTTTATGCAACCCCTTAAAATACAACAGGATAGTTAGCTTATGCCCAAAATATAGATTGGAGATGATAAAGGAACCTCTTTTGATCATACTTAAGTGCTTTGTGAAATGAAGTTTTCCAAAACCAGATGTGTGTATTTCAGAGCAAGAAAATAAAGAGCAGCCATTTTCCTGTAGCGTTTGCAACTCGGACCCTATGCTGTGGTGTTGCTTGAATACCAAAAAGCAGAACTCCTGGTTTGACTTTTGTAGCTGAATGAAGTGAGAACTGTAAAAATAGGAAAAAGGGGCTTAGGCTAGGATCTCTTGTGACACGGACATCATATTTCCAAAGCGGCACAGATCCCTGACTGTGAAGTGAACGTGTAGCTCCATTATGACATAACTAGCCAGCCTCTTTGGCAGCAAGAGGAACTTGCTCCTCTTCTCTGATAGCAGACTTGCGTCACTGTTCAGATGCAGTTTAGTACTATTACGAATGAGGCATCAGCCTCAAAGCTTTGTGGGAGGAGCTATGTTTTTCTTTTGCACCAATTTCTGAAGCAGAAATTAGATGTTTGCTGGAATAAAGGATAAAAAGTGCATTTTACAATGTCCTGTGATTATTTTTCCCATGTGATATTGGATATGTTTTGTAATGTTAAACAAGCTTCAGTGAACAGTATATTTTTTCTATTTTCAACTTGTATTTCTACTTCAGTTTTTTGCAACTACAATTTTCAGATAGTGTCAAAATGCTCTGTCTTCAAAATCCAAAATAAAAAGCTATTCAGTCAGCTTGAGATAATTGATTTTGAACCCTGATTTAAGAGAATTAGAAAGGAAAATTGGTTCTCTTACCTGGGAATTTTCCTTCTACGAGCTCCAATGGACATCATTTCAAGACACTGGGGAAGTTCCCTGCCTCAACCGCTAGGTGGCAGAAGACCATCACAAATTCTGCTGGAGCAATGCTCATTGGGGAACGCCCCCAGGATCTCCAGAGTACAAGAGCCTTACACCTGCAACAACAACTTTGACTCCAAAAACCAGCAATTTAACTAGTTAAATTACAAAGGCAACCGAAAGGAAGAAACCCAACATTCTCCTATAGCTAGGAGAACTCAACTAGGGTCAAAACCCAACAAATTAATGTTGAGGAATGAGCCAAGCAATTCCTCTGCTGGGTGGGTTGAAGTGATGTCCAGTGCAGCTCGTAGAAGGAAAATTCTCCAGGTAAGAGAATCAATTTTCCTTTCTCCCAAGCTCCCTGGACATCACTTCAAGACTCTGGGGAAGTACCAGAGCAGTCACCCCCAACAAAAACCATGGGAGGGAACAGGAAGAGATGTGGCTCAAATCAACTATACACAATAGGTTTTTTTTGTTTTTTTACTGCAGAATACTTTGCAGAACCCGGCACCCAAGGGCCACCTCAGTGGACTCCAAAGTATGTATCTTATCCACGTCAGCCGAAATTATTATTGCTGGAGTTTTATTTTTGTTTAGGTGGTGCATTATGTTTATTGTCTTTCTTATGTTGTCAGACCCTAATCTGTTGGGTATGAAGCCCACCTGGTCTTGGTGTATGACTGTACCAATTAACCCTGCCAACCTATTTGCTAACGTCTTCGTGAAAATTTTAAAGTCCAGATTTAATAGCGATATTGGTCGATAGCTACCACATAGGGAGAGGTCCTTATCTGATTTAGGTATAAGTATTATCTGAGCATCATAAAATGAGTCAGGTAAACCCTTTTCCGCTGCTATTGCGTTATAAACCTTAACCAGGTGTGGGACTATCAACCCTTTAAATTGATGGTAAAATTCTGTCGGGTATCCATCCGGACCCGGTGTTTTATTTCTTGCCAATCCGTTAATGATATTATTTATTTATTTCCCCTTGAAGGGTGAGTTAAGATACTGTACTTGTGCCTGATTAAGCTTTGGCATTTTTATTTTATTAAGGAACTCCTTTATCTTTTCAGGGTTTGGATTCTCTGTCTGGTATAATTTCTCATAGAACTGCACAAAAGACTCCTTCATCTGCTCAGGCTCGGTACATAGCTCCCCCTGGTGGTTTTTTATACTTGTTATAATTCCCTTATTCTTTTTTATTTGTACGAGCCTGGCAAGGGCCCTCCCTGCCTTGTTTCCTTGGTCGAAATAAAAGCATTTTATACTTTTCAACTGTCGAATTGTGTTTTGTTTCTCTATGGCGTCGATTTCCCCTCTGGTTTGCGTGATCTCCTTTCTTACTTTGGGGCAGTCTCTAGTCTTAGCTTTGGTCTCCATTGCCATTAGGTCCTGATACAGCTCTCCGAGCCTCGCTTTCCTTTGTTTATTTATGTTTGCTTTAATGGCAATTATCTTTCCTCTGATCACCGCCTTAGCTGCTTCCCACAATGTAAAAATAGAGTCTACTGTTCCCTCGTTCAGCTCAAAAAAGGTTTTTATCTCCTCTTGTATTTGGGCTACTGCCACCGGATTAGCCAGCAAGGCTTTGTCTAGTTTCCAAATTTGATTTTGGTTTTTCCCTATCTTACCCCATTCCCATCTTGTTATTATTGCGTAGTGATCTGATACTACCAGAGGAAGTATCGTGCATTGTTTTAGTGACTGGAGTTCAGTTTTTCCTACCCAACAGTGATCTATGCGGGAGAAAGTACCGTGTACTGCTGAGAAAAATGTATAGTCTTTTACTTGTTTATTCAAGTTTCTCCAGCCATCCACCAGTCCCAATTTTGCCAGCTCATCTGCTATCTCCTGCCACCCTGCAATCCTTGCCCTCCCTGAGGTGTCTACTTCTGAGAAATAAGTGTTGAAGTCTCCTTGAACTATCAGATTTCCCTCCGCCTCCTCTGTTATTCGTTCAGTACCTCCCACCAGAACTGTTTTTTATTCTCATTAGGTGCCAATTTTTTCCCTTTTAAACAAATTCCCTTGTATTTCTACATTAACAATTAGGTATCTGCCTTCTTGGTCTCTTGCTATCTTTTTGATTTTTGGCTCTAGTTCCTCCCTCATTCCTATTAAAACCCCTGCTTTTTTCTTTGGCCCACATGCTGCTACTATGATCCCAGCGTTTTTTGCTGCAAACCTCTTTAGGTCTTTTTTTAGCAAATTAGTCTCCTGCAGGAAATATGTCGACTTTTTGTTCTTTTAGAATATTTTTTATCCTTTTCCTTTTAACTGGGTGATTTAAACCCCTTACATTTAATGTGATAGTTTTTAGCTGTGGTGACATAGGCCCACCCCTGCTCTACTGACGTTCCTAGCTTAGGACTTGTGTACTTCTACTGTTGATGGTTTCCCCCGCACCCCCATCTATCCCTCTCCCTTGTTTTATACCCTTCCCCTTATCCTCCCTGCATGCCTGGAGTGTTTTAACTCCTGCCCCTGCTCTACAGAACTTTTGTTATTTCCTGTTCTTGGACTTTTCTTCCCTTAGCTCCCCCTGAAAATAGGTTTTCTTATTTTTTCCTATTAGTTCCCCGCCCCGAGAATAACCTTTGTATTTGTGTTACTTGAAACCCCTTTATATGAGGGTCTAACCCATCTATATCTTATACAGCATGTCAACAAAACATTAACCCTTAAACATTTCTTTTAACTTGTTACCCTGCTGCCATAATAGCCTTCATAACCCCCCCCTTTTTTATTTTTTTAACCTCCTTCTTTTTTCTTCCCTTTACTGGCACTTTTCCCCTCAATCCCTTGCTTTGTGTCTTTGCAAAAAAAACCTCCAACTCCTCTGGGTCTTCAAAGAATTTTCTCCTATTGTCCATCCATATTGTCATCTTGGCTGGAAAACGTACTTGTGGTTTCAGACCCATTTGCTGTATCTTCAGGTAGTATTTCGCCCAGTTCTTTCTTTTTTGTGTGGTTTCAAATGCGTAGTCCGGATAGATCCTAATGTTGTTTCCTTTGAATTGAAGTTGTTGTTTTCCTCTGGCCAATCTTAAGATTTGTTCCTTGTCTTTGTAGCGTAAAAATTGTATAATTATTGTACGTGGCTGTTCATTCTCTTTGGGCTTAGGGCGCAGTGCTCTGTGGGCTCGCTCTATTTCTGGGGGCAATGTGAACTTTCCCTCTGGAAAATTCTCTTTAATCAGTTGTTCTATGAGGGTTTCCATCCCTTCCGTCTCTATCCCTTCTGGGACCCCCACAATTCTGAGATTGGAACGCCGGGACCTATTTTCCATATCTTCCATTCTTTCTTTTAAAGTCTGGACTGGTTTTTGTGTGTGTGCAAGATCATTCTCGTGGCTCACCGCCTGATCCTCTGCCCTGGTCATTCTGTCTTCTAGGGATTGGACATTTTTTGCCAAGTTTTCCAGTTTAGTATTCGTTTCCTCCGTTACTTGCTGAACTTTACTTATTTTATTGAATAGTTTATCTCTATGCACATTTGTCTTTTGTAATTCTGATTTTAATTCATTTCTCACATCCTCTATTAGGCTTTGGATTGTTTGAAGGCCCTTTCCTCCCTCATGCAGTGCCTCCTCCAAGCCCCGCTGCTCTGCTCCGGCCGCCATTTTGCCTTCCCCTTCCAGCCCCACGTGATCACAGTCTTGGCTGTTTTTTGTTTTACAGAAGCCGTGGAGCGTTCTTTTTTCGCTCATTTTAGGAGGTGGGGGATTCCCCTGCTTAGGCATGTTATTTGGGGGGCTCGTTTGCGGTCCTACTGGGTGTTCCCGGGGCGGGTGTGCAGCGCTAGGACGGAGCTGTCGGCGGGAACGTCCGTTCACTCCTCGCGCATGCGCAGTCTCCCAAAGTATGTATCTTATAATGCTTAGTGAAAGTGTACAGGGAGGACCATGTCACTGTCCTGCACAGTTCTTCATAAGGTGCCCTAGACCGAAAGGCACATGAGGTGACTGCACCTTGAAGAGAATGAACCTTAACGCTCTGCAGAGGTGGAAGAGCTTGCGCCTTTTACGCTTTCACAATACTAGCTTTAACCCACTTGGCTATTACTGTCTTTAAGGTTTTTTCCCCCCTTTGACTCAGGCAGTAGTTGACAAACAAGGCCAAGGACTTTCTAAAGCCCTCTGTCCTCTGCAAATAACTTTTTAGCACTCTTCTACTGTTCAGTTTGTTCGAGAGAACCTCCTGCAGGTGAGAAAGTAGAACAAAAGGACGGGAGGCAGATCTACAGAGCTTTGTTGGACAGTATTTACCTTCGGTCTAACCTTAAGGTGACTGACTCAAAATGTGCAGAAAGGGGCTCAATGGACAGGGTGCCCAGTTTGACACTCTCCGAGCTGAGGTAATAACTACAAGGAAGAACACTTGGATAGTTAAAAAATACAAGGATACTTCCTGTAGGGGCTCAAAAGGACGAAGGAGGAAAGCCTTTAAAACCACATTAAGATTCCATGTGGGGAACCGGTGCGCAACATGAGGGGATATTAACTTTGTCCCTGCCAAAAATCTTTTAATATGCTGATGGAACCCCAATTTGGAACCTGAAGTAGCCCCCACCACGCTGCCTATGGCCACCACCTGTCTAGAGCGCGTGCTGGGTTTCAGACCCTTCAATTCTAGACTACTTTGACATCTGCTGAGCATGGTTCTGTAGTGCACTCTGTGCACCAGTTAGCAAAGACTCTCCAGGTCGATTGATAAATTCATTTGGTAGAATCCCTTCTAGCTGCTAGCAGTGTGTCCAGACCTGATCCAAGTAGCCTAAGTTCTGGAGGGATGATCTCTCAATAGCCAGACTGTTGGGGTTTGTCGTGAGCGAGAGGGACCTGTGAGAGAAGGTCTGCAGACGAAGGGAGCCTCAGATGTGGAGCTATGTTGAGCTCCCCCAGATCCAAGTAAAATGCACGTCTCCATGCTGGAGCTATTAGGATCACTCTGTGTTTTGACGACATGATGTCTCCTGTAGTCAGACCTTTAGTGCCCTATGGTCGCTGAGGGCATGCCAAACTCACTTTCTTGGGTGCTGTGGCCTGGGGCAGAAGGTAGGTAGGATTACTTCCTGCGCTCTGTGAGAAACGATGTTGACCTTAGGTAAGAAAAATAGGTCTGTTCTGAGGACCACTCTTTTGTCGTGGGTGGATGATGAGGCTATTCTGTCAATGAGAGAGTTGTGGTCCTCCACAGATAGCTTAGTATTCCTGGAGTCCTCTGCCCAGGCCAACATGGCGCAGGCAAAGAAAGTGATGGCAGTGGATGCTCTGAGGGTTGCATTGAAGATGTTTTTTTGTCTTGCTCATCCTCTGAAGACTGCCATTCATCAGAGATCACGCCCTCTTCTGCTGAGGGGTCCTGTGCCACCCTGGATCTGGGGGGCTTTGGCTTAGGTTTCTTCACTTTGCTGCCCATGTCCACCTTGACCCTCTTAACTTTGAGACCTCTGCACTCCAGCTCCCTCAGGAGGTCAATGTCTGAGAGGTAGACACTCTGTTTGCCCTTTGACTCGGTGCCCGACGGTTCAAGCTCCTCCTGGGGCTGATGTGGGGCTGGCTGCTTGCCCTTGCTGGCCCCTTTCGAAGTGCCTTTGTAGGGTCCTGTCTTGTTTCCAGCCAGTGTGATGGGCCTAATGCGGCCCGTACCTCATTGATGGCTGTCATGAGCCAGGTGAATATCTTCCCTGATGGTGATGGTCTGTCTCCCACATCTGGTGAGGGTTCCTCCACAAGAAGCGGCGAAACACGTTGGAAAGGGGGTGGTCTCTGTTGGAGAGGTGCAATGCTCCGGCTCCTGCCGCACTTACCCCTGCTGGTTCTTGTGCCTTAGTCTCAGGGGCTGCTTTCTTTGGCTGCTGAGGTTTGGTGCCATGCCCAGATTCCCTGGTGTCCTGTGCTCTTGTATTCACCATCCTAGGTGAATAGAGGCACAGTGAATAATAGAAAGCTTTTTTTTTTAAAAAAAAAAAAAGGCAGGGAGGAGGCCATCTAGTGTGGCCACCTGAGGCCTGTCTGTCCAAAAACTTGAACCGGTCCCGGAATGAGGAGGCCCAATGCTGCTGGCTTAGGTCTGACTTATGGCAGAGTGCAGAAGAAGAAATGGAGGCCTATATGCGTGCGAAAATGGGATTGCGCCTACTGTGCGTTCCAAAGTGGCAGCGCACATGCATCCACGCTGCCAATATAGCGGCTCCCTTGTGCAACACCAGCTAATGGCAGCCTGAACCCTCCCCACGTTGGGGGTGGGGTGGGGCGCAGATGGCCAGGGCTGTACATTGCAGAGCGCTGGCCTCCAGAGCAGTGTCTGCCGCGATCCTTGTCAGGCAGCAGCAGCCTGCTGCCCCCCGAGTGAGGAAGGCTTTGCATTGTGGCCGAATCCAGATAGCGCTGCCGGGGGTGTGGGGAGGAGGAGATGGTGCTGCCCCACCGGCCGCTGGAAGCCAGTACAGAAAAAGCCTTGTGCCACAACAGGGAAGCGAACTGGGGGAGCCCTGTGAGCCTTGCGGCTAGTCACTCACAGCAGGGCCTGAGCCTGGAGAGGCCGCTCTCTCTGCAGAAGAGAGTCGGCCTGGCGGAGCCCCAAGTAGCGGAAGGGGGGAAGCCACTGCCTTTGGAGGAGCAGGCTAAGCGCCGGGAAAGAATCCGGGATGAAAAGTGCTTGGAAAGGAACCAGGAGAAGGTGAAGCCTACTTCTGAGGGAGGGCTCAAAGAGCTACCTCAGGGCCGTCGCTTGCTGCAGCCTGGGCTCAGAATGAGTCGAACTGGCTTTAAGAGCTGTGGAGAAGCCACTCCCCACCCCCCAAACCTGGTGGAGGCTAGGGCTGGGGGGGGGGGGGGGCTGTGGCCAGCAGGCCCTCAGGCCAACCGGGGGAGGGGGGCGCTCTGCTTGACTTAACCCATGGCTGTTGCGAGCCAGCACACCCAAACCACTGCAAGGTGGGATAGCCTGCTGCCAGGAAGCCTGCCCAATGCACAGCACCTCCTGATTCAGGTGGGTGAGCAGTGCTCCACTCAGCTCAATCCACTCCACATTATGAGAAAGAGAGGGAGAGCAAGACAAAAGCCCCGTAGTCCAGCATAGTCAATTTGGAAATAAACTAAAACTGTTTTCCTTCAAGAAGTATGGTCTGCTTCCAGCTAAACTGAAGGCAGAACTCAAACTGGTAGAATCGGGGAGTCTCCCCCCCCCCCCCTGGTATTTGAGGTCTGCCTTCTGAAGACCTGGAGCAGGACACATCCCAGTAGAGGAGTGCCAAACAGGGAGCTGAAGGGAGAAAATGAAGTCTTCCCCCATCGGTGGGTGCGATAAGACAATGAGACCAGGGTAGTCAGGAATCTGACTTAGGTGGTGGACCTCAGCCGAACCTACCTCTCGAGGGACCATTGTCCTTGGAGCTGCGTTTGCTGCAGCCTTTCCACTTTGAATCCGTGGAACTTAGGCCATAGTTCGAGGACCTATATGAAGATTTGGGAAGGAAATTAAAAGGTTTCTTTGAGTGTGTAGAAGCTTCCTGGTAGAGTGTTTTCTTTTTGGATTTGTCAGATGCTTCTGCTAATACTTTATCCAAACACACTCCAAACAATTTCCCCCCCTTGATATGCTCCGGATACCAATAAGTTCTTGGCTAGGGTGTGTCCCGTCCAAGAGCGCAACCAGAGCTGCCTCCTGGCCACTACATTCGATGCCATGGCCCTGGATGCCTATACGTCCTGTCAGAAGAGGTATCAAACATGCCATTGAGAGGGTGATGCAAGATGCTAGCACTCTCTCTCTCTGAGGGTGTCTTAGGATCCCAGCTCTGTTCTAGCCATTTTGTCACGGCTCTGTAGGCATAGGCGAAGGTGAGGGTCATACGTAGCAGGGCTGATCCCATCTCAAAGTTGTGCCTGAGTGCAGATTCTATCCCCCTATCAGTTGGGTTCGAGGTGAAAAGGTCCCCCTTTGTGGGGAATACCGATTGCCTAGCCAGTGAAGCATCTGCTGCATCTAAGGCATGTCAAAACACACTCACTTTTGCACTGAGAACGTATACAGAATATCCTGGGTTCCTCATTCTCTATCTTGCCTCTCTGCCTGAGAGGCTGCAACAAATGCTTTTTCTTGGTTGGGGGAGGGGCATGAATCTCCTCCCTTGAGGAGAGTTGTACAGCTACCGTAGTTTCTTGCTCCCCTGCAGAGGAGGAAATATTCAGGTCCTGGGGCCAGATATGAGATTTGGAGATCTTGGGAGCCCCCACAGGCTGCCTGCCTTTATGTGCTGGCTTAGATATGCCCTTAAAGGGAGTCTTTTTTGTGGGTGCTGGACCCTGTGGAGACTTAGTCTGCTTTTTTGGCAGGGGGCTGTGGGGCTCCCATTCTAGCAGGGGCCACAATTATCCGACCCAACATGGCAACCTGCAGGGCCTCTGCTGGAGAAAGAGGGTGGGGGAGGCTTACGTTATCCTCCCAACGCTTGCATCTTGGGAAGGCCTCAGGGCAGACACACACTGGTCCCCGGTGGGGAGCAAGGTCTACGATCTGGAGAATTTATATCCCGGTCTGGCTGCCAGCAACGGGTGGTTCAGGCACAAAGCATCCGGAGAGGCTCTGTTGCGCCCACGCCAGATGGGGTGGGAAGTCGGAGAAGCACTGAGTGCTTAATTCTTCAGATCTGACATCCGCCTGGTAAGTTCTGACTGCCACTCAAACTGGAACTACGAAGCTCTATTCCTCTGTGTGAGCCACAAGAACAGGCTGGAGTATGCTCATTCCCCAGCAGTATTTGATGGTTTTCTGCCACCTAATGGTTGAGGCGGGGAACTTCCCCAGGGTCCTTGAAGTGATATCCAGGGAGCTCAGGAGAATGACACTATTTAATAAGAGTGGTTCTCAATCTTTTCTAGACCAAGGCCCATTTTTAAAAAGGTAGACCTGCCAACATTCATGACTAGGAGATTCTAATCTATATATCTGCATACTTTTAGACTTAACCACTGTCCCTTACTGAGGGCTGCAAGAGCAGCAGTGGACTCAGACTGGAGGTACAGCTTTCAGCCCTCTTCCCCCCCCTGCAGTTCTCTCAGCTGAGCCCCACTGCTCCTGGCTCACTACACACACTAGCTGTGTGGACCATGGATTGGGACCTCAATGTCTTGCAATCTTATTTTGTGAAGTACTATTTGCGTTTTGCAGATCAGCTCAGCTGCAGAAAGACTAAGGTTGCTTGCCCCATTACACAATTTCACATTATTTTCTATCTTACATGATTTAGTAATGTGTACGTGCACCTTTTCTTATTTGGCAGGGAGATTTCCGTGAGTTTCATCACCGAAGACAAGGTAGGGAAATCCAGCACTGACAGTCTTATTTAACGTTAAATTGGAATGTGTGCATGCAGTTAATTTAACGTTAAATGAAACGGTGAAATTAGAACACATAGTGGCTCGCAGGGGCTGGATGGAGACGGGTGCACAGGACTCTAGCAAGGGAAGCACCTGCTAGTCTGAATAGCAGCCCTGGGATTTCCCAGCAAGCCTTCCCCACCCCTGGCCTGGAGGTGGGGACACTGTTACTGCTTTATCACAAATCCTTTTGTGCAGGTGAAGTGCCTTGTCAAAAATTAAAAGCATTCATTAAACATAAGTGCAAACTGTTCCCTGTCCCGTAGAGGCAGGGCTGTCACCTGGCTATGGGCAGCCTGCAGAGCTACGGGGGGAGGGTGTAAACCCAGCATCATGTTATGAAATTACCCAGGAAATTGAGGAGGGTAAACTTGGAATCACATTATGAAATTACCCAGTAACGTGTGCATGGATCTGTTAAACTAAATAACATTCTCTCAAGGTTATGTGGCTTTATGCAGGAAAACAAATAAACGCAAGAAAATAACATGGGCATGCAGCCCAGCAGGAGTTTCATGTTATCGCTTTCATGCAAAAATTGGCACGTGGGCAAACAGCCCAAGAGTCAGTCTGCACAAACATACCACAGGTTAATTTTATACCCATGCCTCTAAGGTTAAACTCCTGTGTTGAGACAGCTGCAGCACCAGAACCAGTGTCATGCGGTAGAGACAATGCAATTCAGTTTCATACTCTACAAGTGCCAGGCTAGAACCCTAGCCACAGGGCCATCTGACTAGCCTGATACGTTCTACACACTACTGTCTCATGTATGCCCCAACTCTCCATCTACTCCTTGTGCTTTAGGCCTCACTATTTGTTTCCTCCAGAAGAGCCTAAGAGGAACCCTGATGACTCTTGATGGGGTGGGGGCAGACCAAGTTCTAACTGAGCCACAGAGAGGCCACTGAGCTTTGAAGTACCAGCCCTGAAAAGTATGCAAGGAGATTGATGGGTTTGATAATTCTGTTATGACTTGGTATGGTTAGATAGCATGGTGCTTGACTGACTATCCAGACTGAACTAGTCAAACTTAAAACTTTGCCTTTATCAATATAACCAAATTTAGTGAGGCTGAAGCTTGTGCAAACGTCTAAGGGTATTTTCAAACGAGATGCCAGCCAACTGAAATCCACGTTCAGTCCGTGCAGCTTCCCGCTCACCCTCCGCTCAGTTTTTAGTGCCACACACCTCACACAGGCAGACGTTCTTCCCTGCCACGCTCTGCTCCAACACTGCTGAGAAGCAGTCACTCCTCAGCTGCTCTAGGCTTTTGCCTGCAACTCTATGGGGCTGCATGCAACCTGATTGATGGGACGCAGCAGCGTGGGCGCACATTAGCCTGGATTTGCCTACACAATGGACCCATAGTGTCCTTGGACTACACCATAAGTGGCAGGTGGGTGGTAGCCATGTGGGGGCAGACACCTAATAACTGGGTAGAGAACACCTACTAAATACACATCTGGTATGGGCTAGTGGTTCATTTGTTTCTACCCTAAATTTACAATAAAGTTTAAGGATTTGTTAAGGAAAGTGGAGCTTCAAATTTTTGTGAATTGGAAAAGAGCCTTTTTAAACAAGTCTTTCCCTTATCTGAAAAGTATTCTCAGTTGCAGACATTCTCAAGCAACTAAGGTGTAAACACCAAATGGATGAATAAAAGCACCATAGCCAGTACAGTATTTCAAAGAATGAATGCATGTGAACTCTAGCCGTACACACCATTGGGTGGAATCATTCTGCTTCTACATTTGAGTAAATGTAGAAGGCTATAAATGTATGGGATTGAGAAACTGAAGCAGTCGCTAGGAAAATCCAGGTTCTGTATTTGTCTTTTTTACTTTGGTCTTTGCCTTATTCTTTTTCTCCATAGTGTCAGTATAGTAATAGTTCCACTACACGGACAAGCCTGTAAAACTGGTTGGAAATAAGGATCCAGCTTATCTATGCCTAAGGTAGGGTTGTAGTGAATTGGGCTTTTTAACAAATATTAGACACTGCAATATACAAACAACCCGTACCTCCATGTGGAAGGCGACCACAAAAAGGTAGCATCCCTCAGCTAAACCTTAAGTTTAAACAGCTTCATCTATTCTGCTTCAGAGCAAGCTTGGGGAGAGAGGAACAAAACACAGAGCACCATATTCTCAGGAATTGGGTGTCAACAGTACTGAAGGAAAGACAGTACAAGTTTCACACTTAATAATGGAATACCTCCTTACCTATATTGCCCCCCCCCCCCTTTCCTGACACCCAGTATGTCATGACCACAGCTAGGAAGGGGTTCTGTACAGCGCCAGGTTTTGCAACTGGCGCTTTATAAATGTTTAATAATAATGTCCACTCCAACTTCCTCAGACAACCGTTGTGTCCACCTTATTTACTACCAGCCCATATTGGTAAGGTGGCTGGGGGGTTCCCCCAGAAAGGGATCCGGCTATCATCATCCATACCTTCATCAACTTGAGGCTAGACTAATGCAATATGCTCTATGTGGGGCTGCCCCTGAAGACGGTTTGTGGGCGCTAGATTGTGCAAAACGTGGTGGCCTGCCTTTTAATGGAGCTGGGTCACCAGGAGCACACAAGACCACTGTTTCAGAATCTGCAGTGGCTGCCAATAGTGTTTAGGCACAATGCAATAAAGTCAGTGCTTGCCTAGCGCCTGGTTGTAGTTGGGGACTGGATGAGGGTGTGGCTGACCTTTTGTCTTGGATGGGATTGCGACTCCTGTTGTTGATGGAGTCCGGCCCCCTCTGATCATTCAGCTTCACTGCACCTGGCTCTTCACGTTTCCGGGGTGGCCAGCAGCGCTTTTCCCTAACGGGTGAGGAGGCTGCGGCCTTTTCTTTCTGACTCAGAATTAGCCACTGTCATCTGTGCTTTCATCTCAAGGTGAGATTACTGCAGTGTGCGCTACGTGGGGCTGCCCTTGATAGCTCTTTTGGGGGGTGAGTCACCGGGAGCACATTATACCAGTGCACTGAATTCTGCACTGGTTGCCTACAGACTTCCAGGCACAGTTCATGGTGCTGGGGTTGACTTTTAACGTCCTAAATGGTCTGGACCCCACATAGCTGAAGGACTGCCTGTCCTGCCATGTTCCAGTGCAACCCCCCTGCGGTTGGTCAGGAGTGCCCATCTGCTCCCCTTGTCCGTAGGTTGAGGGAGAAGGGGTGCAGGAGGCTGTTCTCAGTGGCTACTCCACAGCTTTGGAACTCCCTTACCCTGGTGATTTGCCTAAGCCCTTCTTTGAGCATCTTCCAGAGACCGTTTAAGATCTATTTATTCAGCCAGGCATTTAACAGGCAGAGGAAGAGCCAGAGGGGCAGGAGTGTATTAGTACTGAATGGGTTTTATTTTGTATTTTATCGTCTTATAATGTGAGCCACCCTGAGCCCCAGGGGAATAGGGTGGGATAAAGACCTGATGCGCCCCTATATTTTAGGCATGGTTTGCAATCAATCCGAGAGTGCCTTAGTTACTGGCTTTGCTAAAAGCGTGAGACGATTACCAGAAACAGGAGCCTGGCAGGGAGCAAAGTGCGGTTTCTTTTCTAAAAACAGTAAAGCATGCAAGCGTATTTTAGGATTAGAAATGCCCCTTACAAGCAAGATAATTTTTCATTGTATTTTTAACATCAATGTATTATAGAATTGGAGGTTTAGATTTAGTCCAAGACACGTTGTTATTTTCTGCCCATAACATCGTAGACAGATGCTTGTTCATCCAGGTTTTGAAAACATCAAAGAAGGCAACTTAATAGCTATTTGCACATAGTTTGGAATGCTCCATTTATTGCCATACTCTCAGACCTAGAATTAGACACCACACAACACTGTTACTTAGGATTTTGTTTCCTAGAAAGACTAGCAACCCATGAACTTGTTTCCTTAGATTTTTAAAGATTAGTTGTAGGTCATGTAGCGAGGTGTAGCACTGAATTTTGCATACGACTTGATGACTTTATTCACAGCTTCCAAGAAATCTTTCTCTGTGGCGATTTTTCGACGTGCTCGGATTGCAAACATACCTGCCTCTGTACAGACACTACGAATTTCAGCACCTTTCAAAGGAAGAAGAAAGTGTATTTAACACTTCCAAAGTGACAGCTCACACAAAATGGAAAAGGAAGTTGGCAAGGTGTAAAGAGAGATTTTGACTTACCAGTGCTGTTAGGACACAGTCGAGCAAGCAATTCAAATCTTATGTCTCTTTCAACACTCATTGAACGAGCATGAATCTTGAATATGTGAGTTCGGCCCTTAAAAAAAAAAAAAAAAAAAAGTGAATTCAGTTCATGCCAGATGAGCTGAATGGGATTTGTTAGGCAAATGCAGCTCCCTTCTACACAGAGAACTTTTACCAGTGCCATCTGCTGGCAGATGACCATATTATTCCATGCAAACTGAACTAGTACAGCCTTTACAACTCAATTTGTTCAGAGAGAAAGCAGGAAAAGGCTACAACTTTAGAACCTTCTTTAACTTGATCCAACAGAGCTTGGATTTATGTGCTGTATGAACTCAGAACAAAGCATGTTTTTCTCATTTAAAATTTAAAAAAAAATAAAAATAGGAAACCTAACTTGTGGCACAGGTGATTTTGCATGAATATGGGATCCAACAAATACACACATATGTTTATAATATACTGCTGTAATGGAGGGGCGTTTATTAATTCCATCTCTAAACTGTAGCAAAACACTTTCATGCTAACAAATTAAGTTGCAGCTTTCTTGGAATTGGCTGGAATGAAACAGTTCTAACCTCAAGATCAGGTAAGCTAAACTCTATCTTCCTATCCAGTCTTCCAGGCCTCATCAGTGCTGGATCCAAAGTATCAGGTCTGTTGGTTGCCATCAGCACTTTAATATTGCCTCTTGGATCAAAGCCATCCAGCTGATTGATCAGCTCCAACATAGTACGCTGCACTTCATTGTCACCTCCAGCCCCATCATCAAAACGAGCTCCTGTAAGAAGAAAGCAAAAAGCCAGACAAGGGCTTCTTTGTAAGAGGGAAATAGCACACGATTAAAAGGAGAAGTACAACTACCCAAAGAGAGAGCGTAATTTAAAAAAAAACAAAAAAAAAAAAACAAAACACACAAAGGGTTGTTCCAGGTGGGTAAAAACGTGTGCAGCCCTGGTCAGGTTGGGGCACTGAATTGACATACCCGTGGGCAGGGAGCCATCCCGCCACCCCCAGAGCCTGGGCAGGGCTGGGAGCACAACAAACGGGGAGCAGCCCTGCCTGCTCCCAGTGTCCCCTGCCATAACAGGCAGCCATGGCAGCTCGACCCAGGTATTGCATGTGGGAACACACGCTAGCCCGCTGTGGCCCAAGTAAGCGGGCGCCTAGCATGGGCCGTGACCTCAGAGATTTGCTGAGGTCACAGCCCAGGCTAGTCACCAACATCTGGTGATGCCTACACACACACACACACACACACAGGTGGGTCCTGGGCTACAGCAGGTCGAAGCAGGCCAAAGTCACCTCTGTTTCTACCCAGTTAGTTACACACACATTCATGATGAGCAGCCCAATCCTTGATGCATTCTGCACACACGCGCCACATTTATTTCAAGAGAGAGTTGCTGCTACTCTTGAACAAGATCAAAGCATTTCATTTTCTCTTTCTTGGAGTGCAATATCTTCCAATACGGAAGCTGTAATGTTATTTGGCAATATGCAAAATAGTTAATTCCTTTGTCTCGAGGTATTCATATAAAGGACAATAATTACATAATTTCCAAACTAAATACTTTTAGTATTGTTTATAACGCCATATAGGTTTTTACCCTCTTTCCCCAAAACACATACCATAGCAAACAAGCTTAACGAGTGCTGAAGATCAGCCATATAACATGCACAAATAGGAGGAGGAAGAAATGGATTTCAGCTTCAAGCATGATGAAATGGTAAAAGAATTACATTTATCCTTTCTTAAATATTTAGAAAGTGAAGATACAGCACTTTGTATCCAAACTATTTTATATTTTAAGCTTAATCACCTAGTAGCATAATTTATGAAGCTAAAATTATTTGCATTCAGAAGCCAGAAGTTTTATATACTATTTCCTGATAGTTATACATTAAGTATAGCTGAGCTTGCAACCAAAAACAAAAACCACCACCACATAAAACCAGCATTCCTTACGTATTTTAAGCATGCAAAAATATCAGGATTGATGCATTCCAAAAATCAACTGCCAGGACTTTAAAGATTGCTACACATACCTCCAATGGCATCAATTTCATCAAAGAAGATAAGACAAGCTTTTTTTGTTCTGGCCATTTCAAAAAGTTCACGGACCATTCGAGCCCCCTAGCAAAAAGAAGCTATGTTAAAAGTTCTCCAGAAATCAGCAATTGTTTACAATGCAAACAGCAGGGCAGATCCCAAGCCACGTGCACGCGCTGCAGGCCCTGTGCCGGAGGTGCATGTGCCCCACATGTGCTCCATGCACCTTGAGATTGGGGCCAACGAAACTTCAAGTGACAATCAAATATAGGACAATCAAACCAAACAGAAAATTGCCTAGTCTTAGACAGGCAAAACAGAGTAAAACAAAACTCTAGCAAGCTTGGGCAGCCTTAAGCAAAGCCTATCGTTTCCCCGTATACTTACTGTCTGCCCTCCTTCCCAGACTGCTGCAACCAACCTGATTGTAACCAAGCCAAGCACATGCACCCGAAACTTTGAATCCACTTGAATGTTGTTTGTCTTCTCCCCTGTCTCGTCCCCTCTCCCTGTCTCCCCCCCTCTTGTCTTTTAGATTGTAAGCCACAGGCAGGGACAGCGTCTATTTCTATGTTTCTGTACAGCACCGAGTACATGACTGGCGCTATATAAATGTTTATAATAATAATAATAGTAACCTCAGATACGTAAACAGCCACAAAGTAACCCTGATTTTTAAATAAAAATGTTACAAGTTGGAGTTTGGTGCTTTTGAAAGAACTCAAAGTGTTGATGCTGGAGACAGAGTTCTCATTAAAATCAGAATTTAGTAAGTGGTGACTATGCCACACCCTGACTCGGAGCGGCCACCTTAAAGCAAAACTCGGTGCTTTCACGGGTGACGGATCCTGCCACCGCCACAGTCTGCTCCAGGGAGTCACCGGTTCGGCAGCCCTTAGCCAGCCGGTGGTGACGCTGAGCCTGGGCTGCCAGCTCAGAATAGTCCTAACTCACAGACCAGGCTAATGCCACCACCAAACAGGTAACACAGCCTGGGCTAACATCTGGCAGGCGCATTTAAGCATGATGGTGGCACCCAGGATAATCCACGCTAAAGCGGATTAAATCATGCCGTCCTACCTGAAAACAACCTTTGTGGAAACTTCCAAAGGGGACTGTTGGGGATGGTTTTACAATATACAGCAGGGCCCCATTTAATCCAAGTTTGCAGGACATCAATAAAAGTTCCACTAATCAGAGGCCCTTCTTACACAAACAGCACCCATGCTTGAACACCCAGAAATCTGGGTGCTGCCCATGTAAATCCCGCGGGGGTGTGTGTATGTGCTCCCACGTACACGCATCCGCACGGTGCCTCTGTGCATGGGGATACGTGGGAGGTGCCCGTGTGCACTGCACACCGTCCATGCTGTGGCACATCCACCCCCACACACAGATGCAGCCCATGTAAAAAAGGCCAGAAATTCAACTTCTGCAGAGTTAAAATAAATGGGTTTATTTTATTCAAGTTTTATTCAAGCATTACTTTACTCTCCTAGCGAAAAATGTCAGCACCTTTGAATAAATGAATGATTTCTTGATGTTGTGTACTTAAAGATATAGTATTATATACCCCCAAGCTTGCAAGACAATGCAGCAGTGCTCCTGCTTCTTGTGCTCAGATGAACAGGGGACAGAAATGCTCCACCTGCCTCCACTGTGAGCCCTCCAAGCTTGCAACACAACGCACAGCACTCCTGTTTCCTGCCACTCACTTAAGAAAGGGGGCTTGCAATGCTGGCAGGGGATGTGCTAACTGCTGCTTTAGGAATATAACCAGCGCCACACAGAGTCAGACCAATGGTCTACTGAGCCCAACATTCTGTCTCCAACAGCAGCTAATCTGTTGCTTGGGAGGTCACAATGGGGCAATCCATTCCCTGCTGTTCACTCCCAGCTCCTGACAGTAAGAGGTTACACCCCCACCCCCCCTCCAAGAACTTATTCAGTCCTTTAAACCCAGTTATACTACTGGCCTTGACCACATCTTCTGGCAACAAATTCCACAAGTTAATTGTTCGTTAAGTAAAACAAATACTTCCTTTTGTTTTACATCTGCTGTTTGTTAAGTTTCATGGAGTGTCCCCTAGTTCTGGTACTATTTGAGAGGGTAAATAACTACTCCCTATTAACTTGTTCCACACCACTCAGGATTTTATAAACTTCTATCATACCCCGCTTCTCCAAGCTGAAGAGTCCTCACCTATCAAGTCTCTCTTCATACGGAAGCCGTTACATAACCCTTCTCATTTTTGTTGCCTTTTTCTGTACCTTTTCTAGTTCTTCTATATCTTCTTTAAGATGTGGCACACAATACTGAAGGTGCAGTCACACCATAGATTTATATAGTGGCATTATGATATTTTCAGTTTTATTCTCTATCCCTTTCCAAATAATTCCTACCATTGTTTGCTTTTTTCACACTGCCACCATACTGAGCTAAGGATTTCAATGTATTGTCCACAATAACTGCAAGATCCTTCCTTCTGAGTGGTAACTCCTAATTTAGAACCCAGTATTGTTTGGATTATTTTTCCCTATGTGCATAACTTTCCACTGGTCAACATTAAATTTTGTCTGCCATTTAGATGCCCAGTCTTGCAAGATCTTCCTGCAATTCTTCACCGTCCTCTCGGGTTTTAACCATGGGTAAAAACAGACGTGATGGCGGCCCGCTTTGACCTGGGACCTACCGGCATGTCTGTTTATGTGCTGTCAGATAGTCAGCCCAGTACAGCCCCAGGGTGCGTGGCTAGCCTAGGCAGCATCCCCGGAAAATCTCCAAGGACGCAGTGCAGGCGAGCCAATGTGGGATACCATGTGTTCAGCCCCGCCAGACCCACCTCAGGGTAGAGGCCGCCATGACCAAGCACCATGGCTGGTTGCCATGACTGTCCATCATGACAGGGGGGCAGGGTCCTAAGAACAGGGCAGGGCCGCCCAGCTCCCTGCACCACCTGGGCTGTGTGGAGAGCGGGACGGCTTGCCAGCTGTGAACACATTTGTTTGGTGCTCTCCCCGACCCAGGCCGTGTTGGCTGCAGTTTCCCACCACTGACCAAGTCAGAGCCGCCGTGCCGCCCACACATCTATTTTTACCCTATCTTGAATAACTTTGTGTCATCTGCAAATTTGATCATCTCCTTCTTTACTCCCTTTTCCAGATTATTAATGAATGCATTAAACACCTCCAGTCCCAATACAGATCCCTGGGACACTCCACTGTTTACTTCTCTCCATTGTGAAAACTGACCATTTAGTCCCAACTCAGTTTCCTATCCTTTAACTAATTACGGATTCACTATAGACACCACCTCCTATCCTGTGACTACTTAATTTAAAAAAAAAATTGCACTGCAAGTTTCAAGGATCTAAACTACAGTATTTTAGCTACATACTGCCAAAAACAAAATCAGTAATAAACCCCAAAAGGTACTGATGCTGTTAGCTGGATGGGTATACTTTATACATCTTAAATATTACAATTAAAAGGGTACGGAATTCAACTTATTCTATTCAAGACAGAAGCCATAACTTTTCAACTCATCAAGAAATCCAAGTTATGCAAGTTTGACTAAAGTGGATCTCATCATAATTGCACTGGTATCAGACACATTCCCTCTCACGCAGGCCGCTGTGCAACCATCACATATCAACATGACTATTTGGATTATAGAAAATATTTGCCATCTGGTGACAACACAACAACAAACTAAAGCAGAATGCACCCAACCAAGTTTCATCCACCAGGGATCACGAGTGTGGAGAAGCAATTGTACATGACAAGGCCATAAATCAGACACCCTATTTTTTAGGATCATTCTGTAGACTAAAGCAATCTGAAGCTCTCAGATTCCCAAAATCTTTGCTTGGAAAAGGCTAAATCAAATCTTAAGTTTTTCAAAACATTCAACATTTGCCCAGTGCCAACCCGGAAAGCTTTTGAAGATCTCACCCACCATGTCCAGCTATCCGAACACAGACATTTCTCTCTTTAATTTGGTAGTTTTCATGACAACCTTCACAACTCAAGTAAGTTCATCTGCAATGTCTCAAAGCGTTTTGCCTCAAGCAACTTGTAGACCCTACGTGCCCGCTGTATTTCACAGTTGTTTGTGTTTACCTCTCCTACGTATTTCTGCACCAACTCAGATCCAATCACTCTGATGAAGCAAGCATCAGTCCTGTTTGCAACAGCACGAGCACAGAGGGTTTTACCTGTCCCAGGTGGACCAAACAGAAGTACTCCTTTGGGTGGCTCAATCCCGAGGTTAACAAACCTCTCAGGCTGTGAAGGAGAGAATGAAGAGATAAGAAACTTAACCATATACTGGCCTGATGAAAATAGAAAGGAAAAAAACCAAACCTAAAAATAAACCAGTGCAAATTGATAGTCTGTCACAAAAGAACCGTTATTACAAATGGTAAGCACAACCTGCAAGTTACTTACATGAAGCAAAGGAGTTTCCACCACTTCTCTTAACTTCTCTATCTGTTCTTTGCAGCCACCAACATCACTATAGGTGACATCAGGCTTTTCCTCTACCTACATAACAAAGACATATGCACGGCTAAATATTTTGCGAGAACAAGTTCCACTAAATCTCTGGATGGGCGTCAACTGCAGCCAACCAAGTCAAATTAAGGAAGCTAATAAAAGACACTGTTCTCACCTGCATCATAGTAACAGTTGGATCAATCTTTGGAGGCAGGGGGATGTGGATCTGATACTTGTTCCGGTCCACACTGGCAGAAAAGGGGTGGGAAAGCACAACATTAATTTCAATACTGTGTTAAATTAATCAACAGATTTCATTAGGAAGAAAGTGATCCTTTGTCACTAGAAGGACTGAAATCATAAAAGTTTCTGATACGAGACAGTTTCAGCTATTTTCATTGCACCACCAGTGCATAGGGATTATTTACAGAATACTACAGCTTCTTGGGAAAGAACAGCAGTATAATACTCCAAGCAGGTAGTACCAGCTATGTGCTAGCACCAGTGCTATCTGCTCAGAGCATCAAGTCCAAAGCTTCAGTCACAGTCAAGAGATCTAACAAGATGGAAGTCTTAGCACTGACTTACCCGACTCTCATTCCTTCTTCAATATCTGTAGGTGCTACCTGATCACTGAGATCCACCACAAATTTGGCAAATTGTTTGACATTGATAATGTACTTGGGATCCTCAGAATCTGCATTGATTATCTTTGTACACCTAACAGAAAAGACATACAATAAATACATGGAGAGAGATTTTTTTACATCCACAACCTTTAACAAATCGGTGCTTAGGGGAAATTTGTTTGCATTCATTTTATGAATGCATACATTGTAGATAGTTCCTTGAAGACATCAGCTCCGTGTGCGGCAGCAGTCTAATAGGCAAACCAAATGCTATGCATTATTGCAAAAGGAATTGAAAATAAAACAAGGGGACACTCTCTGAAGTTAAATAGCAGCACATTTAAAAAACAAACAAACATAAGTACTTTCTCACTCAGTGGACAATACGGTTGTTGAACCCGTCGTCAGCGGAGGCAGTGAAAGCCAGCACCATAATTAGCTTCAAACAGAAACTAGATAAATTTTTAGAGAATAGAGCCATAAATGTTTACTAGCTGGGGCTTAAGCCCCTGGTTACTGGTAGTTGGGAGTGGTTAGCAGGAGATAGGTCACGCACCTCCATGACCTATACTTGTGCTTCTCTGAAGCTACTGAAGCTGGCCTCTGTCAGAAACAGGATTCTGGGCTTGATGGACCATGGGTCTGACCCAGTATGGCACTTATGTACACCTAATAAGTTTACTTACTATCAGCAGCTCCTACTCTTCCCACTTGGTTGTACTCCACCTTTTTGAATTGCACAAACATTTATAATTCTGTATAAATAGTATTTATTTATTTAACAGTATTCCTGTAGTATTTATGTATTTTGATAACACCTATCTTTCATTACACAAATTCATACGTATTGTACCTTGCAACCTGTAGTGGCTGCTCACTTTGAAGAGTTTGTTTATCTGCAGCCAGATCCCAAAGGGCAGGAGGGGCCAGTCCAGTGTCAGATTCTTTAATACCTGTAAAGACGACAGAAAAATGAAAATGAAGGGGCAGTTTGCTGATCATGCCAATGTTTCCTTGCACACTATTAAGTTTTACAAGTATAACAACTAGGGATGGGACACTGGGGAGAATACTGGATTTATTGGTATCAGATTTCCCTGGTATCGGCATACCGGATTTTTAACATTGGCCACTTTACCAGGTTTTTTACATTGCAGCCATGTACTTCAATGGTCACGATGTAAAAAAACTGGTAAAGCGGCCACTGTTAAAAATTTGGTATGTCGATACCGGTGATTATCGGATTAATCCGATATACCTGATTATCGGGTGTACTGGATTTATCTGATACTGATATTCCCAACCCTAATAACAACTGTCACCCTAGACAAAAAAAAATGACATATTCAAAGAAAGCTTTAACCGGTATTTTAAATGTGACTGCAAAGAAATGCAACTAGCTTCAAGACCATTTGATTTTTTTAAGATTTGTGAAAACAAAAAAACTTTTTTTTAAAAGAAAATTAGGATGGCACCACGTTTTCAATCAGGCAAAACATGAGTTAGAGGAAAAAAACAATTCAAAGTTTACAGAAACTTGCATAAAAACAACTGATGATTAGATTAGAGAGAGAGGGAGAGAGAGATAAAATCCCAACACCCTTCTTCCCTTCAAGAAGAGACTAAGAATTCGGAGAACCATATCCGAGAACATATCCATTCTAAAAATGAGACTAGCAACATGACCCACGAATAACGGTGGGGGAGCAGTCTCTAAACCCTTCTCTGACCTTCTTCACCCAGCAAAAGCAGGAAAAAATGTCACAAGTCCAGTGTTTTCCCCTATCCTATCCTGGCAGGTCACCTTCAAGTTTTCTTAAAGCCAACTTTGGATCTGAGACACAAAGTATATAGAATCATAATGAATCAACTGTTTCATGAGTGGTCAAGCACAGAATCTAATTCTAGAACAAGAAATACATCTCCATTAAATAATCTGAATGAGGCCCTTTAGCATACAAGAACTATAACAAAGATTAGTTTTGCTTCTTCTAAAATGTGTTTTCACTCTTCCACCAATTAAAGGCAATACTTAAGTGAAATCAGGACAGCAGCCTTAACGCAGATCAACACTAACATTAGAGCACTAAGCTTACCATGACGACCTATTAAATTACACATTAAGAAAAAAAACATACCAGTGAGCTCGTTGATTTTCTTAAGCAGCTGTTGAATGTCATCTTCTACCTGCTTGATCTGCCTCGAATATGTGCTCTGGCCCTGGAAGACAAAGAGTGAACTTCGGTAGCTAAATTACATGCGTGTTATGAATATTTAGTCAATCGGATACTGACTTCTGCTTAAACATGCTTCAAAAGTATTAATAATTAAACACAGAGGTAGAATACTGAACAAGGCAAGGGAACTGGCAATATTGACCCCAATAAGCATACAGTATGGCTAGTTCCTGAAACATAGAATCAAAAACTCTCTATATATTTATCCGTTCTCCATTCAAAAATCTGTCCTCCAATCTATCATTTAAGATTTTTTTTCTTTTTTAACTTATCCCAAAGAGCAAAGGGAGAGATCTATTGAAAGTTATACATCACCCCAAAAGATATTTGCATATGTTCTCTCAACCATCAACAACTTTGTTCAATTGAATTGGTTAAATAATATTTGCTTGTGTAATCTGACTGGCTGAAGTCACCTGACAAATCATAAGTTTGATCACTGAAGAAATAGAATCCGGGCATCAGGATCTTCTGCCTTTAATGATTCTTTAACTTCCTTTCCTACCTGCCTTCCCACCCCCACCCGCAGTCATTCAGGGCTATGGTGAATAGGAATCTGTATTAGGGAAAAGAAAAAAATGATTTTTTAAAAATTGTTCCTTCAAAAATATCCAATATTTAAGGTCTTCCTTTCTTTGTGTGTGTGTGGGGTGGGGTAGAAGTGGGGGGAGGGATAGAGTAAATTCTGAAAAGAGTAAGAAGGCTTAACTATTCCATCAAACCAGGTCAGTTAAAATGACAGTTTTTGCATGATTAAAATCCCCTATCCTGTTTTCAGGTTTTACTATAGTAATCGAATTACAAATAGTACTTACATAAGTTTTCAGCAAGGCAATATCTCCTTCATCCAAAGCTGGAACAAAAGACATACACAATTTAGCTTCCAACTTTATGAACAACTGATTGTTTTGATACTAAAGAGGACTATCAAATCCACAGGGAAAAAAATCCTTCCATATGGATAGTTTTGGAAATCAGCACAATCAGGAACCCTACTGAAGTGAGTGGGACTTGCACCAAAGCTAAGAGCTAGCAGTGGCACTCAACCACTTGGAGGATTGTGCTATTATACTCCCTAAGCCAAAATGCTTTGCAATAAAATCAGATATTCAAGACAATCAAAAGCAAGCTAAAGACCACATTCACAAGTTACCAGGAAAACTTCAGTGAACACGACAGCTCTACTCTCATGAGAATTAGCACACATAGAAATGCATTATTCCACTTTTATCCATGATTGGGCTCTTCAATATAACTTTTACAATGACAAGTTTTCTTGCAGGATAAAAGCAGAATAGCACATTCCCACATGTGCTAATTCAAATAAGAACAGGGCTGAGATTGCATTCACGGAGGTTTCCCTGGCTCCCCGGTAACACGTGAAAATGGCCTATGTCTGGAATTATTCATTCTTGGTTACAGAGATAAAGTAATACTGTATTGTTAATTAGCAAGTGCCCACAGTGCACCAAATGCCTCAAAGACATACATGAAAGCAACCCAAGACTTTGGGAAAAGAGAGTGACAAATGAATTGACTGACCAATGCAATGTTAGCACAAAGCTGCAATCCCAAACCCAGTGAAGTCAGCACTAACCACCTCATGAGTGGAAAATGTGCCTCAAGGTTTTTTGTTTTTAATCTGTACCAACCCTTGACCCTCTCACTCTTGGCAAAAAGAAAGGAAATTACGTTAACAACTAGGCAGACAAAGGTGACTGCATGAAGGAGATCAAGGGTGTAGTTATAAAATGGATGGCAGTAAAGCTGAATGGCTTTACCAGGCACATGCTTCCTGGTGCAACTGTATTTCTGCTGCTGGGAGGGGAGTGAGTGGGGTCCCATTCCATCTTCTGTATTCCAGCCCATTCCAATCTAGCTACAGCCTGAAGGGAAGGCATGTGAATTTACCAAAGGAAGTTCACAGGGGGGAGGGGTTTCCTCCTGGGCAGAGCACCATAGCCGGGGTGCTGTGGGGTGCTGAACAGGCAGAGCGCATAGGAGACGGGGGGGGGGGAGCTCTGAGGATCAGCGCTGAAAGGGGAGGCCCACGCGCCCCCGACACCCCAGCCCCAATTGCTGGGGGCGTGTGACATCATCGCCACCCTCAATTAAACGCCCCTCGAGAATGTGGGAAGCACAAGATGGGGGGGGGGGCACTCAAGAACTGACAAAAAAAACATCCTTCAGAGCATGCGCAGTAAGAAGAGGGGCGGCAGGTCCCCAAACCGCTTCTCCTCTCTTCTCCCTTTTGTGGAGCTCTCACCGCGTATGGGTTTATCCTCCTTCTCCTCCTCCTTGGTTTTGCGCTGATCGGCACCCAAATAATCCGGCATCGCGGCACCTACAACAGCTCCAGCCGGTCTGACCCTCGCTAGTGCGCATGCGCTGCTCCGCCTCAATGACTGGGATACATTACGCAGCACTTCCCGCCGGCTTCTGGCTCAGAACAGATACGGAAATTACTCCCTTCCCCTCCCATATGTACCGGAACTACGTCATGGGGGAGAGAATTCGGAAAGGATCAGACGCCATCTTCCCGCTCCCGATTGGAGGCGGGAGGTGCACCGAACTTTTCCTTCCCCAGTGTTCCTAGACACCATCCGCTAATGTTCCGTGAGGTCCCGAGCCACCTTCTTGGAGGACGTTGTAGACCGGGGAGGGGGTATCAGCAGCGAATGCCTAGGGATAGCGAGCTCGGACGGTGGCACCTCAGCTTGAGGCTCTTCTGGGGAAGAGTGCAACGGGGTGTTTGTTACCTGAAAATCCATGTCTCCTGTGCAGTTACACCCGCCAGCCCCTCAAAGCAGACAGTCCTCACCCGGGATCCCGTCCTGTGCCTCAAGGTGGAAGGGGTGAGGCTCGCCACGGGAAAAGAGCAAGGAGTGTGAGGCCTGAGCAGGAGGCAGTAGAGCACTGGGTCTCTCTTCTGGCAACATTGTTTTCCTAATACTTTCATTCTCCCCCTTTCTGCATATGCTTGCTGTTACAATTATACGCCATGCATTTGTGCAGTCTTTAGTTCTGACTCTTTTTAAAGAGCATATGGAACTAAGTACAGCCACCTTGTTTCCATCTAAACTTCTGTTATTTGGGAGAGAGGTGTCACTTCTGTTTAAAATTTAGGGTTGGCAACACTATAATACAGCTTTCATACCTAATCCAATTCTGCCTGCCCCTTAATACCCACACACTTCAGGACACTATAAAATGCTCTTAGCACATGCAACTTTACTGTATAATCAGAATCTCATGAAAACAATTGCCAGGTGGTTAAATCTTTAGTTGCTACCCTTCAGCATAGTATGAAACTAGAATTTTATTAAAGGTCCTTAAGACCCTTTCCCTTCAGTGTTCAGGTCCATTGCTACAAACATCTATGTGACCATTGAAATTAATGAGACTCCCAAATGGTCCCATTGTGTCCAGATGTCCTATCGAATACCAAGCAGATGCAGAATTGTATCCTCTGTGCATACAAGCATTTTCAGGAACAGGATTAGGAATGAAATTGTGATTCCACTGAAACCACCTAAAGTTTTGCCATTCACTTGAGTGGAGTTAGAGTTTCCTCTTATGGGACTAGAAGTGTAGTCCTTAGTGATAAAGCTTTTTTCCCCTTTGTTAGTTTTTTCTTTTTTAAATGTAGCTTATGCTTGAATTTAATGGGACCACTTCATAGTTAAGTGCTTTGAGGATCCTAGCCATAAACATCTTCAGTGTTCTCCAAATGCCTCCATGCCTGCTCCAAACTTCTGTTCTCATTCTTCACAACGTAGTTCTGAATTGCAATCCGTGGGGGAAACTAATCCATTTACTTCAATAAAGACAGGATTGCACATCGTGTATGTATACAGTCTCTTAAATAGCCAATTTCCATGCTATATGATCTGTATAATTGTTTTTGTAATCACTAACCATAACATAAATGATCTGGAGAACCATAAACATCTCATAAAATCCTATAAACATCTCTTTCAGAACTGTTTCTGGCTGTAACCCTGAAATCGCTTACTCTGAACTACTCCAAATCAAGCAGATTCAGAAAACATCTTCCACTCACTGAAGTCAATGGCAAAACTCCCATCAACTTTTAACAGCAGGGAATTGTGTCCATAAAGTTTATTTTTAAAAAAATACTGGGATATGCAGTGAAACCACCCTCCACTTAGGCCATTTTTCAATGTATGCACCCACATAGGTCCACCCATCCCCCACAGATGGCACCCATCTGAAGGTGGTGTGGGTGAAGGCACGCTCCCGTAACCAATGCATTGTCCACCCATGCCCCAGCAACAAGCAACCCAGGTTTTTCTGGTTGTTCCATGCAGGGGCACGGGCGGTGCGTGGGTATGGGTGAACACCCATCCCCCGGTGTGTGACCGCCCCCACCACCAGACAGGAGGCAGGTTTCTCTAAAAACAGCCTTAATGAAAGTGCCATAAATCTCCTTACAATTAATTGGAAATCTGAGTTTGCTATAAAGCAGGTTTGCCAATGTTTGCAGTTTTATCATGAGTCTCAAGATATTTCAGATTTCATAGAGCCTAAAATTAGAATACTGGGTTTCTAAATGGCTTGGGCCCCAGTTATCTGAAAGACCGCCTCTTCCCCTATGTCCCGTCATGGCCTCTGAGGCTGACTGAAGGCACCCTCTTGCGAGTGCCAACTGTCCATGAAGTTGTTAGAATGAGGGGGGGGGGGCATTCTTGGTTGCTGCTCCACAATTATGGAACTCCCTTTGGAGGTCCACCTAAGCCCGAGCTTGTTTGTCTTCCGAAGGAGATGTAAGACCTTTTTGTTTGGCCAGACATCTGGCAGGCACGAATAGGGTTGGGTGGGATTGGGTAGAGGGGGTTAGGGAAGAGGATCGATGGGTGACAGGTGGGGTAGGTGGTTGGGATGATGTGGAGATTGTATTTTATTGTATTTATATTTTTTTTAATGTTGTAAGCTGCCCTAAGTCTATGGAGAAGGGCAGGGTAAAAATGTAATTAATAAATAATAAATAATACATTTTATTTGGCTAGACATTTGGTGGATGGAAATAGTTCTGGGAAGGGAAGGCATGGGGGTGTTATACTTGAATTTTAAACTGAGCTTTATATTTATTATGTTTTATGTGCTGTAAGCCCTCAAGATAGGGTGGGCTGTGAATCACATACATAAACTCTTTTTAAATGGGCGGGGAGGGTGTATACTGGTGCACACCAATCTCCACCCACCATATACGCACTGAACAACTGCCATTTTCACCAGTTGCTCCATGTGTGTGCAATGGGGGTGGATGGGTGTCCATGCTTGTCCTGTGGGAGCACGCATGCACGCACACCATCCCTCACCCACCCATTGTGTACACAAGACTCACCCATGCATGAACATCCAGATTTCTGGGTGTTCATGCGTGGGTGCCTCCCATGTAAAAAGGTCCATACTTAGGGCATTTTCACACAAGACACTCTGCACCCACCACCACTATACATGTTGCAGGGCACCCATACGGCAACACTGCAGCAGCCCTGCAACATGTATAGTGGGTGGAGAGTGTCTTATGTGAAAATGCTCATACATACATACAAACTTGCAACTAGTGTGGATCTAGGATTGCCAGATCAACCAGCTCTGGGTTTCTGAAATAAGGGACAGCTGGTAGCCTTACATGTGTTCCAGTGAAGTGAATGAGATTCGCATCTGCACCAACTGGTAACATAGGCACTTTCCTGCTGGATAATAAGTTGCTAAATCATGACTGCAATTAACTTGCCCTAAAAGTGCAGAAAACAAAAGGCAAAGCAGAAGGAGCACAGCGCCAAACCCCTGGCTGGGGGGGGGGGGCGGAGGAGGGAGATGGGAATCAAGGACAATTAACAAGGGGGGAGAAGCAAGGTGCCTAGAGATGCGTGGCAGCAGGACTCTCGGTTCTGTGCCACTGACAGAGAGCCCCTGTGCGCGGAGTTTTTAGGCAAGTATCAACTGGAGCAATGACTGGAAACCCGGCTCGTGGGTGAGGAACTCCCGGGGTGACGTGGGTCCCGTGGGCAGGCAGCAGAGAGCGGGGGTTGTAGGTCCCCAGTGCTGGGGGCGGAGGAACTGTTCTGGGTAGGGCTTGTTCTCCTCGGAGATGAGGCTCCGGAGGGAAAGAGGTGCTGTGACCCGGAAGTAGTTGCCGGGTGTTTCCATGCGCCGGCTCTTGGCAACTGGCGATCGGAGGCAAGAGGGAGAGCGCGAGCCCAGAGTAGTTGCGAGTCCCCACTGCCATCATGCTGCGCGGCGCGCACGAGGGGCAGGTCACCGCAGTCACCAGGGCCCTGTCTGCGGGTAGGTGCCTCCCCGCGCCCGGGACTCCAGTGGCCGCCCACCCGGTCCCGGCCCGCGCCTCTCGTGCGCTCTCCCCTACGGGCTCTCGCCTCCCCCCACCCCTTTCTCCCGCTTCAGCTAATCCCTCCCCACTCGCTGGCTCTAGCACCACGGGCGGCCGGTGCCCACGATGCTAGAGAGCTGTGATCAGCCCCACCCCACTCCAGGAACCGAGGAGTCTCAGCTGCTGCCCAGTTAATTCTTACAGCCGTTCCCATTGTGTCATTATTGTTGTTACGGTGACAGCACGTTTGCTCCTGGTAAAGCTCCCCTTGTCCCCAGCCTGGTGCTCTTGGGACTTTGTCCTGAATTCTTACCTGGCTTCTCTTAAGTTGCATTAACAAGAAATCAGATACTTTAAGCCAGGGATGGGGGACTTCAGGCACAAGGGACCAAATGTTGCCCATGACTAAGTTTTATTTGGCCCCAGGACCCTTTCCAGTTCCTGGGTCTTGGCCCTTGATACCTACTCTCCAAGCATTGAGGCTTGTGCTCAGGGGAAGGAAGCAGAGATTTTTATTTTTTTTATTTACCTAGATTTGTTAGCCGCCCCCTCCTGCCAAGGCAGCTCAGGGTGGCTTACAATACAATAAAAGCACACACAATTAAAAAATACAATATAAAAATATCATTTAAAACCACAGAACATAGGCAGATCTCCATGAACTCACTGGGTGACCTTGGACAAGTCACTCTGTTTCCAATCTGTAAAATGGGAATGTCTTTCTATAAAATGAGAATGTCTATTCCTGTGTTCCCCTCACCCATGCCATGTCAGACTGTAAGCCTGCTGGGCATGGGGCCTGTCTGAAAATCTGTGACTGCTGTGAAAGCGCTTTGTATGCTTAGTAGCGCTCATGGTAAGTAGTAGTTCCCCATGCTAGTGACCAAGTTAAATATTTTTAATCCTTTTAATAACTGTAGTGTAGAGTCTCCTACTGAAAGAAACTACAGAGTTAGTGTGGTGTAGAGGATAAGTCACTCTGTTTCCTGTTTTTAATCCTTTTAATAACTTAAGTAGTGCTAGAGAAATAAGTAGTAGTTCCCCAAGTTAAATATTTAACTTGGTCACTAGCATAGGGAACTACTACTTATTTCTATAGCGCTACTAAGCATACAAAGCGCTTTCACAGCAGTCACAGATTTTCAGAGACAGGTTCTCCTGCCCAGCAGGCTTACAGTCTGACATGGACAAGGGTGAGGGGAACACAGGGATAGAAAGACATTCTCATTTTAAAGATGGGAAACAGAGAGTGACTTGCTCAAGGCTACCCAGTGAATTCATGGCTATGGTGGGATTTGAACCCTGGCTTCCCAAGTCCAGCACCTTATCCTCTACACCACACTGGCTCTGTACAGAAGAGAGTGCTTACATTTCCTCCAACCATACTATGTGGACATAACAGTACAGGAACCTTGGTGGGATACACTTCTTTCCCTTGGGAGAAGGAATTTCTTTACATGTGGTTTCTCATTTGACACACAGTCTTGCAAATATTTGTACATAGGCCGTTTTTACATGGACGGCCCCCACCCCACCGCTCGGTGTTCGGGTGGGTGTGCAGCAGGGGGGGCCGTCTGTGTAAATGGCCGCCAGTAGGGGGATGGGTGTCCGGCGGGTGTGCACCCATGTAAACGTCACAAGTGGCGGGTGTTTGTGTGTGTGCTCCTGCTGCGCACCCACCAACACCCACCACATACTGACCCCCTCCCACAGAGCCCTCTGACAGAATGGAGGATGCTCCATGGGCGTAGGTCGGTGGGTGTCCATGTAAACGGGCACCCACCCACGTATGCCCACTGCACCGACATGCCCACCCACCCCGGTCCGTGTAAAAACGGCTAATGTCTCATATTTGCTACTGAAGCTTAAAATGTAGCCATATGCATACGTGTTTGCAGGAGCAAAGCTTTCTAATGTACTTCTGAGCCATATAGGAATGCTCACATTATACACAGTAGGCTAGAGCTACTTTGCCATAAGTCATTTTAGCTTGAGTTTAGCAGTGTTTAGAGTCAGGCTAGATCACAGACTACTGAAAGTTTAGCCCATGATTTATTGTGCTGCCATTTGCAGATATGGGTTATCTCACCCACTAGGACTAACTTTGGGTGAAAACAGACATGACGCTAACTCCACTTTAACGCTGCCTTAACATTTTTTATGCATGTTGCAGGGCTGTATTGGTGTCCTATGCAGCCCTGCAACATGCATAAGAAATGTTAAAACAGTGTTAAAGTGGAGTTAGTGTCATGTCTGTTTTCACTCTTTGTTGTTTGTCTGGCAAATGCTTAACTTGGGCAAAATGAGAGAAAGCAAGTTGTGCCTGGGGCTGGCATAATTTTGCAGGTTCAGATATAGAAACTAACTAAACTTGAGTTAAATAATATCTGGGTAGATGGGGTAGTTAACATGATATATATGAGCTTACTCTGCGTAGGGCTTTAGTGGTCACTCACCAGTATAGAAGTATTTTAGGTTGTTTGAGGCTAAAAAATGTTGTTTCCCAGTCTTCATATACAAAGCATTTATTTTAAGATGAGTGACTTCAGTTATTTTAGATTGTATTTCAACGTTTCCCTGCTGCCCAGACTCGAGAGGTTGCCGCATGGCTGTGCAAAGCTCAGCTGACCTGGAAAAGCAGTGGGGCAATGTAGCTCCGCATCAGTAGTGCCCGTTTTTGAACTCTGATGCTGGGAAGCTCCATCCCCTTCACACTTTGTAGGTGGCTTGGGTGAGGGAGCTTCCCATTTCTGATGCTGGGGAGCTTCATCCCCTGCATGCTTTTTGGGTGGCTTGGGTGAGGGAGCCTCACATCTGCTAATTTACTTCTGGCAAAGCATTAACATCATAAATGGTAAAAAGCAAATTAGGCTTTTAAAGAGGCTGTTAATTATGGCCTATTGAGTTTATTAACCATTTCAACTTAACAAATGTTTCAGTGGGGGCAGCCACACAAGCTGTAGAGGGCCCGATCCCCGTGTGGCCCTGTGGCAGGCAAGCGCAGTTGCCACACTGTGGGGGTGGGACCAGCGCAGGGAGCAGGGCAGACAATCAGCCTCCCCATGGGGAAGCAGGCTGTTGTCAGACATCCTGCCATGGGGAAGGCCAAGGCACCGGCCACATGAGTGGGCACCTGGTCCGACTGCCATCCCAGCCATGACGTGGCCGCACAGGCCTGGTGCGAGTGGCTGCCATTTAAAGCCCCGCAGTGGACCTCGCAGCACAGTGGGGCAGACGAGCTGCTGCACCTTGGGCAGCCTTACCATATTTTGGCTAAGACTGCAACGCACTGCGTCCTCTGCCTGTTTCCAAAGACACAGCACATAGCAGCCATCTGCCCACCCCTCAGCGGGAGGAACGTCCGACAGCCACCAGCCACATGATGCACTGCATCCTGGAGTAAGGCTGCCCAAGGCACAGTAGGCATTTGGTGTGGCTACGCCCTGTATTTTGTTTCCATTGTATGGACACAATAAAACACTGTACTTGCAATAAGCAAAGCAATAGATGGCTTTGAAACATTATACTCATTTTAAAAGTTAATTGGGTTTTCTTGTAAATAAAGAATCCTGCTGGGTGTGTGATCTCAGAGATTTGATGAAATACATCTGGCCTCAGGATGAGAAGGTACATAAGGCAGAAAATGAGGCTGAGCTTCTCTTCTACTTTTGTTTACAGCCTCTGTGCTCTGTCAAGTTGAACCTGTGGGAAGATGGTTTGAAGCATTTATTAAGAGGAGAAACATAAATGTTTCTGCCTCTTTCCAGGAGCTGGAGGATGAGAAAGAGCTCTCTGAAGAGTCAGGGGATGAAGAATTGCAGCTGGACGAATTTCCTATGTTAAAAACACTTGACCCAAAGGACTGGAAGGTATGGAAGTAACAAATCTGTTTAGTTAATGGTTTTGCTAAAAGCAACATGACAATTACTTTTGCTTCACAGCTGGCTGAATGATTCTTGTTTTGTTTTTTTACTCTTCTGGATTGTTCTAAATTATTATTAGAAGTATTTTTTTTTCCATTTATATTGCCCATTCAAAGTGCCTTCCAATCCTTCTTCAGTTTGCCCTCATAACAACCCTGTGAGGTAGATCATTATTATTCCCATTTTACAGATAGGGAACTGAGGTGAAGGGGGAGAGTGTTTTTAAACGAGATGCTTCCACGCAGGACCACCCATTAACCACGCATCCAACTGCTCATTTGAAGGTCAAACGTGGGGATGCGCACTCCTATGACCCATGCACCAGCCACTCATGGCCACTCACAGGGCGCTGTCAAAACAGTGAGGCAAGCCACAACAGTGTGTGGGGACAGGTGCCCAGGCATCCCCTGCCCGTATGAACCAGGGCTTCCACCCACACCAGCAGACAGGTCCACAGCCCTGCTGCCTCCCCGGTCCCGCCCACAGCCCTGCTGGGAGCTCCCTGGGAAGCTCTTAAAGGATACATGCATGAAATACAACACTGTGTTGGCTGAAAGCACAAGCCCCCCCCTTCCTTGCGATGCACAAAAGAAGAGCCAAAGCCATGGGGGATGGCAGCTTCCTGCATCTCCATTGTAGTCTAGGTGTGCAAGCAGCTGCAGTGGCTGCACAGTCTCCTGAGCAGGAAGGGGTTACTAGCTTCATGTTTCGATGGTGTCCGGGGCTGTCTGTCATGGCAGAGGGCGTGGATTGGGGTAGGGGTGCTGCTGGGTGGGATGGAGGGGAAACAGTTGTCCGTATTCGTTGTTTGCAAGGCTGGTCAGTGGTGAAGGGAGTGCATGGAGTCTGCCTGAGTGGGCAAGGTGGCCACCCAGGGATCCGCCCGTTAGAATTCCAACCCAATCACTCCATGTGAGCCATGCCACTCAGCCATGCCACTCAATGGACACGGCAGGGTCGGCCTTACCGTGGGGCAGCTCGGGGTGGCCAGCCCTGGACCCCACTCCTGGGGGGGGTCCGCATTCAGGGTCCCCAGCTCTCGGCCTGACAGTGGCCAGGAGCTGGGAACCCCGAGCACAGGGCCCCCCGAGCACAGGGCCCCCGGCCGACTCCGACTGACAGGCAGCAGAGGAGGTCAGCAGGAGTGAGGGAGAGGCAGAGGCCGCGCCTCTCGCACACTCCACACACCCCCTCCACCCCCCACGCTGCCGGTCACAGTCTCGGTCAGGGCAAATGAGGGAGAGGCGGGGCCTCTACCTCTCCCTCATTTCCCCTGGCCGAGACAGCCAGGCAGTGGGGTGGGGGGGGCAGCAGAACCTTCAGTGGTGGCGAGTAGCGCGGCAGCAGATTTAATCTGCTGCTGCAGTGCCCGCTCTTCCTGAGGCTCCGAGCTCGGCGCGGGGCCCAGAGCGGTGGTGGTGGCGGATCAGGTAAGTGATCCGATGGCCGCTCAGGCTTGGGGATGGGCGGAGGGGAGTGCCCCTCCCCGAGCCCAGGCCCAGGCAGCACGCCGCCCCCAGACCGAGCTGGGCAGTGCCCGTAGGCCCAGGGGCGAAGGCCGGCCCTGGGACACGGACCCCCCCTCAAGCCCTGCTTATCTAACAACACCCAGACTTGAAACCTGATCTTCCACATCCAAGCCCAGCACCTTATCTACGAGGCTACACTTGCTGTCTACAGCTTCCTTTATGAGTTCCACATGAAACTGAGTTACTTTGCATGGACCATTTTATAAGTTATTCTTCTTTTGGTTCTGTCAGTAACTTCCTGTATTTTGGAGTCGTGTATGTAAAAAAAAAAAAGAAAAAGAAAAGAAATCAGTTTTGAAGTTTTCTTTAAAAATTATCATTAGATTTTATTAGATATTAGAAAATTGGTGAGTTGGTTAGAACTACATCTCAAGTCATCTTGCTGGGGGGAAATAAAAGTGTTTTTACTAAGAAAATTAATATTTTTCCTCTCTGGAATGCTAAATGCCTTCTCAATGTAACATTTCTTGAGGGTCTGACTTAGCTGCTAATGACAGTTTAAAAATAGGTCTGAATGTTACTATTGTGAATAATTCCAATTTTTGAAGAACGTATAAGGGGGTACAGCTGAAACGGGTAGCTGATTGCTACCCATGGGTATTATCCACATTTTCAAATACCATGTTGGGTACTCGACGGGCTATTTGATTACTAATCGGGTACCCAACTTCCCTGAAAACCAGTTATTTCCGGTACCAATTTTTCCAATTACCGATCAGTATATTGGGACAGAAAACTAAAAAAATCAGGACCGGAAATTGACATTCCGGGACATCAGGTACTCGAATTGAGTCAACACAGAATACTAATCGGAACCTAATATTGTCGAGTCAGTTTGGGTACCAGAAACTTGATGGGTATAATCCATTTTTGCAGGTACTCATTTCATGCAAGTCAACAACAAACTCCCAAATGGCTTCATTGAAGCCAGGATTTATTCCTTAGTTTGTAATTTTTCAGTGAATAGACTTTGGGAAATTCTGCAGGAGACCACCAAATTGTCTTTTTTTAATGCTTACTCAGAAAGTTCTGTCCTTTCATGCTTTCTCCATTCCCACCACCACCACACACAAATATCCCCACATTTTATCTTGCTTTTAAAACAAAAGAAAACTGCTGATTTACAGATAAATGTAGTTATTAATGTTTTTATTTCTTAGAATCAGGATCACTATGCTGTCCTTGGACTAGGACATATAAGATACAGAGCAACTCAGAAACAAATCAAAGCGGCACGTAAGTGCATCACGTTAATTATTGATGTTAAAGTACTCTTCAGCTTGTGAATTTAAATCCTTATTGTAAAAACAAATGCATACACTTCATAATACCAGTACTGGTGGGCCTCACCATAGGGAGCGGCAGCATGGGGACCGGGCCCATGAGCAGCACCGCCGTAACCCAATTTGAATAAGGTTACCATGGGCTGAGTCCCTGACATAGCAGCCAACTGCCCCTCCCCCCCCAATTGCAGGATGGGGTAAACATCTAGCAGCTGCTGGGCGTACAAGCCACTGTATTGCATGACAGTGGTGCCCAAATTGGCTGTACCATCTGTTGTGTTTTCTCCTAAAAATTGACACCTGTGATTAACTTTCCTAAAAGGACAACATCAACGTAAAATTACATTCTGTCTCAATTATTTTTTACCTACTTCAATTGTAATTAACACCTAGCGTTTTTATAACCAAAATAAAGTTTTTTCTTTTATCAGTTGGTTTGCAGCATTTTCTCATAGTCAGTTTTATAGTTGTATGGACAGTGAGGCTCAATCCTAAAAAGGCTTTTTTCCCTGTTGTTTATGGGGAAATGTTGTAATAGGCTGATTTTTAAAATGGAGAAAGCTTGAAGCTGCTTAGAGGTTTGGAATGTTAGAATTTGAGGGGAGAGAATGTTAGCTCCACTTGTTTATAAAGTGTTTCTATTTATAAAATTGTGATATAACATGGTTACTACAAAACTTTCAACTTACAAAAGATTTTAATTGTAGTGACTAGTTATACACTTCCTTTCTGATACTTTTTTTAAAAAACATCTCATTAAAGAAAGGCAGTTTAGGTTTACTGCTCCTTGTTTTTTTCTATCAAAATGTACCACATGAATTTTATGTCCTAATTTGACTTGTTTACTATTAGATAAAGCCATGGTTTTGAAACATCATCCGGACAAGCGAAAAGCAGCAGGGGAACAGATCGGCGAGGGTGACAATGACTACTTTACCTGCATAACTAAAGGTAAGAAATTTAGGAGAAATTCTATGAAAATGCTAAATCATGTCTAACGTTAATTGATCTGTCTGTTAGAAATACTTACATCACCAGGGTTGCATTTTTTGCTTACGTAAAATATCAGCAGTAGCTCTTATTCCAGAAAAAAATAAGTTTTCCATTTCATCAAAATGGTTCAAGTGGTAATAGAGATCAATTTAAAATAGCTTTCTATTTGTTGAAAATTCCAAGCAAACTGATCTGATCTAATGCTTAGAAAATTTAGTCTGCCATTTTCATAGCTGTGCTTTACAAGTTTCCATAAATCTTTATCTCCTTCTTGTAGTCCTTTGGTGGTCATTCCTTTGCAGAATTTGACAGCATTGCAATTAAATGACAAAATACGTTAAAAATAGAAAAATGACACTTTAAAAAAAAAAATAATACCCAGAATATTTTTAGTGTTTTATTTATAAAACTTCCTCCAAGAGGATCTTGTGCAACTTTAGGGTGGTAATTTATGGTCCTGCAACTTCCTTTTCCAGCTTATGAAATATTGTCAGATCCTGTGAAGAGACGAGCATTTAACAGCATTGATCCTACTTTCGATAACTCGGTACCTTCTAAAAGTGAAGCAAAGGAAAACTTCTTTGAGGTTTTTTCATCTGTTTTTGAAAGAAATGCCAGGTGAGCTCTGATGTAGCCCTTTCAAACTACCACTTAATGAAAGCAGGCCATTTGCTGTTGCTTATGCCATTATGTTTGTGATGAGTATGTGTTCTTGACATGTTCTAGTGTATCTGGAAAACATGGTGATTTAGCCTAATAACAGCGAAAAACAGGAGGAGGATCTGAGAACTTTCTGGTTTTGTTTTTTTTAAAATTTAAACTAACAGACCCATCCAATGTATTTTTTATTTTATACTTCAATTTCGTGGCCACCCCTTCCTGCCTTGGCAGCTCAGAGCAGCTCACAACTTGTTAAAATCATATAAAATATATAAATAACAAATAAATAAGCTAAAAAAACCCCTTCCCTATCCCACCTTCCCCATCTCCCTCGCCAAAAGTCTGGCAGGACAGCAAGGTCTTATGCTGTCTTTGGAGAGTGGGAAGGTCCGGGGCCAACTGGACCTCCATCGAGAGGGAGTTCCACAGCCTCGGTGCAGCCACTGAGAATGCTGCCCTTATCAACCTCACCTGAGAAACTCTGGGGGCCCCGAGGAGGGCACTCCCAGCCAACGACGGGCTGATCCAGAACCCGGGGGTGAGGCAATCCCGCAGGTAAGCGGGGCCCAGGCCATATAGGGCTTTATAGGTCAAAACCAACACCTTGAATCAGGCCCAGAAGACTATAGGCAGCCAGTGCAGAGATTGGAGCACAGTGTAATGTGTTTGCCACAACCCACATTCTGCACCAGCTGCAGGCTCCCGACCATCACCAAGGGTAGCCCCACGCAGAGCGCGTTACAGTAGTCCAGTCTTGAGGTGATGAAAGCATGGATGATGGGGGCTAGGTCGGAGTCCAAGATGTATGGTCGAAGCCGATGCACCAGAAGTAATTGGCAAAATGTACTCCTCGCCACAGACTTCACCTGGACATTCAGGTGGAGCTGTGAGTCAAGAAGCACCCCCAGACAACAAACCTGAGGGACCAATGGATGGCGGACCCCATCAATGACAGGTGCCACCACTCCCTCAGCCCCTCCCAACAGCATCACCTCCGTCTTATCAGGATTCAGCTTCAGACAGCTCCAGTCCGCCACAGCCGCCAAACACCGGGTAAGCACCGAGACTGCCAGGCGTGGTTCAGCTGAAAAAGAGAGGCAAAGTTGGGTGCCATCAGCATATTGATGACACCGCACACCAAACCCTCTTGACGATCTCTCCCAAAGGCTTGCATGTACGCGCTGAACAGGAGAAGGGACAGAATGAAACTTTGCAGGACTTCACACGTGAGGTCCTGGGGAGATGACAAGCAATCCCCCAGCACCACACGTTGAATTCTCCCAGCCAGGAAGTAACGGAACCATTCAAAAATAGTCCCGCCCACCCCGGCTCGGTCCCGCAAATAGGTCACCAATATCTTGTGGTCGATGGTATCAAATGCAGCTGAGAGATCTAACAGGGTCAACCAACCCTGGTCCAGCTCACAGTAGAGGTCGTCGACCAAGGCTGCAAGCGCAGTCTCAGTGCCAAAACCTGGATGAAAGCCAGGCTGCGAGGGATCCAGAAAACTGACACGGTCTAGATGCTCACCAAAGGTTATCAAGCAAGTGGTAGCTTGCCAGCTTCAGGGGCATCTAGACCATGTCAATTTTCTGGATTCCTCGCAGCCTGGCTTTCGTCCGGGTTTTGGCACTGAGACTGTGATTGTGAGCTTGGTCGACGACCTGTACTATGAGCTGACCAGGGTCGGTCCTAAAAAGGGAAGGTAAGAACCTGGTTGATAGCTAGCCAGGGAGTCAGTGTCAAATGATGTCAGTGTAGGTTGTTACCTAAGCCGTTTGTTTGCTGCTCAATTGCTTATTGTCTGCCTGTCCTACACAACATATTTGCTCAAGTATGTTTATTTTATTGAATAGTTCTAAGAATATTGCATTGGTATTAATGCTTTAATTCTCTATCCATTCATTGTTGCAGATGGTCAAATAAGAAAAATGTACCTAAACTTGGTGATATGAACTCATCATTTGAAGAAGTGGATGCATTTTATTTGTTCTGGTAAGAGATCTACAGCTTGCGTTTATAATAAGGCACTGTCACTTAAAAAGTGTGGCATACTAGATGGTAAGGAGGTTGCAGAGCCTTTTAATCTATAGCCACTGGTTCAAGTTCAGTCTGGGTAGGTCATCAAATGGCTGTTTTGTGCAGTATGTAAAACAAGCTGTTGCATTCTGGTTCCCATCAATAAGAATCAGTAACAATAAAACTGCCTTTACTTTTGGCGCCTTTGTTGGCAGGTGGGCTTAAGAAAGTGTATTTTTCTAATACGTACAATTAGTTTTCCTTACATTTGGCAAATTAAGTAAATGAATCAAAACTGTTCTGATCCCTGTTGGTCTAAGTGCCTAGTAAAGCATAACTTGTAAGAGGGCAGACTCTTAAAAAGGTTTTTGTTTGAAACATGTATAGGAAATTATCTCACTCTAACTTCCTCCTCCTCTTTCTGTTTTGGATTTTAGGTATAATTTTGATTCTTGGAGAGAGTTTTCTTATTTAGATGAAGAAGAAAAAGAGAAAGCAGAATGGTATGTAAGTAGAAGGTCCTTATACAAAGGAGTTGAATACATCAAGTGTTTTCAGCTTGTCGTACTAAGTTCCAGATGCAATTGAGAAACCAAGATATTAGAAATTGGAGGAAGGGACAAAGTATTCTCTAGTTGGTAGCAAGCAAAGCTGAGAGTCAAAAGGTTCCAGGTTTGACTCGCTTTGTGCCCTTCAGCAAATCCTTGGGCCTCCTTTTCTCCAGTGTGAAACTGCAATAATTCTTGCTAGCTTCATGGGGGAATGCGAGTGTCTCAAGATCCTAAATGTTCAAAGTAAGTATTAGTTGTGTAACTCAACTTCAGCGATTTGTTTCATGCTATGATCTTGAGAAAGATCATATCAGGACTGGGCCTGGAGCCAGGCTGCTGTTAGTGATTCAGTAGGTGTCACTTTTCCTCTGATTCAGCACCGAGGCGGCTCTGAAATACTCCCCTGTGCAGTGATATTTTTTTAGTTCAGACATAAAAGCAAGATCCTGATTTCCCAGTGCCATTTAAAAATCCCATGGCACCACACAAGTAGTGACATTTACAGAATTATTCTGGCCCAGTTCCAGTCTCAGTAATTATAGTCTGCCTACTTAGCCTCTTCTGTAGTTGTAATTGGCCAATTAGGAATATTCTGAATAGTCTTCATTTTTATTTATAGGGCATTTATTAATTCTTTGGTCTTTACTAAAAGTGCTTGATTGTTTTAATTAATTTTTAGATCAGCTTTAGCTTATGCTTTTATAGGGAACAAGATTTTGAGATATCATTCAGTATCTTGTTAACATTTGAGTTGTCAACAGTAGTCTTTGGGTGGCTGTAGTTGATCTTGCCAGTGCTTGTTCCATATTTGTAGTTTTTTAACTGCTTACTTCATGGTCCATAACTAAGGAGGCTGTATGGATCGTTATGATGATTGGCAAAGTGCGTGTGTAGTTTATTCAGTGGCTTTCTTTGTGGCCTCATATGAAGTCATTCCTGGTGTGTCTTGGATGCAAAAGTTATACTGGAGAAAGGTCTTGCGTGCATGCATGCATACATACATACATACATGCTTGCTACTAGTGTGGATCTAGGATTGCCAGATCAACATTAAAAAAATTAATCATTTTTCACAAGACAAGTCACTTGTCTTTCATGTATTTATATATCAATTGCTTTATAAGTTTGCTAAAAGAGGTTGGTTCTGATAGTTTGCAATCTGCAAATCATCCTAACAGAAAGAAATGCCCAGATGTTTTTAATGCTGTCTGCGCTTGATTTATGCTTGGGTTTGCCTGATCTTTGTGAGGTGACAATATATTATTGTGAGCCTAAACACACTTTTGCCATTGGAGCCCATTAAATTTGGAGGTACAAATGCATTTAGTATTACAACCTGTGTCTATCCATCGTCTTTTACTATGTACAATAAAAACTTCACCAGAAGTAATGGAACTGCTGTAATGGAACTGCTAGCAGACCATTAACTTTGTGTCCATGAATGGCAGTGCTCTTCTAAAACCATGTAATCCATTTTGTAGCCGAGATGAGAGAAGGTGGATTGAAAAGCAGAACAGAGCAGCTAGAGCACTGAGGAAAAAAGAAGAGATGAACAGGATAAGGACACTAGTTGGTAAGTGTAAATATTGCCTTTTCAAGAGCATTACACAGGAAGCAAAATATTCAAAGTGCTGCCTTCTTAGACAGTCATTTTTTTTTCTTCTTATAGACAATGCATATAGCTGTGATCCTAGAATAAAGAAATTCAAAGAAGAAGAAAAAGCAAAGAAAGAAGCAGAAAAGAAAGCAAAGGTAGAAGCAAAGCGAAAAGAACAAGAAGCAAAAGAAAAAGTAAGTTCACAACTTATTAGAATTTTGTTTACTTGTGCAGAGAAATGGAGACTTTTGGCTTACAGACTTGATGGAAGTTACATTGAAAGTTACACTGGTCTGGAACTTGTGATTGTCAGTCCTGTTTTCTTATGAAAAAGATGCTGTTAGACACAGGGACTAGTAGTCCTTATGGAGCTGAGGTGGAGAGAGACTTCCAAAATAAAACCCCTTACTTAGTAGAGACTTCCTTTATGGTCTCAAGCAAATCATCTTAACATCTGTGCCTTAATTTCAGTCTGAGAAGCTTATCTTTACTTAGTTCGGAAGAATTCTATGAAGATGGATGGGTAAATGTTTGTAAAACACTTTGATGATAAAAAGCATTATGTACTCACTAGGTTTATCTTAATCAATCAGAGCTAGAAACAAATGCTGAATATCCAGCTTTCAAATTAAATAAAGTTTCCACACCATCACCACCAAAAAAAAGGGTGGAATGCTGCTGCTTCATACCCCAATCTTCATGGGGGGAGAAAAGAAAAATGATGTATTACTCTCTAATAGTCAGCACTTTACTGGCTGCTAAAAACACATCTGCTAATGCTAAAAGCTTCTGCTATTCGCTACTGAACCATGAAAACTATCATTGCTTTTGCAGCAGGGCAAGCTCAGTAAGTCGGTTGGCCTGCCTGTAGCTACAAGACTTAACAGAGGTAGATCGTGAGTTAATCCTGCCCCTGGGAATACTAGAAAGCTAATTCACTTGAACTTGCAAGTGAAGGAAATGATTAGGGATTGCACCCAGGCCATGGTCCCTTGCCTGAGACGAGGAAGGCCCAGGGAATAGTTTAAGCCTCATTTGGAATACTGAATCAGGAAGGCATGTCTGACATTAGGCCAATGTAGATATTTGAACCTGAGAATAATTCCTGGACTAAAGGGGTGGGAAGAGACTTGCATTTGATGATTTCACTTATGTTGTGGTGATAAAATTTTTGTGGGGGGGAAATTAAACCTTAAGAGGGCAACTGCAGTCTCAGCAATGGCATGTGAAGTCTTATTGCAAGGCAGCAAGGAAACAGCACAGTGGGCATTTTTACGCACACGTTAAAGTTCTGGATTTTTCAGTCTTCTGGGTTTACAAGTCCACAAGTAAGTTCCGAATTCATTTTTCACACGCACACTGCCCTGAGGCAGTTCCTGAATGCATTCTTCACACAAACACAGTCCACTGCCCTGAGGCAGCCTAAAGTAGCCACAGCTGTAGATGTGACAGGCTGCCATGGAAACCAAGTGACCACAGTTGCCTGGAGCAAAGCAGTTTACCAGAACTTTTTACACACAAAAGTTCTGGGAGAAGTTCAAAGAGCCGGATGTTTAAGATCTGGGTGAGTGATTTAGCCACACAGAAAGTTCAGGATGTAACAGCAAACATCCAGGAGAAATGTGTGTGTAAAAACACCCATTAACACCACCAAGTGTTTTACATGCAAAATTTGACAACAGGCTAGAAATGAAAGAACTGTCAAAAGCAGAAATTAACATCAGAATAACACTTGTGGGGAAATGTAGTGTCTATTTTACATCTAAAAAGTTAATTGAAGTTTCTGCTGAATTTCCATTTGGTTTAGGAGTCTGCACCAGCAGGTTGCAAAAATCAGAGATTGGCAGAGAATGTAAGACCAGTTTGCAGCAGGCTATATGGAGCCCAAATACAAAACCTGGATCAGTATGTTTGTGATCTGCAAGCTCACAATGTAACATGCATGTTCCATGGAAGACAACCACAAGATGCTAATCAGGATGGTGTGATTTTCAAAGTCTGACATCTTTTAATCTGCCACGATTGGTTGTGCCACCTTTCCAGTGCTTAGTGACCACTTTAAAGACTATTGCACTTTTCAAACACTGATCGTGAACGAAGTCTCTGAAATTGTAGAAATTGCAAGTCTTAGTTTGTTTGCATATTAGAGAACTCAAGAAGAATTTAAAAAGTGGACATCTCGGTACTAAAGTAGCTGTGGAATTTGTCTTCTCACGGGAGATCCTCCTGGACATCCAGTCAGTACAGTAGGGTAGACACCCACCACAACCAGTAGGAGACAGACATTCAGATTTTGTGGAGCATGTTCTGTGGCATCTATCCATAGCTCTCCAGTGTTTTGTCTGCCTTCACACCGGCAGGAAGCAGGCTGGCTGCCTCCATTGAGAGAGGGCAGCCTTCAATTACAAAGGAAAGTAGAATTTTCCCCTAGGTGCCAGGAGGGGAGGAATTCCCCTCCCTGTTCACCCCCCTCTGGAGAGAGGGGGTGGGAAGGACTTCCCGGGTGTCCCTTTCCCCACCTGGCACAGGGACCCCGAGGAGCGGGCCTAGCAGCCCCCCAAGGGGAGCTCGCTATAGGTCTCCTTAGACCCTAACCCTGCTGGATTAGATCACTAATCCCTGTTCACCCCCCTCTGGAGAGGGGGTGGGAAGGACTTCCTGAGTGCCCCCTTCCCCATCTGGCACGGGGACCGCGAAGAGAGGATCAGGAGCCCCCTGAGGAAAGCTCGCTATAGGTCTCCATAGACCCTAACCCCACTGGAGCTGGGAGCGTGCCACGTCAGTCGCGGCCAGAGCCCAATAGCGACGCGTCCACCAGCTCAGGAGCGGGCGCTATCAGGGGCTGGGAGCCCACACCACTACCACAGCTACCGCCGCCCGGCCTCCAGCCACGGCATCGTTCTCGTCCTCCAACGCTCTACCGGCTCCAGGGCCACGGCCCTTCCCGCGCCATGCTGCTCGTAGCCCGGCGAGCAGCGGCAGGATAGCTCCCAGATCCCCCCTCCCGGCCGCATTCCAGAGAAGCAGCGAAGGCAGGAAAGCTTCCCCTACAGGCCACATTCCTAAGTAGCGGCGTAGATTTGAAAGTGAAAGAGCGATGGCAGGACACTCGCCCCTCCCCCTACAGGCCTCATGACAGCAAGGGCAGCGTCAGTGGAAAAGCGAAAGCCAAAATGGCCACCACAGGGAGAATGGCAGCAGCAGCAGCAGCGGACGCGGAGACACAAGCAGATGCTGCAACAGTAAGCCCTCCGATTCCCCCGGCCCAGGACACCCATATGGAGGTTCTCAGGGAGATTCTCTCCCAGCTAAAAAGGAAGAGATCTCCTCCTCAGAAGAAGAAATCTTGTCCCTACAAAGACCACTCTAGGGATGCGGGGAAAGGCAAACGCCCCAGGACCAAGAGACCCCGCAGAGCTCAGAGGCCCCTAGACTCTTCCCCCCCCCCCCCCCCCCC
>QEPC01007399.1:2128787-2177546 GCA_003113815.1 Sphenodon punctatus | reverse complement strand
GGGTTCCGCCTCTGAAGAGGTGATGTCGATCCAATCCTCCAAAGAGGAGCGAAGCCAGAGGCCTGGAGGAAAGGGGAACAAGGGGGTCTTGATCTCCCAAGCGGAGACCAACGAGGAGGAGGGGGAGGCTTCAGACAACTTTGCCGCTGGCAAACACAGGACTCTGACTTACAGAGTGAGGGCTCCTCCCCAGAGGAGGGAGAGCTGGAGGAGACAGGGCTGGAGGCTTCAACGGACTCTGACAGAGTTTCCCAGTAAATATGGGGACCAATTTACCCCCTGGTCATAAAGACCTCCACCTGCGGCAAACAAAGACAAGCAGGCCTCCTCAGACTCCTTGGATGAGGAACAGGAGGAAGGAAGGGAGTATATCCCTCGGCCTAGGGACAGAGACAGAGGGATGGTGCTGGACAGGGCGTATGAAGAGATCATAGAGGGAATGGCAATGCCCTGATAAAGTTGGCAGGATGAATAAAACTCAGACAGCCCTCTATTCTCTCATGGAAAAAAACAAAAAAAAAAACACCAAAAAACCCCACCAAAAACTCCCTCCTTGCCATCCCTAAGGTGGATGCAGCAGCAGCACCCCTCGCCAGGAATTCTGTTTTCCCAACTGAAGGGGAGGATTTTCCATGGGATCCCACTCACAAGGGGATAGAGGAGGATTTTCGAGGAAGTAGCCTCCATTGTTAAAATGGCCACTCACCTCATATTTTTCTAGGGCAAGCTATTTGCATGTCCGCATTCTCCCCGCTCACAGACAGCGGCTCAGGTTCAAGTATGCCCAGCAGCACGGGCAATACACGGCCCTTCCATTCGGCCTCGCCACCTCTCCCAGGATGTTGAGGGAGGTCAACACTACAGGACCACTGATCATGGATCAAGCGGGCCAGGTACCCTAGGGGCTCTGTAAAATTAACTGGGACCCTACCCACCAGGATACAATTAGCCTAAACCTTCAAAGCGGATTCGTCAATGAATATCCTCCGCCAGGCATACCGACAGCGGCTTCCAACATGGCAGCCCGCCATCGCCTATGGCTTAGATCCTGGAAGGGAGATAACACATCCAAAATCGCTCTGGTGGGCGATTCCTTCCAAGGGGCCAGATTTTCGGTGTCTGCCAAGATAAGGTCCTCGCAGATCCTGTGGACAAATCAAAAAGCAAACATTGCAAAGGGGGGGGGGGGAATATTACAAAAAAGACGTCGTCCCTTCAGTGCTTCATACCAAACATCAGGGGGCTCCAGACGCTTCTTTTTCCCATGGAGAGGGAACCGGCAGAAATACAGGCCCAGATGGAACAAACAGAAGGACAACGGTGACAGAACCGTGCATATGCAGAATGCCGGGCGTCCCTAGGCAGACGCATGATTGAACACCTCCCCCCAGCCCCCTTAAAAAACAAGCCTGGGGGACAGGCTGCAACTATTTGTGGAAGTTCAAAACGGAGACCCTACAGTCCATTCGCATGCTTACAGGAGCACTGTTTCCTAGTCAATTTCAAGAAGAGCCACCTCATTCNCCCCCCCCCCCCCCCGACCCTAGAACATCTGGGAATGATGATCGACACCATCAAGTACAAGCTCTTTCTGATTCAACAGAGACAACAAAAGCCATACCTCTTAATACACCAGATCTCCAAAGCCCGCAAGTCCAAACTCAAGATGCTAGCAAGCTTACAGGGCGCCATGACCTCCTGTGTGGGAATTCTCCAATGGGTCAGATTCCATTCTTGGCTGCTTCAGAGGTTCCTACGCCCATGGCAGGACCCCCTGACTCAGGGAGGAAACCCATGGATTACAGTCCCAATGACACTCAAGAAGTTATTCAACTGGCAGCCTGCTGGGTTGGGGGATGCACTCACAGGGCAAAATGGCGCAAGGCACGTGGCTTCTGGGGGGAAAAAGCCATCACATCAACTGGCTGGAATTCCAGGCGACTTACCTAGCTCTAAGAGACCTGGCGCCGATCTTACAAGGGAAAGACGTACTGGTATACACAGACAACACGGTGGCAAAAGTCTACATAATTGTAATCACCAAGGCGGACCTCGATCCGAATCCCTACACCAACAGGCAACCACACTAATCAAAGGGGCAAAAAGCAACTTGAGATCAGTCAAGGCGATCCACATCAAGGGGCAAACTAACACTCAAGCCGATTGGCTTAGCCGAGTGGTGATCGACCCGGGAGAGTGTATCCTCGCCTGGCAGCATTTGAGACCATAGCCGATGGCTTTGGGCATCCGGAAGTCAACCTGTTCGAGACCCCAAGCAATGGAAAGACCGACATCTTCATCTCTCGATTCCCGAACCACCAAGCAATAGCTTTCGACGCACTAAATCCTGACCTGGACGCCGGGACTACTCTATGCTTTTCCTCCCTTCCCCCTCATTCACAGCAAAGATCAAGCAAGAGTGGGCAACTATTAGCTTAGTGATTCCCTTCTGACCACGACGCTCGTGATTCGTGGACGTCCAGGACTTAAGCTCAAAGCCTCCCCTCAAGATCCCGAGCAGGCCAGACCTACTATCTCAGGGGCCAGTGCTGCGCAATAATCCGGAGACACTGAAACTGACTGCATGGAAATTAAGAGGACAGCTTTGTGAAAGCTGGGATACTCCCATCAAGTCCTAGACACATTTCCTCAATTGAGATGTCCAGCAACAAAGCGAGAGTAGGGAAGTCGGAACAGCTAAAGCTTCCATTAGGGGGATTTTAGATTCTCCTCAGGAAGGTATGCATACGGGGTTGAAACCAAGCATTCTCCAGAGGCAGGTAACAGTCCTGAATAGCGCTCTGGGTATGATAAGGGGCACAGAGTAGCAAGGCATCCCCATGTTATTAGTTTCCTAGGGGCACCAAGAGTCATCTCCCCGCTGTGGGGCACCGGTTTCCCATGGAACCTAAACCTCCTTCTCAAGACTCTTACTAAGACTCCACTTGAGCCCCTCAGGGAAGTTTCTTTCTATTACCTCTCCTATAGATGGCCTCCCTCGTAAGCGTCACCTCTGCGAGGAGGGTGTCCGAGCTCAGTGCTCTTTCAGTGGATTCAGCCCTATGTTCCTTGAATGAGTCGGCGGTGGTTCTGAGATTAGACCCATCCTTTGGTCCTAAAGTGGACACCCGTATTCATAAGGAACAGGAACTGATTCTGCCTTCCTTTTGTCCAAAGCCAGCGCATCCACGGGAACGCATCAGGCATACCCTGGATGTCGCCAAAGTCCGTAGGATTTACATAGATAGGACGGCCCCCTTTAGGAAATCACCATCCCTTTTCGTAGCCTACAGCCCCCAGAGAAAGGGGAGGAGGGCGTCCAAGGCAGTCATCGCTCATGGGATGACTCTCTGTATTACAGAAGCCTACAGGGCGGAGGACAAACCTCCCCCCTTAGGAGTCTTGGCCCACGTCCTTAGGGGAGTAGCAAACTCACAGACCTTTTGGACAGGCTGCTTCCTACAGGTAAATATGTCATGCAGCGGCTTGATCTTCAGTGCACTCCTTTGCAAGGCACTGTAGGGTCCTCCTACACGAATCAGCCGAAGCGGCTTTTGAGAGGCGGGTCCTTCAGGCGGTTCTCTGGGGGAGCCGTTTTACTTCCTCCGCCTTATGACCCTCTTATCTCTACCTCCCTCCTTATTTCCCTCCCACAGAGTTAGGTCTGGGACACTGCTTTGGTACATCCCTACTGTACTGACTGGACATCCAGGAGGATCTCCCAGGAGAAAGGAAAATTGGGCTCTTACCTCTGAATTTTCCTTCTACGGGAGATCCTCCTGGATGGCCAGTCCCGGAGTGAGGTATAACTATGAGGTGGACGGTCCACAGACTGGTAACTTGGTCCCAGTCTGTTACAGGTTTTCCGATAGGTTCCAGGTTCTCCTCCCCGTTGGGAGGGTTTTGGGGGGAGTGTCGTTTTTCAAAGGAGTTATTTCTCCAGTCATAGAGTTTAGTTAAAGTAGTTACCAAGTTTCCCTACAGGGTGAGCAAGGTGCAGAATGGCTGGGAACCACTGGAGAGCTATGGTTAGATCCCACAGAGCATGCTCCACAAAATCTGAATGTCTGCCTCCTACTGGTTGTGGCGGGGATCTACCCTACTGTACTGACTGGCTGTCCAGGAGGATCTCCCATAGAAGAAAATTTCAGAGGTAAGAGCCCAATTTTCCTTTCTGAGCATTTACAGGTTGACTTTTTTTATTCACTCTACTGCAGCTAGAGTGCAGTAGAGTAAATAAAACATCTTGTACATAAGATGTAAAAAACACTAAACTAATTGCAGTATTTTTCCCTTCCATCACAGCAAAGACAAGCAGAATTAGAAGCAGCACGGTTAGCTAAGGAAAAAGAAGAGGAAGAAGTTAGACAACAAGCATTGCTGGCAAAAAAAGAAAAAGACATACAGAAAAAGGCAATTAAAAAGGAAAGACAAAAACTGAGAACAACATGCAAGGTATTTAAATGTTCTATTGTACTTAAGAAATTGTCTTTATCAAATGACAGTCTTGCCTTTAGCAGTATTATTTTAAGTCTGAATTTTTCTTGTACCAAGCTTATATCTGGCAGGAGACTGGTGAAAACACTGTAATCTGCCTTTTTTTCCTGTTAGTATAGAATAAATTTGAAGTACAGCGCATGTCCTCTGCACTCATCAGGCTATATACCCTTAAGTGTAAAGCTTGATTGGACATGGTTTAAGGAATGTCCAATCTCCTGCCACAGCCAAGGTGGGCAAGGTGCTGGCTGCACAAGCAGGCACCCAGTCCTGCCCCACTCCCTGATCCTGATCATAATCCCGCCCCAGCTGTGGTGTTGCCACACATGATGGGCGACAGTGACTGCTGCTCAAAGCCCTGTTGCGGAGCAAAAGGCACACGAACTACCATACCTTGGGCAGCCTTACCCCATTTGGGCTAAGGGGGCTGCTACGCTTTAGCTCTGCTGTGCTGCCCGTGATCGCTTCCACACTGCACTCAGTACAGTAAAGAGGGAGGAAGGAAGGGCTGGAGAAAGGAACATTGGGTCCTTACATGGTGAATTTTCCTTCTACGGGAGATCCTCCTGGACGGCCAGTAAAAACTGTAGGGCTAGATCCCCGTCATGGACAGTAGGAGGCAGACTTCCTGATTTTTTTTTCCCTGGAGCATGCTCAGTGGGGATCTAGCCCCTCAGCTCCAGTGTTTTTCAAGCTTTATATCACACTGTTTAATATATGCTGAAGTGGGAAGTTTTGTGGGACAAGATAAATATTTAACAATGCCAATCTTACTTTTAACTTCCCTGTAGCCACCGCCAATGGGGGGGTGGACCTGGGTTCTAAGTGGACGCTAGGCTCCACGTCCAAGTTCCAGGCACCTCAGAGTTATCTCTCACTCTGGGTGGGACTGGATGTCCAGGAGGATCTCCCATAGAAGGAAAATTCACCAGGTAAGGACCCAAATTTCCTTTCTCCCGGGAGATCCTCCTGGACGGCCAGTAAAAACTGTAGGGACGATCCCAAGCGGTGTCTGAATCCTGAAATAGAGGTGAGGGAAACGGAGAGAGGTGTCCAGCGGGAGGAGGTCAAGGGGACCCCTTATAGCACCGCCTGTAGAACCCTTCTCCCGAACACCGCATCAGCTGATTCAAGCAGCGGGATCTTGTAGTTCCTAGTAAAAGTGCACTGAAGACCAGGTCGCTGCCCGACAGATTTCCCCATAGGAGGCTGAATTTCTAAAGGCCTGGGAAGTGGCCGTTCCCCTGAGGGAATGGGCGAAGACCCCCATCGGGGGGGAAGGGGGGGCTTATTTTCAGCCTTGTAAGCCTCTGTGATGCAGAGGGTCATCCAGCATGCAATAACTGCTTTGGATGCCCTCATGCCCCTTCGCTGAGGGCTGCAAGCTACGAACAGGGCTGATGTCTTTCTGAAGGGGGCTGTCCTGTCTAGGTAGACCTTGAGTGCTCGCCTCACATCGAGCTTGTGCCAGACTCGTTCCTGAGGGTGAGTCGGTTTGGGGCAAAAGGAGGGGAGGACCATCTCCTATTCCCTGTGGAAGCGGGTGTCAACTTTGGGACAAAAGGCCGGGTCTAGTCTAAGGACCGCTGAGGATTCCTTGAAAGAACAGAAGGAGGGGTCTATGGAAAGGGCACTGAGTTCAGAAACTCTTCGAGCAGAGGTGATGCCTATGAGGAAGGCGAGTTTGAGGGACAGTTAATAGAGGGAGACTTCCCTGAGAGGTTCAAAGGGAATCTTGGTTAAGGCCCTCAAGACTAGATTCATATTCCACATGGGGAATCAGTGAGCCACCATAGGAGAGACAACTCTTGACGCCTTCAGGAACTGAACAATATGGGGGTGTTTAGCTACCTTGTGGCCCTTGACAGCGCAGAACACGCTATTCAGGGCAGCTACCTGCCTTTGAAGGGTATTGGGCTTTAACCTCTTGTCTAGCCCCTCCTGGAGGAAGTCTAGGATGACCCTTATGGGGGCCTTAGTTGGTCTAACGTTCCTGTCCTCACACCACCTGGCAAAAGTAGCTCAGGTGGACTGGTATATGCGTTTTGTGGCTGGCCGCCTGGATTGTAGCATAGTGGCCATGACTTGCTGGGAATACTCCAGCTTCCTCAGAGCCCTCCATTCAACCTCCACGCTGTTAGTTTCAGGGCTTCTGGGTTGTCGTAACGGATGGGTCCCTGAGTCAGGAGATCGGGGGTGACTGGAAGCCTCAGCGGGGGTTCCGAGCTCAGGTCCTGAATGCTTGTGAACCACGGTTGTCGTGGCCAGTAGGGGGCGACCAGAATGGTGGTCGATCGTTCTTTCTTGATCTTTGCCACTGTCTTGCCTATTAGCGGGAAAGGTGCGAAAGCGTACGAGAGCCCTGGTGGCCAGGTCAGGTTCAGTGCGTCGAACACCGCTGCTTGCCAACTTGGGAATCGGGATACAAAGAGACTGATCTTTGTGTTGGCTGGTGTCGCGAACAGGTCGATCTCCAGCTGTCTGAATGTCTTGACTATGGTGTCGAATGCTGCCGGGTGGAGTGCCCACTCTCCTGGGTCGATCTTTTCCCTGCTTAGCCAATCCGCTTGGGTGTTTGTTTTTCCCGTGATGTGAATCGCCCAGATGGATGCCAGATTGTTTTCCGCCCACTTGAGGAGGACAGTTGCTTGTTGGTGGAGGGATTCGGAATGAGATCCTCCTTGGTGATTCATGTATGCCTTTGCCACTGTGTTGTCTGTGTATATGAGGACGTGTTTCCCTTGAAGGGCCGGGGCTAGGGCTCGGAGGGCTAGGTAGATCGCATGTAGTTCCAGCCAGTTGATGTGGTGGCGTTGTTCCCAGGAGAGCCATTTGCCTTGTGCAGTTTTGCTCTGAGAGTGAGCTCCCCAGTCCCAGAGGCTTGCATCCGTTGTCACTGTCATCCTATTGGGGTCTGAGAGTGGGACGCCTGGTTGGAATCGGTCTCCCTTTGTCCACCAGAGGAGAGAGTTCTTTAGCGGCGCTGGGACTATGATCCACGGGTTTTCTCCCTGCACCAGGGAGTCCTGCCATGGATGCAGGAACCACTGTAATGGTCTGGAGTGGAATCTGGCCCAATGCAGGATTCCCAGGCAGGAGATCATGGCGCCGAGTAGGCTGGCAAGTGTCTTGAGTTTGGCCTTGCGTGCCCTTGAGATTTGATCGATGAGCACTCATAGTTTCTCTTGATGCTGTGGGGTAAGGAAGACTTTGTACCTGTTGGTGTCGAGGATCACCCCCAGGTGTTATAGAGTTTGGGAGGGGATCAGGTGGCGGCTCTTCAAGTTGATAATGAAGCCGTGGTTTTGGAGGTACTCTGGTTGTGTGGACATCCTTCAACGCTTGTTCGTAGGACGGAGATCGTATGAGGCTGTCGTCGAGGTATGGATGGATCCTGATGCCTTCCTTCTGTAGATTAGCGATGAGAAGGATCAGAACCGTCGTGAATGTCCTGGGTGAGGTGGTGAGGCCGAAGGGTAGTGCTGTGTATTGCCAGTGTTGTTGAGCATATGTGAATCTGAGCCATTTCCTGTGCAATGGGAGGATGGGAATGTAAGGTACACTTCCTTGTGGTCAAGGGAGGTCAGCCACTCACTTTGGGTGATCGCTATGCAGATGGATTGAAGGGTTTCCATCTTGAACTTTCGTACCTTGACCAATTGGTTGAGGATTTTGAGGTCAAGGACTGCTCGCCATTCCTCTAACTTTTTGGGGACGAGGAACAGGACGGAGTAGAGTCCGGATCCGTGGTCACTGGGTGGCACAGGTTCTATGGCTCCGATGGCTTGGAGTCTGGTTATTTCTGTTTGCATCGTGGATTGCTTGTCCAGATTGTTTGAGACCAGTGAGAGACAGTAGGAGTTTTGAGGGAAGTGGGAGAACTTGATGGTGTATCCCCTCTGGATGGTTTGGAGGGGCCCATGCATCTGCCGTGGAGTCCAGCCATCTCTCCGCGAAGAGCTGCAGCCTGCCTCCTAGGGTTGCAGGATCCTGAGGGGGGCAGGCTCCATAATCATGCGTCCGCTCTGGAGAGTCCAGAGCCTCGTGAGTGTTGTGCTGTGTTTCGTGGTCCCTGTTCCTTGTTCCATCTGGCCTTGTATTTTTGCTGGTTTCCTCTATGTGGGTAGAAAGGTTGTCTGGTGCCACCTGCTGGTGAATATCCTGCACTGAAGGGATGAAAAGGCTTTTTTGAAATCCCAATGCTTTGTAAAGTTTGCCTTTTGGACTTATCTGCTGTGTCTGCGACAACCCTGTCCAGGCAGACCCTGAAGAGTTTGGCCCCTTGGAAAGGACCCCCTACTAGGATATTTTTGGCTGTGGGGTCCCCTTTCCAGGACCTGAGCCAGAGGCGGCGGCGGGCTGCTACGTTGGATGCCACTGTGCGAGAAGCCCAGCAGAGGATATCAGTGGAGGAGTCTGCTATAAAGGCATAGGCCAACTGGATCCTGGTGGAAAGGATCCTTGTCATCTTCATAGAGACCTGAGGATCCCTGGCCCGTTTGATCCAAGTCATAAGGAGAAGTATGAGGTGACGGTGGCCATTTTTATGTTTGAGGCTACTTCCTCAAAATTCCTCCTTAGGCTACTCTCTATTCCCTTGTCAGTAGGGTCTCTAGGGTAGCACTCACCCTCTGTGGGGAAAACTGAGTTTCTAGCGAGGGCTGTTGCTGCGGCATCCACTTTAGGGATGGCGAGGAGGGCCTCCTTGCTCTTAGTGAGCGTATAGAGGGATTCCTGTGTGTTATTCATCCCGCAAGCCTTGTTGGGGAGCTGCCATTCCTTTTTGATAATTTTTTCGTAAGCCTTATCTAGAATCATCCCCCTGTCTCTGGTTCTAGCTCATGGGATATATTCTCGCTCTCTCTTCGGAGGATTCTGAGTCGCGTTTGTTTTTTTTCTCCCTGAGGTGAAGAGCTTTCACGACTAGCTCGAAGATCTGGTCTCTGTATTTACCGGGGAACTGCCTGTCTGGGTCAGAGGAGGCTTCAGTCCGCGGCTCCTCTATCTCACCCTCCTCGAGGGAGGAGTGACTGATCTCTTCCTCAGAGGGTTCGTGATTCCCTGAGGCATGGGACTCAAGATGCCTCCTCCTCCCCTTCACTGACTGCTCTGGGGGGAGCCTCTTTTCCTTTTCTCTTTGCCCTGGCTGCAGCCTCTTCCTCTCTGGAGGAGTGGATAGCTCTCACCTCCTCAGCGGCTGGCCCTAAAGAGGGGGGGGGGAGTCCAGGGGTCTAGACGTTTTGCGTGGCTTTTTGGGCAAGGGGAGCTTCCTTTTCCCAGTGCCCTTGGAGCGACCCTTGTAGAGGCAGGCTTTCTTGGGCATAATAGGAGATCTTTCGTGCTTGTTGCGCTTTAATTCCCATAAAATCTCCTTAAGAATCTCCATGTGAGGATCTGGGGCTGGGGATGGCTGTGGGGTCCCCTTTCCAGGACCTGAGCCAGAGGTGGCGGCGGGCTGCTACGTTGAGGGTTTCCCTGCAGCCGCTTTTCTGGGCGGCCTGGGGGGGAAGGAGCAAGCCGGGACCTCGCCTGCTGCTGCGTGTTGGTCTAGAGCCAGCAGCAAGTTTTTTCTCCCCTGGGCTCGGCTGGGGGAGCGGAGAGAGCTGGCTCAGCTGGTGGCGCTGTCTCTTATACACATCTAGATGTGTATAAGAGACAGGCTCAGCACGGCGAGCTTTCCTTGGGCAGGAGGGAGGGATCCGCTGTGCTGCTGGGCCCCCTGCTGGGGGTTAGGCACCAGGACTTGCCTGGAGACCACACTCGGTTGGGAGGCGACTCCGTTGGGACGGTTGGTCTCCTTTTTGGCCATTCCAGGCTCTAGTGGGGGAGGGGTCCCAGGAGACCAAAAGCTAGAACCTCTGCTGGGGAACTGCTACGCTCGCTCTGTAGGGCCCCCGCGCCAGCTGGGAAAGGGGCACCCGGGTTGCAATCTGCCTATCCCCTTCTAAAGAAGGGAGGTGAACAGGTAGGGAATTCCTCCCTCCCTGGCACCTGAAGGCTATTGAAGATTTTTCTGGCTGCCTGTAGGTTTTTTGTGAGGAAGCAGCTAGCCTGCATCCTAACTGTGTGGAGGTAGACAGACAACTGGAGCTGAGGGGCTAGATCCCCACTGAGCATGCTCCAGGGAAAAAAAATCAGGAAGTCTGCCTCCTACTGTCCGTGGTGGGGTTCTAGCCCTACAGTTTTTACTGGCCATCCAGGAGGATCTCGCAGGAGAAAGAGGGTGAGACCAGCCTAGAAGTTTAGGCTACGTCTCCCAGAGTTCCCCTGCTGATGCAGCCCCACCCCCTTCCTTCTGCTACGCAGCCAACTCACATGCCGGAGCGTTTCCCCTTGCTGTCACATGGTCGGAGGTGCTGGAAATTCCTCCAAGGGGACGGCCAAGGGGAATCTCAGGGAGCCAGGCCCTCCAGGGGCGTCTATGGCTGCTCTCCCCAGCCAGCTGGCCCTCTACTGCCTGTGTGTTATCCATTGCAATCTGCTGTTTATTAATAAATCAGTTTTAATAATAGGAAGTTTAATGCTTTATACTAGGACTAACTTTATACTTTTTCCTAGGACAGTTAAAACTAAGTTTTTACTTGGTAAAAACAGTAATTATGCTAACCTTGCTTCTGATAGGCTAAAAGTGTGATTCCTTTCATATTTAATTTTCCTTTTTAAAACCATCACAAAATTAGGCTCCTGTCCTCCAGGGTTGGTCCTTTGTGTTTATTTTGGATTTAATTACATACGTGCGGACATACACATTTGCATGTGCAGGGTTTGCAGCGAAGCAGTTGAATTTGTTCGATACAATATTGGGTTTTGTATCTTTGGTTCCAAGCAAAGGGCATTGGTGCTGGCACTTGTAGTTCTGGATTGTACATCAACCTGTGTTTTATCACAATTTACAGGAGTGGGGAAAAATTTTTCCTTATCAGAAGCCACTTTGAAAATTAGCATATGCTCCAAAGGCCACACAGAAATTGAGGGCGAGAGTATTTAAGGGGTGTGCTCAGAAAGAGGAGGGTCCAGATCATGGATCTGTGCCTGCCTTCATCTCCACTCCCTTCTCCTGAGTCCAGTCAGCAGCCCCTGATTTTGTTAACCATTTAACTGATGTTCTAAAGTGGGGTATGTCAACTTTGTGATACCATATTGCCCTGGCTCTTTATTTCTCAGAGCTATTAAACCCTGCAGTTTTTAATTCTTGTCTGTACTTGGTTAAGACATAATATGTTTGGAATGGTACTGAAATTGAGTATTTGTCTGTTCACATTAGTATCAGGATAAAGTCTGGTGACTGAATTGGAGGGTCGGGGGTTTGGATCCTGGAGTGGGATCCAAAATCTCATGCCCTGAATGTAATATTGCTCTGTGAAGCCAATTGGTCAATTAAAAAGCAAAATACATAAAGCTATAGCACAATTTTCAGTTGCATGTAATAATTATTTATGACCATATGAATGCTAGAGGAGTGAGTACGGCTTCAAGCCTGTACAGCACTCCACCTGATCCTGTGCCTTCAGGGAAAATATGGTTTTTGTCTTTCAGAACTGGAATTACTTTTCTGACAGTGAGGCAGAGTGTGTTAAAATGATGGAAGAGGTGGAAAAGCTTTGCGATCGTCTTGAGCTAGCAAGGTATGTAGGCCTTTCTGAACTACTTTCTCCATATTTTGATATATTTATTCCAACTGTATTTCAAATATCATCATTTTTAGCCTGCAGTGCTTGAATGAAGAACTTGCATCCACGACAAGGGAACAAGGAAAGGCTGCCGTAGAAAAACAGGTAATTAGATCTCTTTTGCCATATGGGAACAGTGAACGGTGTCAAACCAACAGGATGAAAGTGTTTTATTTAGATTAGTGACAACTACTTGGTAATATTGAAAGCTTTTAAGGAAGTGAATTGTTCATCTTAGCTTTTGATTTTTTCATGTATGATATGAATGGTCCCCAAGGCCCATGTTTAACAGCTCAAAGAGAGACCTGGCAGCTGCTTGCACAATACATAGCACATACTTCAGTATTATTTCCAAGTCGAGTTTAATCTTCGTGCCAACAGGACAAGAGATTATTCTAGAATAATATAGTGCCTAAATAATAGGGATTAATGTCAGAGAGCAAAAGAAGTTCATATCCCTAATTAAAATGAATTATTGAGTGAAAAGGGTCAAGGAATTGCTTATTCCATTGTAGTAATAATAATGGAATAATTATTATTCCAAAAGGTGCTTGGAGTGCTTCACAGCATAAAAATACAATAAAACACTATATATTCTATTTAAAATATAAATCTGTGTAAAAACAATTTTAAAGCACAATTTATGCTACTGAATTGTAAAGTTGGGTGAGGAGAAATAATGCCAGAGGCCATTGACAAAATTCTTGACATCAGCAGGTTTAGAATTTTGCCCTCTGTGTCGGGAGACATCTGGACATCTTCCCTGTCCCCTTCCCCATTACTTTGTTGTACATAATTATAAAGTGTTTCATTAGTATAAAGAATCTGTGAAAACCTCCTGAAAGTTCCATAAAGTGTATGTGCTCCTTTTGTATTGCCCTTGTATTTTGGTATCCTGGTTCGTATTTCTGCATATCATCATGTTTGTGGGTCAGTTGTTTAATTTTATACTGGAGCAGGCAGGCTCTCTCTTCATCAAATGTGATTATCAGAATAAGTAAGTGAGGTGAAATACAAGGCTTGTGGCAAAGGGTGGGGCTTTTATTTTAGATTTGTACAAGCAAACATTAAAAAGAATGAATGCATGTTTGTATTCACATAGATAGAAGAAATAAATGAACAGATAAAGCAAGAGAGAGAAGCAGCAGAGGCTCGTATGCGGCAAGCATCTAAGAGTTCTGAGAAATCCACGACTGGAGGAGGAGGTGGAAGTAAGAACTGGTCAGAAGATGACTTGCAGCTGTTAATTAAAGCTGTGAACCTCTTTCCAGCTGGCACGAACTCAAGGTATTTTTTTTTCAAGTGTAGGAGGTTCCCTTTTGTTAAATGGCAAACATTTTTTCACTGCATTCTTCAGGAAATTTCAGAGCCTCTGGCACAGACTTGGTTATATAATCTTTGTGGTCACATTACATTGGCGGCCGAGTACTTATTTTCTCTTCATTTAAGTCATCTTGTACTCAGACTAGATTTGGTAAGTGGCCTTTTTCAAGGCCAGTGCAGCTCCAAGTTTAGGCCCCTTTCCTGTATTGACTAGTGTGGGGACTTAATTTTTAAAGGCCCTCCAAGACCAATGCAAGCTAATAGGAAATGTCGTCACTCAATTTCATGTAGATTTTAACTGTGTTGATTGCTTCCAAAGTGCTGGGAGTCAATTGCAGTGAAAAGCTGCATTATAACTTTGTATGAAGCTAGGAAACTGTGCTCTCACTGTTGATGGTCGCCTTCTTTAAATACAAATGCCATTCCATTTTAATTAGCAAAAAATTAGTTTGATCCTGGTTTTAAACAAGTAGGTCAAGTGCTATCAAGTGCCATTTGATTCCCTTTTTATCAGGTATTAGACCAATATGTGTGCTGTATACAATTCTGCGTCATCATTTGAATTTCTGCTCTGGTGTAGGTGGGAGGTTATTGCCAATTACATGAACTTGCACTCGACTTCTGGAATAAAGCGAACAGCAAAAGATGTCATCAATAAAGCAAAGAGCCTCCAGAAACTTGGTATCTTTATTATCTTTGTAAGATGGTCTGCATGCTTCCATATTATTTATGTAATAAGCTGCTTTATCCTTCAAGAACAAACAAAACATTAACTATTCCTAGAAATACCTGCCATCTTTAGTACTTGAAAGCAGATATTGAATTGTATAAATATTTGATATCAATAATCTATTATCAATCAATATTATCAAATATTAAAATTGAAATATTGATATTTGCAAAATATGTACACTACTTCAGTGCTGCAAAACTAGTTCTGATGAGTTAGCAGCCTGGGTGAAAACAAAGACAGTAGCCCACAATTCACCTGCCTGTTAGCTGGCTGCTAGATGATCGCCCAACTTCTGCCATATGGCAGGCGGTTGACACGTTGGCCAGAGAAAGGAGGTGGACGCATCGTGGGCTAAGGCTGGCCCAGCTGGATTAATCCAGGCTAATGTGTGCCTGCCTTTCTGTCTGTTAGCTCCCACACAGCCCCGCCAAGTGACGTCTGCCAACACCATAGAGTTGTGGGCGAATCCCTCCCTGCTTGTGTGTTCAGTTCTCTGGCCCAACCCATGGAGTGGGGATAGACTGAGTTGGCTGTCTACCCACGGGGCCCTGCGTGTGTGTTCTGCTCTAAACACTGGCCCAACAAGTGGCAGCTGCTGTGGCACTCCATGGGTTGGACAGGAGATTTGGGTGGCCGATGTCTTGTTATTCTCACACACATTCCTGCCATCACTCAGCTACTAACAATGATCATAGCTGGGTGGAGGAGGGGGAATTAAGAGTGTCTCCTTTTTTGAGTGTGTGCACTGTTAGTTTTTTGTGTTGCTTCTACCATCACAGCAGCCTGAACGCCTGCCCTGGTACTCTCAAGTCACCTCTTCCAACTTTTAAAAGTAAAACAGCAGCTTCCTCTTTCCAGGAAAACTGTATAGTAACAAGTGGTTGGCTGCAACCATCACTCCTAATGCATGTTTCTCTGGGTGTTTTTAACCGAGCAAGGCAATGGGAGAGGAGGGGAGTTCATGGCTGCTGAGTGGCACTGCTGCAAAGCACCCACTCAGATGGAGTGCATGGGGACGGATTCAAACAGGCAGCTCCCAGCGTGGCTACCCCAGCCACAGAAGCAAGCCACCACAAACTCCCTCTCCCATGGACCATTGGGGAAGGGGAAGCGGCCCAGGCTGACCGTGGCGATTGACATATCCCCAGCCAGCATCCCCGGCCCACAGTGCCTAGGAGCAGTATGCTGGTGTGGCTGGCTACCTTAGTTCATAGAGGCAGGGGCTCCGTTGCTGCCCATTGCGCCGGAGGTATTCGGCTTGCTTCTCACTGAGCACTCCAAATTTCCCAGCAGTGCTCTGTGTGTGGCCACAAATAGGTGTTTTGTAGGTCACAGGAGCATGCATCCCCTCCCCGCTAGTTTCAGATGCATGGTGGGTTCCATGGCTCCGGGAGGGCCATGCGTATTAGCATCTTGTCTTAAAACACCCTCTGACTGATGCCTGCAGCTGCTAATCACAGTGCACTCCATGGAAGGAGCTGAAGCTGCTGCTGCTTCGTCGCAGTTGGGGATAAAGTGGGATATAAATCAAAAATCGTAATTCAACAGGCAATTGGAGAATCACTCCTGCGTGGAAGTCCCACTTGTGAAGCTGAACATTTAGCCTATGACTTCTATGATTAAAAGATCCTAACAGCAATTAATAAACTGTACTGACTTCCACTGGTTGAGCTATCACGATCCTATCCATTCATATCGGAGGCAGACAGAAAACAACACTACACTGAATCCAAGACAAACATCAAGACATTCTTTTCAGCCTGTTCAGTGTTTTGCAAGGTGTGGTGAAAGAGGTGCTGTTATATACCAAGCTGTGAGACTAAATTTGAGTTTGGGATGATTCATTGCGTCGTTCCACAAGTCCTAGGGCTGCATGGCCAGACCTGAGGTTACTTAAGGCAGTGCTCTCAATGTTGAAATACTGTTGTCATAATGGGTTTAAATTCAGACATTAACATATCCACTATGGGTGCAGCCACATGAGATGCCAAGGGCAGGCTACCATGCCTTGGGCAGCCAGACCATCTGATGCAATGCATTGTGTGACCGGCTGCTGGCAGATGTTCCCCCTGCTCTGTGATGCATCCTTGGAAAAGGGTTGAGGATGCATTGCATAGCAGCCTTACCGCAAAGGGGGCTAGGCTGCCCAAGGTGTGGCAGCCCTTCTACCCTGCTGCACAGCAAGCTCTGCAGTGGGGCTTTGAGTGGCGGGAGCTGTCACAGCCAGGCCAGGCTGAGCCCCTGTGCGTGTGGCCAGTGCCTCAGCCTGCCCCTGCCATGGCAGAAGCTCTGAGAGCAGGCCGGCTGCTCCCCTCTCTGGCCTTGCAGTGTTGCAGCTGCACTTGCCTGCTTGGGAGGGTGGGTGGGTGGGGGATCAGGCTCTCTGCAGCTTGTGTGTCCGCACCCTAATTGTCAACCAGCTCAATCATGTCAACGTCAGAAATGGCAAATTCAAAGTCATTCTAAAAATGTCAACAGTAACTGTAGAGTAACATGCTCTAAAACAGTGGTTCCCAATTTTTTTCAGGCTGTGACTCAGACAACATTGAGATCTAAGCTTTAGAAAATTGCGTATCAGATTTTTTATACTGTCATACCAGCACCTTATTTAGCTATGACCTGCCACTTGTGGTCCTAACCCTTGTTATAAAGTGTGTTTTGGCATGTACATGGTCTTCTGAACTGCATCTCGTTCTTTCTGGTAACAGTCAACTAACTTCTTGCCCTCAGACCCGCATCAAAAGGATGACATAAACAAGAAAGCTTTTGATAAGTTTAAGAAAGAGCATGGAGTGGTGCCACAGACAGAGAGTGCTACACCTTCAGAACGGTTTGACGGTAAGGCTGGAAGAACTGTTTAACTTTAACCAAAAATTCTGTTCATTATACACTTATATTAGATTGGGCCTAGATTCTACCAATTGATGCTTGGCACAACTATAGCAAAAGAGCCGTGCCATCTGGTCCCAGGACCAGGGAGCAGAGCTGGTGAGGAGACAGGACTCTGTGCAGATTCCCAGGAGGCTTGCCACATTGGGAGATTTGACCAAAGTGAAGTTTAAGGCCTACTAAACTTTTACTTCCACAGGCTGAAGAGGTAGACAACATCTAATGGAGTGAATGACCCAGACCTTTTATTGTAAAATCCTAAGCATTTTCTATGTGAAAAGCAATTGTACTTCTCAGCCTTAATGTTTCAGAGCTTGGGACAGAAGGCACCAGTTTTGAAAGGTTTAACTTTTTTAGCCAGACTCTAGGCTAGTTAATCCCAACAGAGAAGCATAGTTGCACGTAATTGGGGTCAACACTTTTTTTTCTTCACTGTTGTATTTATCAGTGGGTCTTTAAAAACAGCACTATTTTCAGATACATCTCCATGGACAACAGAAGAGCAAAAACTTCTAGAACAAGCTCTGAAAACGTATCCAGTAAATACCCCTGAAAGGTGGGAAAAAATAGCAGCTGCTGTCCCAGGCCGATCAAAAAAAGACTGCATGAAGCGATACAAGGTTGGAACATACCCTTTACACTTTCATTTTGGGAATTTAATAGCCTGCTGCACTAGTAGCTGTTGGGCACATCCTTACAAACACAAATGAGTCTGTACCAGTGAGGGGAACAAGGCAATTGAGTGATAAGGTATTTGCTAGTATTGGAGGACATAAGTCATTTTGCCAGTCTTAGTCTACCCTAAGTTTGTTCATTATAGACCATTTTTTAGCTCCAAGCTTGCAGTGCAGCAGCAGTTGCATACAGGATTTAATTTGTCATTGGTTTTGCCCACACGGGAGGTGGTGCCTCTTGGGTAACAAATCATCTGACCAGAGTGATTAGACTAATACTAAGGCTGACCAAATTAATGCTAAAATAAGCAGGAAAGTTAACAGGTTAATATATCTTTCTGTGTGCTCCTGCCTCCAGCAAACAGTCACACTGAACTTTGGATGTCCAAGACCTGGTTTCTAAATGCAGCTAAATGAACACTTCCAGTTCAAGAATTCAAAGCCTATCTTATCAGACTGCTAATATTTCCCCCTGGTAACTGACTGCATATGTGCAAACTTATTTAATTCTTATTGTTTCCTATTTTAGGAACTTGTTGAAATGGTGAAAGCAAAGAAAGCTGCCCAAGAACAAGTGCTGAACGCTGCTAAAGCTAAGAAATGACTCTTACTGACAATCGGTTTTGTTTTATAATAAAATGCAAATACTGTACATGGTCTCTGTTGTTTAACTTAAATACACAACATAGTTAACCCATATTAAGTGTAGCAGCACCTGAGCTTTTAAAAGTTCTTGCAGAAATTAACTGAAGTCAACTGTCAGTGACTTGTCTTGAAAATCTGAAGCATTTCCTTAATTTTTCCTCCATTTCTGAACACGTATTGGTCCATCTTAAAGGTAAAGGAAATGTTAAATGTTCAGCCTGCAAACCTTAATACTCATCACCTTATTTCCTTAAACCATTTACACTTTACGACATTTATTACAAAGCTTTCCTAGACACGAAGCCAGTACATGCCACTGCGAATCCGGTTGTAATCGGGGAGTTGCTCAATTGGACCTGGAAGTTTAAAAAAAAAAAAAATGTTCACTAAAGCAGCAATTTCTAAACTTCTTGCCTGCATGACCATATCTTGGGACTTAAGTATTCCTATGACCTCAAGCAGCTTTAACTGCTTGAGGTCATAGGAATTTTAACTACATAAAATGTAGCATAAACTCCCCACCCTTCACTTGCTCTCCTACCTCAAGAGGCATCTGACGTTCTAAAACTCTGGATCCAATCCTTCCCTGGGCTGGGTAACTCATTCCAGCAGGACTCCCTCAGCTCAGTGAGGCTGCTATACTTCCCCCCCACCCCCCAGCTTGGTCACACAAGTCATCTTCTAGTGGCAGAAGAAAGGAAAAAACCTTACCCACAGCAGCAATAGCAGGACACTTGTCATAGATGTATTTTGTGCAAATTTCTCGTATAACTTGGGCATCAATAGCCTGAAAGGTGTTTTTAAAAAGACACTCAATAAAGACCACTAGGCAGAAAGTTAGCTTACATTTTTCACACGCACACACTCTCCATCTACCAGTTAACATCAAATACCCGCACTTACAGTTTCTGGCTGATGAATTGATCAGCTTCATTTTAAAGAGTGTACTTACTTCAATTCTTGCTTCTAGTTCAGGAATTGGAATTCTGCGATTGTAACACAACATTTGTCTTCCGATGTCCTCACAGATTGGGGTGGAGCCTAAAAGACCATAAACTGTAGTTATCAGCACATGCACACAAAAATAAAAACCCTTTACTACTTATCCTCACCATCAAGCTGTAGCAGCATGTTTGTTTTTAGAAGATTCTTGGCTCGGGTCACTTCACTTTCAGTAACACTTGTGCACAGTCGTATCCTGAAAGACAGTTTGAATTCACAGTAGTCTGAATTGTTTTAGTTCAAATAAGAAGTGTGTGTGTGTGTGTGTCTTAAATTAGCATTTAACAAAACACTGTTAACATGAGGTACGCATTAGTACACCAATACGGTCCTGTTTGTAGAAAAAGGTGGGGGATTAAGGTATGTAAATTGAGAAGTGGAAACTGTACAGAAGCAGTTTGATAGAAGAATGAGGGAATTAGATAAAAGTTTAAAGCAAGTGTTAAGAATCTTTCTTATGGCAAGATCAATTAGTATTTTGTTCAGTCTAATTCTAAATTTCCAGGGGACACTTTCAAACTCTCTCATAGGGGGAAAGTTCCTTGCTAAAAAAGCAAAGAATTAAATTAGAGGTACCCAAACTGGGTCACTAGTTGATAACAAGGAGATGGCTGAATTCCTTCTTCACATATGCTTTAGGAAAATCCATTAAAAGGCTTATCGATGCCTATAAACTATACACCCAATTTGTATGTGCAGTTATAAGTTTGCATGCAGTCGCAAGACCTGCTAAAAGTGTTCCGCTGGTCATTTGCTTGTGCAACTAATTATCATGTCTTCAGACTGAATAAAGTGTAGGCACAAGAGAAGAACATACATAAGAAAGGTGGAAAGGACTACCTGGCAATTACAGGCCAGTCATTCTCACTTCAGTACCTGGAAAGATCTTCTAATTATAAAAACCAAGTTGTGAGCAGCTTGAGGAAAAAAGGAAGGATAACTAATAACCAACATGAATTTAACAAGTGACACCAGATCAATCTCCCTTTGACAGGGTAAACTACCTTGGTTGACAAGGGGAATGCTGTAGCTGTAATGAATCTCAACTTTAGCTAAGACTTTTGGCACAGTCCCATATGATATTTCCATAGGAAAGATGGAAAATGTGGGCTGGACAGAATTAGCATGAGGTGGGTTTGCGACCGACTGAAAAGCTGCACTCCGAATGTCAAATTGGGAGGAAGTATAAGTGCTGTTCAACAGGATCTGTCCTAGGTCCAGTCCTCTTCAATGTTCTCATTAATGATTTGGAGGAGGGAGTGTAGATTTGCAGAGGGGTTCAAAGCACTTTGGGGGATGAGATTAGAATACAAAGTGGTCTAGATAAAGTAGAGACCTGGGCTGGAAGAAATGAGATTTAACAAAGAAAAATGCAAAATATTACCCATAGTAACAAAAAGTCTACTGCACAAATATAACTTGGGAGATAACTGGCTAGGCAGTAGCACTGGAGAGAGGAAACGGGGAGTTATGGTGGATCATAAACTGATCAGTCAACAATAGGACAGTGTTGCAAATACCATTTAGGGTTGCATTAACAGGTGCATCATATCCAGACACAGGAGGCGGTGGTGCCACTCTACTTGGTGATGGTGAGCTCTCACTTGGAATAGTGTGTTCAGTTTTGGGCGCCACACTTCAAGGTGGATGTTGACAAATTGAAGATTTAGAAGAGAGCAACTAAGATTATAAAGGGGCTGGAAGTCAAGCTAAATAAGGAAAGGCTGAAAGAATTGGGTAGGTTTAGTCTAGAAAAAAGGTGATTAAGAGGGAACGTGATAGCAGTTTTCAAATATCAAAGAATGCCATGAAAAGGATAGTGAACATATGTTCTCTGCTGTCTCAGAAACCAGAACAAGATATAGAAATCAGGTCCCAAGAGGCCTGTTAATGATACCATTACCTGTGGTGGTCAGTTGCTCACAGAGTGCTGTTGGTGAAATTAGGGGAGCCACACCAAAAGATTTAACTTATTCACGAGGACAGTGTGAGGAATTTACACGAGAGAATGGCTTAAATTGCAGCAACGTAGCTTTTGGTTAAATATTTGGGGGGCAGAGGGGGGGAGGGATTTCTAACTGTTGGGCAATAGAATAAGCTGCCCAGGCAGTTTGTGAATAGCTTTCCTTAGATGTTTTCAGTCTCAGATGGACCAGCATATCTGCAGTGCTGCAAACAGAGGATATCCTGCCTAGGAGCAGGAGGCTGAACTAGGTGATGCCCAAGGTTCCTTCCAACCCTACAGTTCTATAGTTCTAAGTGCATTTCTCTGAAAACCTAAAACTGTTTCATTGGTTGATGAGGTAATGAGCCTTCAACATGCATCTTGTTCTAGAAACTATTGTGTTAACTTCTCACACCCTCCCCCAGAATAATGAGTTAAATCTTTTGGGTCAGATTTTGTGGCTCCCCTGATTTCACCAACAGCACTCTGTGAGCAATTCACCACCACAGGTAATGGTACCATGAACAGGTCTCGAGACCTCTTGTTTCTACAGACGACACTTTCATCTACTCAATCCTTCCTGACAAAACATCACTAATTTTATACAAACGGAATAGTTTCTCCCTTAAACTTGCCATTTTTAAATAAAGCCAATTCATACCACAAAACAATCTAGTTTCAGCAATTATTTTCTTACCATTCTCGCTGAACAAAATGCATCATGTCCTCTATAGTGGTTGGTTCACAAACCATGTAGAGGCCCCACAGTCCAGTATCGGTGTAACAGGTGTTAAAGGACTGGAAGCTGTGGCATAAATTGCCATGGCAGGTGACCTGAGCAAGCTTACTAGACAAGTTCTGTCAAAACAAAACAAAAAGGGTGGGGGTACATGTTAGGATTTGAGTTTTGCTGTTTTAAATAATCCTTCCCACACCTTTGAAGTGAGTCAGTTGTTCAGACCTCATTTCTATTTTAGGGAAAGCAGAATGAGTCACTCTTTCTACAGGCAACAAGCAGCTCTCCTCAGTCCATCATAAAACTCCTTCTCTGAGTTAAGTCTTAACTCGGTTTAATGCAACTGCTCTTCTCAAATAAGAATCCTAAAGAGTTCCAAGTAAAAAGATTCCATAATCAAAACAAGTTTAAGGAAGGAGTTAAGGCCTTTACAAATTCAGTCCTGCTTTTAAAAGCATGGAAATTGCAAGTTAAGGCCATGGCTTTAGCTCGCATGCCACGAAAGCAGCAAAGAATGTACATTATCAAATTGTTCTCCCTTACAACTTAGGGCCCATACATCTACACTTAGCCTTGGTCTTTCATTCCTAATCCTTTTCCCTTTGCAGGTTGGCAGCAACACTGAAGCTAGAAAACAGTACTGGGTCAAGGGGCAGCTTTTACATGGGATTGGGAGAACAGGACAGCCTTAATTTCCGTGCCATGTAAGCAGTAAAGACGTTGTACAGTCTCACATATTGTGCTCGCTTCCAACTTAGGCTCCATGCACCCGCACTTTGCCTTGGTCTTTCAGCCCCAATCCGCTTCCTCTGCAGTTTTCATTTCTTTATTATCATGAGTCACCTATGAAAATTTTTCACAACATCTTAACTCTGTCCTTTTGCGCAAAATTTCATTGTATGAGTCATTTAATTATATCAAGTTGTATACATTTTAATTGTAAGAATTTCATTGTATAAAATGTGTAGAATTTCTATAAATGTAAAGGACACAGTTAAAGTGTTGTGAAAAATGTTCATAGGTGACTTATGATAAATAAATGAAACGTGTAGAGGAAGGGGCCCTGTGGGCTGCGGTACCTTTAAGAAACACAGAAGTGGGGAAGTGGCCACGCCCACTCCTGGATATATAAGAGGCAGCCTGGGACAAGAGAAGTCAGTTGGTTCATGGCTGAGCAAGGGAGCACCTCTATGTGAAGGCTTGAGAGAGCGAAGTTTCTGAAGACTACAAGCCAGCTGACCCATGAGTTGCTTCCCTGAGGACTGTGTTCTGCATTTGGCTAGGGTAAGGCTAGCGGGGTTGTATACCCAGCAATAGATAAAGGCTACAAGAGACTGTGCATCCTGCTTATATATGAATAAAGACTTGTACTGCTAATTCCCTGTGGTGAGACAGGCCGGTTTCAGATATGCGTGGGGATCGGCCGGTCTGAAAGCCCCTTCCGGCGCAGCTTTGCCGGCAGAGACATACTGGGGGGGGGGGGACTTTCAGACCGGCTGATCTCCACGCATATCTGAAAATGGCCGAGTTCTAGGGTGTCAATTCTGACAACACTTACAAGTGGGCCCCACACTGTCACAGTGACTTATGATAATAAATAAATGATCTCAATAAACAATGTAAGCATGTACAATAAATATGGTCCGGTAATTAAATACATATGGTGTGTTACGTTACGCAATATAGAGAATGAAGTGTAAATAATGTCCACGATTTTTTATGTTTAAGGTTTATTATTTTGTATGTTAAATGTGTTTTGTAATGTTAGTGTAATTTTATTTTTAGGGGCTTTTTGGTGTTTTGAGTTTTGATAAACACTATTTTGTTAAATGTTTTTTGAAAGCTAAGTTTTGTTCAGAAATGGTCCTGCCTTTTTAATTTTTTTTTAAACAATTAGGTTTTTTGTTTTAAAAAATGTTCTCATTTTTGGGGTGTTCCTGGTGGGGGGGGAGCTTGGGAACCTGTAACTCAGTTCCCCTGGCAGGGAACCCCCCAGGGTAGCAGCTCACAGGGAAAGCTCCTTTGCACCTTGGTGCTAGCAGGGCAGAGATGCACAGATATTTCCCTCTCCTCATCTGGGTTGTTTTTTTGCCAGTGCACTGCTTCCCTAGGGGAGTACCTGGGGGGGGGGGGGATCTGTTCCCCTGCTAGGGAACTCTTCCAGGGTAGCGGCACACAGGCAAAGCTCCCTTGCACAGCAGTGCTAGCAGGGTGGAGAGGCAAGGTTCTTTCCCTCTCCTCTTCACCTGGCTTGCACCTCAGTGCAAAGGGGTCCATATGAATAAAGAGAGGATGCAAGACACGATCAAATTTTCAAAAAGAAAGCTCAAGCCATTTTTTTTGTTTTGTTTTAAAAAAGGCTTTTGTATTTTGCTGTGTATAATGGAAAGTGGTCCTGCCTTTTAACTTTTGGCGACCTTGGCTAGAAAATGTCTAAATGGCAGCACATTTTGCTGACTGAGCCCTTGGATGAAGTTGATTTTTAAATGCCTATAGAAGTAATCAAGGGATATAGACAATCAGTATCATCACATACAAGATGGGATTCTTGTGCTGTACTGAAATTTTTAGGTAACCAGATTAGATGTTTCACTGATATGATCAGTCCTCTCTTTGAAACTAGAAAGTTGTTTCGAGTGACTCACCACACCTCCTCCAAAAGAACGATCCCAGTTACCGATCAGAGTGTTTGCTACCATCAGAGGAATCGTGTCTGGGTAAGACCAGCCAGCTGCCTCAACAGCTATTGCAATGTGTGCCAAAGGCATCTTGTCATCTCTTACTCGAATCTGATCAAGTAGCCAAAAAAACAGGATATCAGAAAACATGACATAGCACAAATGCAGCAGTCTTCAGATTAAAAAGACAGAGGAAGAAGCTTGCAGATTAAGGCCACAATCTTCAAGCCACTTAACTCCAGACAGACCTCCTTGTGCGCTGGATTCTATAGGTCTGTTCTGGAATAAATGGATCAAGGTATGCACAGAAGAATAGAATCCAGTACAATGGAAAGCAAAGCTTTACACATGCCTTTTGTCTAAGGTCTCCACATGGTTTACAAATTAGGAAGCCTTACATGCAATAGTCACTTTAGAGATGGATAAAGAGGAGCATAAAGGTTAAGTACCTTGTCACAATCTCAGGGCAGAATTCATAACCGAACCCAGGAGTTCTGCATTCCAATCCCCTGCTGTAACCTTAAGCACAGTCCCCCCCATCAAATCTCTAATCTCGCTCCTATATTGGAATATGCTATGTGAATGGCATGATCTTCAAAGACACTTAGCCCCCACTGCTCCTTATTAATTTCAGTGGGGGCAGAGGGTGATCAGCAGTTTTGAAAGTCAAGCCAGAAGGACAACTCCCAGATAGTTCATGTTAATCTTGCATCAGCAGTAATTTTTCTCTGCTCTTTGCTGAAATGCTACAGCTGAAAAGGAAATCTGTCTCATTGCCTTAGCTTACCTCACTGCCCGTGAACCTGCAAGGAGGCAAGGTTGGTGTTCTGTCTTCACAAGTAGATGGTAAGTTACCAAAATGATGTTTTGCTAAATCAAGCAGCTCATCATGGCAGACTCCTAAAGAGAGAGTTTCACATAAAGCACTTTTAATGCCTAGCAATTAGCAACCTCATGCAGGAAGCCAAAGCTAACGTAACTTTGATATGCTCTCTTGATGCTACCTTTGATGCTGTGTTCCCCACATCTCAATAGTTTTCTATTCAGAGCACTCTTGCTAAGATTACCTCCTCCTTCAAATCCCTCCACTTGCTTGCTAACATTTGCCAAACTGATGTTCCATGCACCCACCCCACAAAACCTCACTCTCGCATACATCTCTGCAGCCACTTCATTTCCCTATTGCCACTCTCTCACACTGGTGGCTCGCGCTGTCCCCTCGTTCCTGGAATAGCTTCACACTTGTCAACTAAGCTTCCTTATCTCCTACAAATCCTTTTAGAGGGTCATTCATGCATTACTGGGGAAAGAAAACAAATGAGATGCAAGACAGTGTCTAGAAGGATATTACAGAACACAACAATTCATTTTATAGAACTATTAATACATCAGCCTTGTGACTTCCACGACCTGTTAAATCATGGACAAATCTTGCCTCCATGTCTGAAGTGTATGCAGTTTAAATGAACATGAACTACTGTGTTCCAAATTCTGTTTCCAAAAGTCAGTCAAGGTACACTTCTCAGACTTACCTCCAGCAGCAGCCAGTACCATTCTGGGTCCTTTGTAGTGAGACGTTATGTACTCCACCAAGTCATTACGGTTTATGGATCTGTAAACCGAATAGGAAACCACTTAGAAGAAGTATCTACAATGTTGGGCCTTGTTAATTAAGCAAAATGAGGGAATACATTGCCCTAGAATAGTAATGCCAGCACAGTTATAGTAACAGATTCTGATGTTAAAGGTGGCAGGAAGGAAGAGGAGACCAATAACTGCATTACTCACTCAATAAATAGATCATCAAGTAGATCAGACTCCCCGATGGGAATAGCACAGCAGCAACATGGGTCTAGGAACAGAGGCATCAGCCTTTATAAGGTTTCGACCTATAAAAGCGCTAAACTGCCGCCCTGGGCCCCAAGTATCTAAAAGACCACCTCTTCCCTATGTCCCCCATTGCAACTTCTGAGGTCAGCAGAGGACGCCTTCTTGTGAGTGCCAACTGTCTAAAGTTGCTACATCGAGGGCACGCAGAGGGGCATTCTCAATTGCTGCCCCATAATTATGAACTCCCTCAACTTGGAGGGTCTGCCTGAGCCTGTTCATCTTTCAGAGGAGAGGCAAGACCTTTTTGTTTGGCCAGACATTTGGCAAGCAGGAATAGGGTTTGGTGAGATTGGGTAGAGGTTTAGGGGAAAGAGGATTGGTGGGGGGCAGAGGGTGGGGTGATGGTTTTTTTAAGAGATTTTAACCTTTTCTTGTATCTTACACTCTGATATTTTAAAAATTCAATGTTGTGAGCCACCCTGAGTCTTCAGAGAAGGGCAGGGTAAAAATGTAAAAAATAAATTAAGTGAATGAACAGGAGCCCAAATCTTTCAGTCCCTATCTGCCGGTGCGGTGAGGGGATATTAGACCAGCTTGCCTGACTCACGCTGCTTGATAGCTCCCAGCTGTGCGGGACCTGAGAGGGGGAGGAGCTGACCAGACCTGCGGCAAGTTTAAAAGCAAGCCCCACGAAGCCTCCGGTGGCGCGCGCCGAAGGGTCGCGCGCAAAAGGGTGCGCGCCCTTTGGCTCGCCCTTCGGCTTGACCGGGCGTAGGGTGTGCCCCTTATATAGGCCCTCCTTTTGTGCTTCTTTTTTATTTGTGTTAAGCTGCTCCCAATATAAATATACAGCGATGGGTGGCAGCATACACAAATCACATGCCAGGTACAAAGAGACTGAGGGGGATGGAAAATGGTAGCCCTCCTGTGAATACTCAAAATATGAAGCAGAGGAAACTGGATTCTTTTTTTCGGAAAGTGGAAGTGGTCCCTGGCCGGTATGAAGGTGGGCTTTTACCGGCGAGGGGGTCTGAGGAAGAGGTGCCGATTATAAATGTTACATCCCCACTACGAGAGAACATAGATCACCAAAAGATCCCCCCTTCCTGGCATTCAACGCCTGTACATTGTGACGAAGAGGGATCTCTGATATTACAGTCCTGTAATTTGCTAACTGTACCATCTATCCCCGAACCTTTGACTGATTTTCTGATGAAACATGTTGCAGTTACTGCAGAGACTATTCGCTTTATGTGTACTCAGGTGTCTCAAATCCATGGAAAATTAGATCAGATGGCATTACCGGGAAAAAGAGCAGGGAAAATTCAATCTTGCCCCCAATTAATGCAGCAACCTTATGCTGCAAATAGTTCCATCCCTGGTAAATGTAAACTGGGTACACAATGTAATCTGATTTTGGGGGAGGCTGTGAGTAGTTTGTCAAAAGAGAATTCTGATAGATTCTACCCCCTCCCTTTAAATTTGATTTTTGTAATTCTCCCTCATCAGGGTAAATGGTCCCCGCTTTGGAATGTACCTCTTGATGTAGCTGAACACCTTAGGATGTTGCTGAACGAGCCAATAACAAGGCATGATATCATCTCAGTTGAGCAATTATTAGTGTCAAGGACAAGACAAATGATAAATGTTCAGTTTAATTCCCAGGAAGCAGTTAATTTAGTATGGGAGGGGAAAGTGTACCTAGAAGAGCAAGCAGTGTTCCCCTCGAGGGCTTTTGGGTCAAAATCGGGACAGGTCCAAGTAGTATCCGATGATGGTAAAGTAATATTGCCAGTGACGGGCTCCCAGGTAGACCCATTGAGATCCTCTCAGCTTGCCCCCCCAGTAGAGAGGAGCAAGCCTCAAGGGCAAATGCAACATCAAAGGGTTTATCCCCACCAACCTGAAGTTAGATCAAGAGGGTTACAGGCCTCCCTTATGGAGGTGGACCTACGAGGGCGGAGGCAACAGAAAAAGGCTCACCCTCAGTACCGTGAGGTTGGATTAAGAGGGTTAAAGGCCCCTATTAAGGAGACGGATCAGGGAGGGCAGATGAAACAACATAGGGCTCACCCTTATCAATCTGAGGTGGGTCAAAAAGGATCACAGGCCTCCCTTATGGAGGTGGACCCGCAGAGACCACAAAGTCTCTATGAACAACTCCCTGCTCTGCCAGTGAGAGAGCAGACAAACTGCTCTGTCTCCTCCTCACAGCTTCAGCTTGTTGCAAAACTTGATGATCTATGTCTGCGATTAAATCATTTAAGGGAGTTAGCTCCCTTGACAGGATCTATCCAACAGAGGACCCGGTTACGGAAAGTATCACAATCTCTGGAGGACTCTCAGCTACTCTGCTCTGTGCAGGGAGAAAAAGTAGACTCTGAGCTGGGAATAAATTTAAGTCATAGGTCCACTATAGCCAGCGAGATAATAGATTTAGGACCCTTGGGACCCCCGGGTGTAAATCAGGGGGATGTTATAATGCCAAAGAAAGCTTCTGCTAAGAAAAGTATCAAGACTCATGGGTCGAGTAGAGAGCTTCTGAAGTATGATAAAAATATTCATCTGCAAAGGTCTGCTGCTGATTTATTGGGGGGGTTAGATTATGATGGTACGTTAAACGATGAGGAAGTAATAAAAGGAAACAACCAACAGAAGGGATTAGAGAGGTCAGAAGATAATCTTGAGTCCCCCCTCGGATCCCAGAGCTTCTGACTAGATTCGGACGAATGGGTGAGGATTGCCTCGTGGAACATTGCCGGATGGCGATCCCACCTAAACGATCCAGAGTTTGGATCTTTTCTCAAGGGGTTGGATGTTTGCCTTATTCAGGAGACTTGGTCAATGGGAGAACTGGAACTGGAGGGATACAGGGTGTGCTCTGTGAATGCATCTCCCTCTGACTCGCAGGGGAGAGCGAGTGGAGGTTTGGCCTTGGTGTCCCCTGTGAGTAGAAATTTTAAAATTGATTTAATAAACTCCTTTGAATCATATTTTGGCCTTTATTCCTGCCTGACTCCCAGGGGTGATATGTTCCTGATAGGGAATGTTTACATTCCCCCGACTTCCTCAAGCCATTATAGCGGCCAGATTTGGAGAGAATTAACGGTAAGGATCCAGGAGGCACGGCGGTTAATCCCCCAAGCCGTGCTGATATTAGGGGGAGATTTCAATACTAGACTGGGTGACCAGGGGAATATCTTGTCTTCGGTGAATCTATTTAATATCCCCCCACGGATTTCACAGGACAAAGTTATGAATAGGAATGCGGCAAAAATGATTCAGATGATGGATGATCTAGAACTGGTTATTCTGAATGGAAGGACGGAAGGGGATAGAGAGGGCCATTTTACATTTCATGCTTATCAAGGGTCCAGTGTGATCGATTTTTTCCTGGTTCCCGGGCATTTTTTCTCAAGGGTAAGGAGCTTTAGGGTCCTTAGTTCCGCTTCAGACCATTTCCCGGTTGTTCTTATATGCCAGGCGGGGGGAGAAGTGAGGAACAAACTAACCCCCACCCTTAGGAATCTTTCCCCTAGGACCCTCACTTATTTTAAGAGGCCTATTTGGTCGGAAAAAATGGCGGTAGCTATGTTAGATCTCCAAAGGGAGGCCGTAGTTTATTCTCTTTGGCAGATGGTGAGAGATGGAGGTTTAAATGCAGATGAAAAGTTTGAGGAGTTGATGTCTCTTCTTGCCTCTAGGATTAGACTAGTCCAGGGTGGGGAACAGATTTGGAAAGAGGGACCTAGATGGTTCAATTTACACTGTAGGAATCAACGTAAAAAATTAAGAAGGGCAGCGAAGAGAATGAGATTGAATCCTTCTAGAGTTACTAGACATATATTTCTGACTGCCCGCTCCCAATATCACAAGATGATAAAAGAAAGACGTACAAATTTTCAGCAAAATCAATGGGCCCTGCTGCAGAAGGCGGCGGGAAGAAATGATTTAAGGAAATTTTGGTCACTAATTCGGCAAACCAGGTTGGGGGGAGGGCAGTTACCCATGGCTGCTATACACCCGGTGGTTTGGGAAGATTTCTATAGAGTAGTGTTTGCTCCTCCCCAGGGAATAGTTGATGTGCCCCAGGTGGCCCTGGAGGATTCTTTCCAGCATTGGCCCCCGGTATCCCCGGAGGAGATTATTACATTGATTAAACAGATCAAATCGGGGAAGGCATCGGGAGAGGATTTGATAATGGGAGACCAGTTAAAGGCATCCCCGGAGTGGTGGGCGGAGATTCTGGCCCCAACCTTTACAAAAATGAATGTGTCTGGGAAGATCCCTGGGAAATGGACAAATAGTATAGTTATACCAATTTTCAAAAAAGGGGACCCTAATTCCCCAGAAAACTATCGACCAATAAGCCTCCTTAGTGTGGTGGGGAAATTATATACTCGGTACCTTTTGAAGAAATTGAATGACTGGATAAAAACTTTTGACATAATAATCCCCGAACAAGCAGGTTTCCAAAATGGTAAATCTACGCTGGACCATGTTTTGGTCCTTGACCAACTGGTAGAGAGGGGGGTGATACGAAATGGAAAGGTATTCCTCTGTTTTGTGGACCTGAAGATGGCTTTTGACTCCATCCGCAGGGAGCGGCTTTGGGATAAGCTTAGCTCCCTGCGGGTGGAGCCTCGACTATTGTTCCTCTTGATGCAGCTGCATGGAGGGAACACCCTCCAGGTTCGTTATAACCGGGAGGGTGCTCTTACAAGTAAGGTGGAGGTGGGTCGAGGGGTGAAGCAGGGGTGCCTTTTGGCGCCTGTCCTTTTCAATCTTTTCATAAATGACCTGCCCCCCTATTTATTAACTGTAGAATCTCATCCGCCGCAGATAGGGGACAGGAAGATTGGAGTACTTTTATACGCAGATGATGCAGTGTTAATATCGTACTCCCTGATTGGTCTTCGAAGGGTCATGCAGGCCATGGGAGACTATGCATCAAGAGAGGGTCTAGTTGTAAACTACAGCAAAACAAAGGTTATGATTGTTGGGAGGAGAAAGAATAAGGAAATTCACCATTGGAGGCTTGGGCCAAATGAAATATCTCAGGTGGCCCAATTTAGATATTTGGGTGTCAATTTTTTCAGCTCCCGGGGTTGTCAGAAGCATGGCCCACTGGCAAAGAGCCACGCCTCCCAGACGGCGGGGACTATTTTGAAATTTTTCTATGGGAAGGGGGGTAAGTTGGTCCTCCCTGCTTTGCGCCTTTTTCAGGCCAAGGTGATCCCCCAGCTTCTCTACGCCTTCCCAGTATGGGGCCTAACAGGTATTGATGGTCTTGAGACAGTCCAAAACAAGTTTATGAGAGCAATCCTGGGTGTGCCAAAAGGCACTCCTCAGATTTTGCTGAGACTTGAATTGGGCAGCCGCCCCATACGCCTCTTTGCTTTGCAATCCATCATTAGGTATTGGCTGAAGATTGTCTCATTACCTTCTGAGGACATGGCTTTAGTAAGGCAGGCAAGGGACGGAGGGATCTTGGGCCCCTGGTTGGGACAAGTCGAGAAGATAATTAGGAAGATGGGTTTTGACCCTTTGAGATTGAGAGAGATGGGACTTAAATTGGCTTGGTCCCAGGTGAAGGAACGACTTGTAGATCAGCAATACCAGCTGGATTCGGCCCTATTACAATGCCAGCAGGTAGCTAGAGATTATGTTCCTCCAAGAGTGCCCCTCGGAGACGCTTCGTATCTGGTGGTGTGGCCAAATTTTCACACTCGGAGGGCATTTACCAGACTACGCTGCGGGGTTTTTCCAACGGCTGTTCTGGAGGGCCGCTACCAGGGGATTGCATGGAAGGACAGGGTATGCCGTTTTTGTGACTTACAGAAAATAGATACCAACAAGCATTTGCTTTTTGAATGCCCCATGTTAAACTCCATCCGAGCCGAGGTTTTGATTCTGGCTTCAAAATTATTGGAAAAGAATTCGGTGGCTAAGTGCTACAGATTATGCCTAGATCCATTAGCAACAGATCTGACAAAAGAAATTGCCATTTTTGCGAACTTGGCAAATCAAGTAAGATTGAGATGGGACGGAGGTAGCAAACAGGACCCAGATAAATGAGTAGGATGGGTGGTTGGACATTGGACTAAGAGAGTGGAATGAAGATGGAGGGATCTGTATTCCCTTAGGAAAGAAGAAAGAATTCTCCTGCAAATAAGGTTAAAGGGATGAATTTGTCAAATTCCGTTTCAACATAGTGGTCCTTTGCCCTTGGTGGAAATTTATCTAGTGCTTCATATGTCGACCTGCCCTTAATAGGTACAAAAATACTTTGTTAATAGATGAGTATGAGAATCGGGTTAAAGTTAGGATTAGTACGGTGTTGTATTTCTTATGTTATTTTTATTAGCAAGTCTGTTGCTTTGTATAAACTAGTTGGCTCGATAGATGCCTACAATATCTGTTTTATGTATATTTATGCTTTGTTATAACTGATGGTTAAACAATAAATTTAATTCATTCAGTCCCTATCTGCCCTATCACAAAAGGGTCATATGACCAGTCTTAGTCCAAATTAATTCAAGCCATACAAAACAAGCCAGTAAGGGCTTGCTTCTGAATCGGCAAATGATTATGAACACAGTGACTGAACAGGACCTGAATTAGAACCTAAATTTACAATGGTGTAAAAGATCAGAATCGGGGTCATGATGAACAGCATACAAGATATTTCTGCTACTAAACATATGGCCTGCAGGGTGCTTTTACACGAGATGGGGTCTGCGGTCTTTGCCTGAAGAGGGTGTGTGGGCACAATGGGGGGCACTTCACATGAGCAACTCTCTGCACAGCTGCCCTGTCCATGCACCGCCCACACCATCTGCGCTCAGGGCACGCCAGGAAAAGCCAATGTGTGGACTGGGTGGGCGGTACATGGGTCACGGGAGCATGCACCCCCACGCACCAGCTTTAGACAAGACCTCCCCCACATGGACAGTGCCTGTCCACCTGTAAGGGTGTTGCATAAAAACACCCTCAGTAGGTTCTTCCCCCTGGTTTCTTGAGAGCGCAAAACGTAGCAGTCCAAAGAGACACTAAACATGCTTTGCATATGGCCAAGATGATCCATACTATTCAGATGCCCCAGCTGAGTCCCATACTAACACCCAAAAGGAAAAAGCAAGGCACTCTCTATGAAATGTATGTTAAAATAGCTATTAAAATATTTTCTATCATCATTCAAGAGAACAGCAGCTGAAGCAATTACACTTCACATGTTCCAAAAGGGGCTGATTTTTAAAAATAAATAAATTGGAGCTGGATCTGTAAGCAGAAGGTGTTTTTACATGAGATGCAACCATGCACCAGTCACCCACCTGACCGCTTGTGTGAAAATGGTGTGGGTGAATGCGCTCCCGTGACCCACACAGAACCCACTTAAGGGGCCCTGGAGAAAAAGCTGAAGTGCCCTGCCTGCGGGAAGGCAAAACAGTGTGGGGACAGGTGCCCACACATCCCTGGCCCATTTGAACCAGGGCACCCACCCACGCCAGCAGACAGCTCCGTGGCCCTGCTGCCTCCCCATCCTGCTCCCAGCCCTCCCAAGAGCTCTTAAATGGGTTACAGCCCTGAAACCCATGAGTAGTTTCAGGGGCCGGTCCATGGAGGTAGTGTGTGGAGGCTGGCTGGGTGGTCGCAGTGGCCACGCAAGGAGCTGCCAGTTAGAATCCCACCCCACTCACTCCATGTGCATGTACCATTCCATGGCTGTACCGCTCAACGGAGACACACACCCTGCCCCCGCCTTGCTCGTTTAAACACACCTACAGTGTTTAGACAAGTGCCTCCCCACCCATTATGCATGTTACAGGGCTGCATAGGGCGCCAATGCAGCCCTGCAACATGCATGATAGATGGATGGGGAGGCACCACACTTATCTAGCAACACCCAGAACCCCCACCCTATGACGTTGGGATGCTTCACCGTGTGCACTTGGCTAGCATTTAATACATAGGGGGAATGAAAGTCAGACGTACTTGATATTTTCTGTAGGTCCTAAGATTGTCCGTCCCAGTGCTGTGTTCTGATAGGCTGTGGCATGAAGATAATCAAAGACAACTTCCTGTAAATTGGTTTCAACTTCTTGCATTTCTCGAAGGATAACTCCTCGCTCCCGCTCAATCTCGGCTTCCCCTAGAGTACTGTTCTGTATGATGTCTGCCAGAATTTCCACAGCTAGAAAAAAGAGAGGGTGTGGAGAGTACTTCAGTAACAGAGCTTCAACTAATGCTACTGTACTCTATCAAATAAACAGAATATATGTCTGGCTCTTGAATTCAAGTTGTAGGGGCACTTACTCAAGCTTGTGATGGTTCACAGCTCAAACCTGATTCTAGCAAAGATGACAGCTATTTTAAAAATAAATAAAAATTTCTCTTGTTATTACCTCTTGGCAAGTCCTTTGAGAAGGCCTTTGCATAGTACACAGTTTGTTCTCTGGATGTGTAGGCATTAAGATGAGCTCCCATGTTTTCTATCTCTAGTTCCAGGTCCAACTGAGACCTTTTTTTTGTACCCTAGAATTTAAAATATATATTACCTTCATTCTGACATTCATCTTGGTCACCAAAAATCTTCCTAAGTAAAGAATATTTAAAGGAAAAAAAAACTGACTTTGCACAAGAAACACACTGATTGTTTCCTACTGAATACATAAGAATACAATCCTCTACCCATTGAAGTCATGGCTCTGCTCCAGTTGATCTTAAACGGCAGAGTGCTGGTCCCTGTATTTACATTCTGCACAGCAAAGTGAACTTGAAGACAGAGTGACCATGTGTGTTTAACAGGGATGATTTCCTTCAAAAGCCCAGCACTGGGCTAGCAAAAGTAAATCAGCTAAGTCACCAAAATGTACTATGCACAGCTTTGCTTCCACACTTTTGCCTACTTGTCTACACAGCACCTCATTCAACCAGTGTTGTTCTACCTGTGTCTCAGCAAACACCCCAAAGTTAAAAGGTCTATAATACTATAACATCTATCATTCTTAAAATATTTATCACATCATTTAAAAAAAAAAAAAAAAAAGGGACCGAGCCTTTGGAGTAGAGAAAAATATGATTGCAGCACATGCAAACAGTCTGAAGCAGTAGAGATTTGTGGGTTTTTTTTAAAAGAAAAAAAAAAACGTAACTTGCTCACTTGCTTCATCCTTGGAAATCCATAAACCAAAAACAGACATTAGCACTTCATTATAAACGCAATGCATAAAAGCTAGTTTGAGTACTTGCCTTAAAAGCCATATGCTCCAGAAAGTGAGCTGTTCCATTGTTCTTCTCATTTTCATACCTGCTTCCAGCATCAATCCAAAGTCCAACCTTAATGAAAAAAACTTACATTAATCTTACCATTTAATGAACGATTGGAGATTTTTTGTTGTTGTTGACTCTAGAGAAGCAACAGACGTGGTACATTCAAGATTTTCCAATGGGAAGAGTGATATTGGGTGCATCCATTCTTTGGGGGGAGGGGGAAGAAGAATTCATTTATTTTATTTATTTATTTATTTATTTTAAAGGCCCCTTCAAAGGGTCTGAAGTTGGAGCTAAAAATCCAGCTCCATTGTAAAAATCTTGGCTTATATCTATACACAATATATGTATTTCAAAATGCTATTTTTACACTAATTTGTGTGCTTAAGAGAGTCTGTTTAACTTAACGATAAAATGAAAATACAGAATGTTGTGAAACATTTCTCTCCCTTCAGTTACATACTGTGCATGTTGAGAGTCCAGAATCTTCAGAAGCTACTCTTAGACCATTTTCCAGGGAGGACATCCTTGTCTCAGGTACATTTAAGACATTTTGTGGTTCTGCCTTGATGGCTCTGAACTTGCTTCTCCCAGTATGTAAAGACTGAAAAAAATAGCCATTTTTAATTATTATTTTTTACAAATTCTAGGCACTGCCTTTTGACACTCATCATGAAAAGATGTCCCTAAATTTTGAAACATCTATTACTAAGATTTAATTTAAAGTTTGTAATATCTTCCCTCTATTTTTTGGTTAGACATAAGACTTGTGCAATAGATCACAAAAGTAAGAGAGTGAGAAGTAAAAGACCTATCATAAAGGTAATATAATTTGAATATCAAGAGTAATCCAAGATTCTCTTTAGATAGCTGAGCAGCTTAAAAGGACAGCATAGGTATTCCAAAGAGTATGCTGAATATCAAACATTAATGGTGGGGTGGGGTGGGGGAATTAATGGAGATAAAGCAGATTCTTTTCTGCCTCCATTTCCCCACCTGCAATGACTACATTTCTATACACCTTAAATATTTAATGGTTTATAACACACACAAAAGCCCTCAGATGAAAGGTGACATCCTAAATGTCACAAAACAAAAGGACAGCACAATCTTTAGTGAAGTCAGCAACATACTAGCACTTAGCATGGTGGGAGTCCCATTCATTTCAGCAAGACTTCCCCTCACTATTTTATCTGCTTGTTTGTTCGTCTCTCTCTACTCTCCCGGAGGAGGGATCTCCACATCCACTGGGCGGGCCCCAAGCCGCCAAGCTGGAAGGCCCTCCACTCACGGTACCCAAAAGGGGGAACCCTGGTCGAGGCAGAAGACCAAGGACTTCATACGCGTGTGGGGGGCCAAAAAGGTCCAGCATGACCTGGTGTGCATCTACAAGGACAGGTCTATGAAGCCATCGACCAGGAGATGTAGCAGCAGAAGTACAATAGAGATGTCACCCAGTGCATGCAGCAGGCAAAGGACTTGAGGTCTGGATAAAAGTATATCAAGGACAACAATCTCAATCTCAAGTCCGGCATGCCATGCGCACAATGGAGTTCCATGACGAGCTGGACAGGTTCCTCTGCATGGACGGGGACATTGTTGCCTCCCGCATACACGGTACCGCCTTCGCCAGGGGCAGAAAGAGGGCGAGAACAACACCCCCTGCCCGACCCCTGGCGAGGCCAGCCAGGATGCAGAAAGGGACAGCCCCGGCACACAGGGGGAGGAGACGGCTTGGGAAACTGTTCATAATAACATCACCCTCCACAAGCACCCACAAAACCCATAGGGTGACAGGCCCCGGGGACAGGGGACGCACGCGGAGTGGATGGACACCCGGGATGCCTCCCAGGACGTGGAGGAATACGATCCGCGTAGGAACACAACCAGGGCCGGGGGGGGCGCTGGGGCCCAAGCCGGGCAGCAGGGATGAACTAATGGATCACCATTCCCGTTACAGCTCAAGGGTGCCTGGAGGTTCATGAGGAGGTGATCATGGAGGAGGTGGTTGAGGAGGAACCGGTGGCACCCCCGAGACCCGGTCAACTGGACAACGATGGTAGGCCACTACAACAACAGCCTGTGGGGCCGCCCTTCCAGCCTGCACCCCTCCCAGTTCCTCCACAGCTGCCTCCGAGATCCCTCCTCCGGGACCCACAGCCTCCCTTGAACATCCTGGAACCCCCACGTGACCAACCACCCATGCCGGCGCCCCGCCCCCCAATCAGCTCCGGTAAGCTGGACCACATATCCATTGCACGGGGGCGGGGGGGAAGCATCGCTACCTGCAGCGGGATGGGCGGAGGGGATGCAGCATGGAGATCCATGGCACCCCCAGAGGACAACGGAAATGGCTGTGGTGCAGGGGGTACATCCCAGGTAATATTGTAACATTTACCGTATGTTCCAACATAGCAGGGTCCAATACCTCAGCCCGGAGTGGAGCGGCCCGTGGACTATGGAGAGCCCGGGCCATCAGGCCGCCGCTCTCAGCGGACGGCGGCAGTAAGGGCCTGCAGGGGATCAAGTCCTGGTGGTGCACCAAAGCGGGCACGGGGAAGGCCCCACAAACAGTATCCCCCTCCATGTACATACACGCCAATAAAATATTGTTATACTGCACCTCTATATCGATCGTTGTCAAAGGGGCCCCATGCGTGGGGAGGGGTCTGGAAACGGACACACAGGGACATGCCATGTGCAATACAGGTGTGGAACCTATACCGCTCCTGCCTCCAAAATGAGGTAGGGAGACAACAGACCACCCATGAAAGGGTACCAGCCTGCACATAGATAGCACGTTTGCACTGCCTATGCTAACCACCATCTGGAGACAGGCCACAGCCTGAAACTTGACAAACGCCATGGCTGCAAGCAAGCTGGTGACCCCACTGCACGGGACACGGGTCACACAGGACAGGGGAATGCCTAGTACCTAACCAGAAATACACAGGGAGCTTGTAGTCATTACATAACTGTGTACTAGGTCAGGTTACACTGGCCTTGGAAGGGGGGCGGGGGGGAAGTCATATGCCAGGGTTAGTTGCCTGCCATCTGGGCAACAATGCACCAACAGAGAGCTCCACCATGCTCCGAGCGGACGACAGGCACTTATTGAACAGCCTGCACTCCGGGGTGGGAGCCACGGGATAGGCCCTCATGAGCCACGAGCTCNGGGGGGGGGGGGGAAGTCATATGCCAGGGTTAATTGCCTGCCATCTGGGCAACAGTGCGCCAACAGAGAGAGTCCCTGTTCTCCTCCGATATGAACCTGCATGCCCCACCCTCAACATGTTGGTACAGGGGCACCGGACCCGCTTGCTGCACCGGTGGGGGGTTGTCAAGGGCAGCTCCACTGGTCTTGCAGAAATTGTGCAGGATGCAGGCTGCCAAGACAAGGATGGGGGTATGCTCGAGATCGAACTGGCTCCTGTTCATGAGTAGGTGCTAATGCATCTTGAGCTGGCCAAAGGTTCGCTCCACCATGCTCCGAGCGGACGACAGGCACTTATTGAACAGCCTGCACTCCGGGGTGGGAGCCACGGGATAGGCCCTCATGAGCCACGAGCTCAGTGGGGAGGTGGGGTCCCCAATTACCACCGGAACCATAGATACCCCCTCAATCACCCGGTACAGGTTGGGGGTAATCTCCCCATCAAACATGTGGGCATAGAAAGGTGAGGCCCGCAGAATGCGTGCATCATGGCTCCTTCCTGACTGGCCTGTGTACATGTCAGTGAACAGGCACCTGTGATCCACAACAGCCTGGAGATTTATTGAGAAAGCCTGCTTCCAGTTCCGATAGTCCGTCTTGGCGGGTGATGGCCGGATGATAGGAATGTGGGTGCTGTCTATCGCACCGATACAATAGGGGAACCCCATGTCCTCGAAGCCACGGATCACTACCTTGGGATCCCGGAGCTGGATGACCCGCTCGAGCAGCAGCTCCGGTCACACACGTGTGGCGCGCCCTGTTAACGGTTGCGGTCCTCACTCCGAACTGCTCCCCAATGCTCTGACAGGAATCGGGGGTAGCAAGCCTCCACACCGCCATGGCCAATCACATCCCTGGCGGTAGCGGATACCAGATGTTGGTAGCTTGCCCCTGGAGATGTGGGTTCAGAAGCCCTCCGAGCTGGGTCAACAGGGAGCGGTTCATGCAGAACTGTCCATTCCTCATCTGTCCAGGTAGCCAGCATGTTCTCTCACCATTCATTTGTGCGTGAACGCATCCAATTCATCCTCTGCATTGGGATAGTCACATGCTGACTGTAAAGGTTGAAAAGCCACCGGGAAAGGACAAGCCACATGTCCTGGGACACAGATGTTCCAAACAGGGCATGTTGGCAAGCATCTATCCTCCTAGCCCACTGCAACGATGCTGCTTGGCGCATGTTGGCCGCTGTCCTGCGCCATGTTCCATGGTTGTAGAAGCGGAGCCCTGGCAGGAGTAGCTCAGCCCATTGCTGGAACACCTGGGCCAGGATCACAAGTAGGAAGCAAGGACCGTTAACAGGACAGCTCTCTCCTCAGGGCAGCCTGGAACCACCAAATACACACACTCCGTGAGGACCCACCACCGAAATCAGTGATGGATCACCACGCGAGTACCCTACTAGCCTGCACGTGAATGGGTGGCTTGCCCCAAGGCCTGCACAGCTGTGAAGGTGCCCCGCTGAAGCACCCGGCCAATAACTGGACTGTGCACTAACCCAACACCCGGTCGTGGCCTGTGCCTCCAATCCACATGCCCTGTGCACCCAACACACCCACACCGTGCTCCACACGTCCCCTGTTGGTCAACGTTTGGCCCAAGGTAATGGGGACCGCTGCCACGGACACACCGCAAAGCACACCCTACTCCCCCGTGCTCTGCATGTACACCCAGTAATGTACAGCACCACCTGTGTTCTAGCTCTGCTCTCTGTCACTATCACCTCATCCACTACGCCACACCCGGGCACAGAAATCAGTCCACTTATGTACTGTTGCAGACCATGCTTGGTGCCCATCGATTGGTGCAGTACCATGGGTGTGTTCCGCGCATCTGTTGGGGTTCCCCGCTCACCGGCCCGCCAGGACATCCCCCCCACCAGCACGGATTGCATGAACGCCTTGGGGCTGGGGCCACAATGTGGCCAAGGGGGCCTACCTCACCCCCTGTGCCTGTGACACGCCCCCGTGCAATCAGTGGGGAGGATGCATCTGCACCAGTCCTGTATCTGTCACTGCGACTGAAGGTCATGGCATAGTGCAGCTGTACACAATCATGATATGCTGCATGGAGTGCCTCATTAATTATTATTATTATTAACAAACATTTATATAGCGCCAGCAGTGTACCTGGCACTTTACAAAGTAATAAAATAGACACGGTTCCTGCCCCTAGGGCTTACAATAGCTCCATCCTAGAGGCAGCCGTGGCCTTGGGGATCTGTCATCTCTAGTGCTGAAATGTTTCTGTCCGGTGCATGGGACAGGGATTCACAGGGCCTAGCAGCCTGACCACAATCAGCTGTGTGAGGTCTCCCACTGGCTAGCGCTGTGCAGCTCTTTGCACATCACCCATTCAAAGCCGTTCTCTGTTGAACCCGTGAAATCCAGCAACCAGCCCTTGGAACGGTGATGGCAGGGTGTGGAGCAGGCCCCAAGGCCGGTGTTGGTGCAAGGGAGGAGCGGTCGCCATGTGCCAACATGCTGTTGGGAACGCTGTGGCAGAGCCACGAGGTCAAGTTGCTGGTGAGCTCCATCAGTCGCGGATCAATTCAATCTCCTATCACGGTACATGTGGGTGATGGGCCATCCATTCGGGGGTCAGGCTTGCTGGAGGCATGCCAGGGAGCTCAGCTTCAACTTCCTGAAACAACCACCGTTGTTGTGCCATGGACCGCACAGGAGATCACGGCTGTTCGCCTGGTGGCTGCTTGACCCGAGTATGGACAGGCCCTCCAGGCCAGAAGTTCCCCTGTTGCTACCGACTACACCGGCATCCTACTGCATGCCCGTAGCGTAACACATCTGCAATCGGACTGCCAGGCCCTTCTTGGGGAGCTGGGCCTGCTACCCCCCAATGTTGGTGGATCGCTACTGACCAGGACACCTGCTGCCTTGGAGCTAGGCGCCCTGCAATCGGTGCTGAATCTACCAGGCTGTCCGGGTTGCGGCTGCCACGGGGAGCCACCTCCTGCCCCGGTTCATGGTGGATGCGCATAGGCGTTCCCGGAGATTCCGCAGGGGCCTATTCGCCTGGAAGGGTCTTGTCTCGGGACAGCTGTTTCACAAGCAACCTCCGGCCTCTCCCTGAGCTGGACGTCCAACCTCCCGCACCGTGGCAACGTGTTCCTCATGCCTGTGTTGTGCCATGCCTCCCCTTGGACAGTGCTACTCCTCCCCAGTTTTGTGCAAGCCGTTGGTCGGTTGCCCCGTCTGCCGGACCCCATCACTGCTTCTGTATACCCCATGTCTCCATCCCTGTAGCATTAACAAGCACCTCCATCCCTCTTGGAGTGGGTGCAACAATGGGCCAGAGTGATGGTTGCATGGAACGGCCACGGGCCCATGATCATCCATTCATCGGTCTCTGTTTGCCCATACCCCCCCTTTCACCCCATCTGAAATAAAGACCTTGCCTGTGATTGTACATCCTATAGTGCTTTTGTGTCAGTGTGCCGCTCCAGTCACCCCTCCCATGGCTGCAGCCTGTTCCGTGTGTGTTTGTTAGTGTGATCGGGGTTGGGGGGTGGGTGGGTGTCATGTTCAGGATCACAGGGGCTGTTGGGTAGGAACCCGTGAAGCGTTCCCGTGGGGGCTCCCTAATGGATCGGGGATTTGGCCTGTGGGGTGGGGGGGCCTAACACATTCTGTTGACAGCACTGTCCTTGATCTGCTAGTGGCCACCTGGTGTCCTGCGACTCTGTGCGGGCCCCCATCCTCTGGACAGCCCCGATATTCCCTGTGGTGGTGTTGTCAACCACCTAGGTGGCTTGGTTGGCCTGTCATGGGTTGTGTGTGCCACGTGTGTGCTGGTGCTGTCCCATGGCAGCGCTGTCCGTTATGCACCGGTACGTGGGAAGGTGCTGAGTATGGGCCCCAACCCCTCCCTAGTGGTTACTGTTGTCCTGGAGACCTTGGCACACACCTAACATGGTGTCGGGCAGGGGTTACCCATTGGTTGGCCTCCCCGCTGGGGCTGCCCCACCTATCACTGCTCCTGTCACCCCCTGTTGGTTCCCACCATCTGCACTGTTGGCGATGGATGGGTGGCAGGAGAGACGGGCTGCTGACCATGAGCACGGGCTTTTCCAGGGCCATCAGTTGTCTGCCTGTGTTCCTGCTTGATCCAAGTGGTTGGGGTGCTGGCAAGGATGACCCGGGGTCCGTGTGTNGGGGGGGGGGGGGGGGGGGGGGAGGGTGTACTATGTGCTTTGTGACTCCTGCTGACCCGCACCATTTCCGTGCACCCTTTCCCCTTCTCCGTCTCCAGTCTCCCTTCTAGCTACTCTGGTTGTCTTCCTGGCCATGCTTTGTCTGGGACAGATGGCCGGGCAGCTCCAGCGTGTGGTCTCGGAGCTCCGTGCTGGGGCATGCCTGTACGAGATCAGTGAGTGTGCTGTGTGTGCGCGGGGCCCTCTCCCCTAGTGTCAGTTTGGGGGTCCACGTTGTTGGGGTCCTTGTACCGTCCTAACGGCTCGTCCCCTCTCCCTCTCTCCCTTACTGCAGGCGATGATTGCAGAAAGGACCAGGGCACAGGAGGAGGTTCTGCAGCTGCTACTGCACTTCCTGCAGAGGGTGCACCAGCTCGACCACGCCCAGGCGCATTGTTGGAGCCGGGTACAGGGTCGGCGTCCCTATTGCAGGTGGGGATCTGCCCCACCGACCCTCTCCGTGCCACCTCCCCAGTTCCCTTGTCCCTGTTCCGTGTCCCCTTGTTATTAAAGTGGTTTTGCTCCCTTCTCCGGTTGTGTGTCCTCCTTTTCCCCTTGAGCTGGTCTATTGTGTGGGGGTCTTATTTATTTATTTTTCAATTTAATACCCCGCCCCTCCTGCCATCAGGCAGCCTAGGGCGGCTTACAATATAAAAACACCCCAAAAAAATCTAATATAAAACATTTTTTAAAAACTGCCAAAAGAAGGACAACACTTAACAACACCATCACACCACCACCCCCTCCACCCTTTCACCCCTCTTCCCCACCAAACGCCTGGCGAAACAGTCTGGTCTTACAACGTTTCCGAAAAGAGGAGAGGTCCAGGGCCAGCCGCAACCCCCACCGGAAGGGAGTTCCACAGCCATGGCGTGGCCACCAAGAATGCCCTCTCCTGCATGGTCCCCCAGAAGACTCGGGGGACCTCGAGCAGGGCACCCCCAGACGACCGCAGGGGTCGATCCAGCACCTGGGGGGTGAGGTGGTCCCAGAGGTAGGCAGGGCCTAGACCGTTTAGGGCTTTATACATCAAAACCAACACCTTGAAGTGGGCCCAGAACGCTATCGGTAGCCAGTGCAGAGCACGGAGCACCGGTGTTATGTGCTCCCGGCGGCCCAATCCCACCAAGAGACAGGCCACCGCATTCTGCACTAGCTGCAGCCTCCGAGCCGTTGTCATGGGTAGCCCCACGTAGAGCGCGTTACAATAGTCTAGTCTAGAGGTGATGAAAGCATGGATGAGGGTGGCCAGGTCAGAGTCTGAAACATATTGCTGAAGCCACCGCACCAGATGTAATTGGCGAAAGGCACTCCTCGCCAATGGTGGTAGTGCCACGGTTGACTGGCAGGACCTGGGTATCTGGAGTTCCCCCTCCCGGTGGTTGTGCTGCAGCTCTGTCGGACTCTTAGCGGTTGACCCTGGGTTCCCTATCCTGGGGGTTGTGGCCACTCGGCTAACCTGTCCTACCTTCCTTATGTCCCCCTCCAGCCCTGTCTCGCTGCCCCCCTTTCCCTGTGGTCCCGTGGGCCGGGGGTTCATCCCCTTGGCTGTTGTCCTGGTGCCTTGCCCCCTCCCTGCCTGTGTGGTGTTCCCCCCCCCGACCCCCTTCGCCCATGCGTATCCGTTGCTGATGTTTGGAGGGCTGCTGTGGCTGTGCTGGCAGTTGGTGGGTTCTGAGGTCTCCCTCCTGGCCGTTCCCTGCCAACCTGGCTGTGCTGTGCACTTCCGTTCCTGCCACCATGACCACCTCTGTCCTGTTTCCGGCTCATTTTATGGGGACCTTGGGATTGGGGGGGGGCTCTGTTGGGGGGGTTGGGTGTTTGTGTTGGGGTCCCGTTGCTTCTGGCCTCTGACCTTCTCCCCTGTACCCCTTCCCGCGCCCCCGGGCTCCCCACGCCTCCTTGGCCATGCAGCCCTTCCCTGTGTAGTTGTGTTCACGTTTGTGTGTGGGCGGTGTGTGGCGCCCGGCTGTCTGACCTCTGTCACGGGGCTGGCCAGGGGCCGCTACTTTGTCTCCTGTCATCCCTGCTCCCTCCTACCCCACCCGCACAGGGTCAGGTGCAGGGCCAGCCTTACCACGGGGCAGCTAGAGGCAGCCGCCCTGGGCCCCGCCCCTTGGGGGGGCCCACAATTGGGCTCGGCTTGGGGGTTTTAAAAATTAATTTGGGCTGGGCTGCGGCCCCGTCCACACTACTAGCTACTGGGGGGAGGGGCGGCAGCATGCATGCTTGTCACGTGGGGCCCCGCTGCCGCCACCACTTGACCCACCCACCATGCTGCTCCAGAGTCCTTCCTCCCAGCTTCTGCCAGGGCCCCACATGATTTACCCCAGCCATTCCAATTCTCGCCCACCTGGTGTGGCTCCACCGCCTCCCTCCCTCACATCCCTCCTCTGCTCACAGGAAGTTGCTTTATGCAACTTCCTGGCGCGGGAACACTTTNGAGGGTGTACTATGTGCTTTGTGACTCCTGCTGACCCGCACCATTTCCGTGCACCCTTTCCCCTTCTCCGTCTCCAGTCTCCCTTCTAGCTACTCTGGTTGTCTTCCTGGCCATGCTTTGTCTGGGACAGATGGCCGGGCAGCTCCAGCGTGTGGTCTCGGAGCTCCGTGCTGGGGCATGCCTGTACGAGATCAGTGAGTGTGCTGTGTGTGCGCGGGGCCCTCTCCCCTAGTGTCAGTTTGGGGGTCCACGTTGTTGGGGTCCTTGTACCGTCCTAACGGCTCGTCCCCTCTCCCTCTCTCCCTTACTGCAGGCGATGATTGCAGAAAGGACCAGGGCACAGGAGGAGGTTCTGCAGCTGCTACTGCACTTCCTGCAGAGGGTGCACCAGCTCGACCACGCCCAGGCGCATTGTTGGAGCCGGGTACAGGGTCGGCGTCCCTATTGCAGGTGGGGATCTGCCCCACCGACCCTCTCCGTGCCACCTCCCCAGTTCCCTTGTCCCTGTTCCGTGTCCCCTTGTTATTAAAGTGGTTTTGCTCCCTTCTCCGGTTGTGTGTCCTCCTTTTCCCCTTGAGCTGGTCTATTGTGTGGGGGTCTTATTTATTTATTTTTCAATTTAATACCCCGCCCCTCCTGCCATCAGGCAGCCTAGGGCGGCTTACAATATAAAAACACCCCAAAAAAATCTAATATAAAACATTTTTTAAAAACTGCCAAAAGAAGGACAACACTTAACAACACCATCACACCACCACCCCCTCCACCCTTTCACCCCTCTTCCCCACCAAACGCCTGGCGAAACAGTCTGGTCTTACAACGTTTCCGAAAAGAGGAGAGGTCCAGGGCCAGCCGCAACCCCCACCGGAAGGGAGTTCCACAGCCATGGCGTGGCCACCAAGAATGCCCTCTCCTGCATGGTCCCCCAGAAGACTCGGGGGACCTCGAGCAGGGCACCCCCAGACGACCGCAGGGGTCGATCCAGCACCTGGGGGGTGAGGTGGTCCCAGAGGTAGGCAGGGCCTAGACCGTTTAGGGCTTTATACATCAAAACCAACACCTTGAAGTGGGCCCAGAACGCTATCGGTAGCCAGTGCAGAGCACGGAGCACCGGTGTTATGTGCTCCCGGCGGCCCAATCCCACCAAGAGACAGGCCACCGCATTCTGCACTAGCTGCAGCCTCCGAGCCGTTGTCATGGGTAGCCCCACGTAGAGCGCGTTACAATAGTCTAGTCTAGAGGTGATGAAAGCATGGATGAGGGTGGCCAGGTCAGAGTCTGAAACATATTGCTGAAGCCACCGCACCAGATGTAATTGGCGAAAGGCACTCCTCGCCAATGGTGGTAGTGCCACGGTTGACTGGCAGGACCTGGGTATCTGGAGTTCCCCCTCCCGGTGGTTGTGCTGCAGCTCTGTCGGACTCTTAGCGGTTGACCCTGGGTTCCCTATCCTGGGGGTTGTGGCCACTCGGCTAACCTGTCCTACCTTCCTTATGTCCCCCTCCAGCCCTGTCTCGCTGCCCCCCTTTCCCTGTGGTCCCGTGGGCCGGGGGTTCATCCCCTTGGCTGTTGTCCTGGTGCCTTGCCCCCTCCCTGCCTGTGTGGTGTTCCCCCCCCCGACCCCCTTCGCCCATGCGTATCCGTTGCTGATGTTTGGAGGGCTGCTGTGGCTGTGCTGGCAGTTGGTGGGTTCTGAGGTCTCCCTCCTGGCCGTTCCCTGCCAACCTGGCTGTGCTGTGCACTTCCGTTCCTGCCACCATGACCACCTCTGTCCTGTTTCCGGCTCATTTTATGGGGACCTTGGGATTGGGGGGGGGCTCTGTTGGGGGGGTTGGGTGTTTGTGTTGGGGTCCCGTTGCTTCTGGCCTCTGACCTTCTCCCCTGTACCCCTTCCCGCGCCCCCGGGCTCCCCACGCCTCCTTGGCCATGCAGCCCTTCCCTGTGTAGTTGTGTTCACGTTTGTGTGTGGGCGGTGTGTGGCGCCCGGCTGTCTGACCTCTGTCACGGGGCTGGCCAGGGGCCGCTACTTTGTCTCCTGTCATCCCTGCTCCCTCCTACCCCACCCGCACAGGGTCAGGTGCAGGGCCAGCCTTACCACGGGGCAGCTAGAGGCAGCCGCCCTGGGCCCCGCCCCTTGGGGGGGCCCACAATTGGGCTCGGCTTGGGGGTTTTAAAAATTAATTTGGGCTGGGCTGCGGCCCCGTCCACACTACTAGCTACTGGGGGGAGGGGCGGCAGCATGCATGCTTGTCACGTGGGGCCCCGCTGCCGCCACCACTTGACCCACCCACCATGCTGCTCCAGAGTCCTTCCTCCCAGCTTCTGCCAGGGCCCCACATGATTTACCCCAGCCATTCCAATTCTCGCCCACCTGGTGTGGCTCCACCGCCTCCCTCCCTCACATCCCTCCTCTGCTCACAGGAAGTTGCTTTATGCAACTTCCTGGCGCGGGAACACTTTCCGGTTGGTGGGGGACACGGGCAGTGGCGGAGCGGAGTCAGGCGAACAAGGAGCCTGGCCCAGATGGAGCAGCAGTGGCTGGTGGCAGCGCCGCGGCACGGGATCTGGAGGAGATGGGAGTGGTGGCGGAGTGAGAGTCAGAGGTGGTGTGGCTGGAGTCCCAACGGGACCCGGGACGGAGGAGGCAGTGCAGCGTGTGGGCAGGTAAACCAGTCCAGTCTGGCCGAGCCAGTCAGTGTGTGTGTGTGTTTGTTTAAATGAGTGTGTGTTTGTGAGAGTATGTTTAAATGGGGGGGGGTGAGTTTCGAATGGGTGTGTGTGTGTGAAAGAGAGAGAAGTGAGAGCATGTGTGAGTATGAATGGGTGTGAGTTATTATTATTATTATTATTATTAAACATTTATAAAGCGCCAGTAACAACCTGGCGCTGTACAGAACATACAATCAGCTACGGTCCCTACCTGTGGCTTACAATCTAAAAGACAAGGAGGGGGAGACAAGGAGAGGGGACAGCGGGAGAGACATGGGAGAAGACAAA
>QEPC01007399.1:2113301-2124899 GCA_003113815.1 Sphenodon punctatus | reverse complement strand
TGGCTTCTGGGGGCGGGCGGGCAGCTTTGGCCTGTGGCTTGGGCTGAGCCCTCCCAGGGGGTGGAGCCTCGCTGTGAAGAGAAAAAGGTGAAAGCGTGTGTGCGCGCTTGAACGGGGGTGTGTGTGAAAGAGAGGTGAAAGCGTGTGTGAGCTTGAACGGGTGTGCGAGAGCTTGAATGGGTGTGTGAATGAAAGAGAGAGAGGTGAGTGTGTGAGCTTGAATGGGTGGGAGAGGTGAAAGGGTGTGTGGGAGTCTGAATGGGTGTGTGTGAGAGAGAGGTGAGAGCATGTGTGAGAGTGAATGAATGTATGAGAGAATAAATGTGTGAGTGAGATGTGTGTAAGAGGAGGGTGTATGTGTGGGTGAATGTGTGTGCGTGAGAGGAAGTTGCTCCCTCTACCCCACTCCCCATCTCATGACTGTCCCCTCTTGCCCCCCAATGGCTGCCCCTACTCCCCCATCCTCCCACAGCTCCTAGAGTGGAAAAAGGAGCCTCTACGTTTGAACTCCTGTGTTGGGAGTGTAATAGGAATATGCTCTAGAGAAGGAGGGTTCACACCATGGATAATCTATCCCTATCCATTGTGTGCATGCCCTCCTGTGTTTTCTTTGCCTTTTAACCATGTGTGTGTCCTGGGCTCCCTTTCATTTAAACCAGATTTAAACGTTCTTTGGAGCACATTGTACTGACAAGTTAAAAATAACTTATATGACAATTCTCTAATTGTCAAAGGGAAGTGGGTGGGGCCTTGGAAAATGGGAGGGGCCACAGGAAAGTGGAAGGAGCCATGGGAAAGTGGGCAGGCTGTGGTAAGTGCGTGGAGCTGAGGGGGCCCCACATTTTGTGTTCGCTGTGGGCCCCGTAATTTCTAAGGCTGGCCCTGGTCTAGCAATTCGGGGACAGGGCTGCATGACGCACCTTCATTTGCCCTCAGTCTGCCAAGCTGTCCCACTGCTGTGCTGGGCTTCCCCGCCATTCGGTGTCTCAGCTGTCTGTGTAAATGTCTTGGGTGTTTGCTCGGTGTTTCCTGGGGTGGGTGTTTGGCTGATGGGTGTGTGCCAGCCCCTCCCCTTCCATCCCACAACACCCCGCAGCACCGTCCGTGTAAACATCTCCCAGCTCGGCCCCGCTGAGTGTGCTCACCCACCCATCTCCACCCACCAGGCTGGCGGCAGCAGCTGTGTAAAAAAGGCCAGAGAGGCATTCAGCGACTGCTACCATTCTGTGGAACTCCCTCCCCCTGGAGGTTTGTCAGAGCCCAAGCCAAAGTGTTTTCTAAAGGAAATAAGACTATTTTTATTTTATTTTTTACCAAGCCCTTGGCAAGTGGGGTTTGTAGGGGATTTTTTTATAGCATTATTCTTGTGTGTTTTTGTTATCCTTTTACCTGCCCTGAGCCTTTGGGGAAGGGTAGGCTATAAATTTAAATAAATACAGTAAACATTTGCTCAAACTCCATGAATAAATTGTGCTCTATGTGGTAGCACCTATTAAAAGATATGACACAGGGGGGAAAAAGGGGGAGGGAAGAGGGGCTAGCCATGGGACACTTCAGTGGTTGACCACTGTGTCCAGGAATTTCCAATCAATGATCTGGCAACCCTACTGTCTGGGCAAAAGCTTGGCCCAGAAGGTTCTCCATTGCCAGGTCTGTTCCCACAAAGTTAGGCTGTTAAGCACCCTGAGACCAGGGTTATCTGAGTTTCCGATTGTGTCTCACGTTTTACACGAAACAGCGCTAGCACCAGCCTTCGTGCCCGCTGCTTAGGGGAGAACAAAAAACACCCCCCTCTCGTTAAGCTACAGCTGCCCTTTCGTTAATACAATGGATGCCTCTGCCCGCTTCACAAAGACTACAACTCCCAGCAAGCACCGCCCCAGCCTAAAAATAGGCTTTAGGAGCGAGCATGCAATGGCAGCTTCCCAAGGCAGCCTGCAAAGCGAACACCCGGCTGAGAGGCGCTAATCCCAGCATGCACTGCTCCATGCGACTTTACTGCGCTGGTGCCAGATCCCAGCATGCAACTGTGTTCTCCGGAGGGGCGGAGACTTCTTGCCAATGCTGCCGGGGGTAATTTTGTGTCAAAGTCCCGGGCGCGCAGTTTTTGCGGCCGCCTTTCCCCGAGCCCAGCTCACACTCACCCGCTTCCCTGAGGCTGAGCATTGCGTGAGGAGGAGGCGGCCGGGCCAGGCCCAGAGGAGCCGCTTGCTTGCCAAGTAGCCGGCAGTCACTGCCGCCGCCATCTTAGTGTGCGCGGAACTGGTGCGGCCGCTGCGGGGCTTCCCGGCGGAGCGTCACGGCCAGGGGTGGGGGAAGGCGTGGCCTAGCGGTCAGCTCTTCTGAGCCTGTCGCGACTCTCGAGCGGGATTGCGATGCGATAGCGCCCCCTGCGATCTCGGCCTCTGCGGAATGTCCTGACCCTGCTGCGTCTGACAAATCTCGATTAGAGTAGCGTCCTCTCCCGCCGCGAGGGCGGTGACTCCTGTGAGCCAAAGACGGGGGAGAAGGCGGATGCCAGAAGTACCGTTGGTGCGAATGTCTGTGAAAAAGGAGGGGGCGCTCTTCCTTCCTTCCTTCCTTCCTCCCACATTCGCGACTTCACTTGCGAATGATGACCAGGGTTGCCATATATGCAAATTCTTAGAGGGTATTTATGATTGGTTCCAATGCAGCCCTGCAACCTGTATATCTCATAAGTGCTCTGTAAGAATTTGCATATATGGCAACCCTAATGACAGGCTCAAAATTGTACCACCAGAAAGGGGGGGGTGTGTGGAATAACATTCTATTTGCAGATGACAGGCTCAAAATCCACCCCTGTCATATGAGACTAAGGCTGCTTTCACACCTTACAAAATGGGCTATTATAATAACTTGAGATAATACTGGGTATTATAATTCCATAACTTTTTGTGATGTGTGAATGCACTATTCCCCTTTTATGCTGCAAGATCTCAGGTCATTGTAAAAGCTACATTTGGTAACTCTTACTATGACCTGAGATCTCGAGCATAAAAGGAGAATAGTGCATTCACACATCACAAAACTTCAGCAGTTATAATACCTGGTATTATCTCCAGTAATTATAATACTCCGTTTTTGTCATGTGTGAAAGCAGCCTAAAATCATAGCAGAAACCCGCTCACACCGTCATCCTGCTCCTCTCCCCTCCTGTCTGGCTCACGGCAGTTCTGTTCCCCACCCCTGCTGCTGTCTTGTGTGAAAGCGGCATCAGGTGTGAATGAGGCTCCAGTCCTGTCATTCACGACTGTGAGTGAGCTTGCGGCAGAACCCCGTTCACACCAGCAGCACTTCTGGCATCCGTCTCCTCCCCCACTGTGTCTTTGACTCGTAGGAGTTGCTGCCGTCAGGTAGCGACTCCCAAATACGCCCAAGAATAACAGTGGAGCTACTTGGAGCTGTTCTGGCTGTGTGGGGAAGCAAGGTGCTGCTTCCATTCACCGCTGCTGACTCCTCAAGGCCTCCCATCTCCTTCTCCCAGGCTCTGCAGATCGCATGGGGGAGGCATGTGGAGGAGAGTTTTGCTATTAACTGTTGAGTGTCTCCACAGTCTCCAGATGGGAATGTGGAGAGGGAGACATGTTAACGACACATTCTAGGGTTGAGTGCCAATAAGTGTTCCTTAAAAATGTGCATAGGTGGCAACCCTAATTCATACAAACCTACCTCTGGAAGAACAGGACCCAGCTTTCTGTGTCGGTTAGGTATTGCCAGAAGGTGTTTGCTGTACTAGCAACCCTATGTTTGGCAATCCCATGTAGGGTTGACCGCAAACTCCTGACAATACTAGACAAGGGAAAGCCATTACAGGTTGCTCTTCCCCAGGTTCTGGGTTTTACATTAGTGTGTTTAGGGGAGAGAGAAGAAAGTGTTGGTGTAATGTGTTGTGTAGTTCTTTGGATTCCATGGCTTTTTGATGGCACACTAAGGCCCATTTCACATAGACACTAACACTGCAGTTCCAGGCGCATCTTGACAGCATGGTGTCCTTGACCTATTTTAATCAGGGTTCCGCCCCGGCTATGACATAGAGACGGCCTTAGTGGACAATCTCCACTGGGAGATGGATGCAGGATGTTCAACACTTCTGATCCTGCTAGATCTCGCGGCTGCTTTTGATACAGTGGATCATGGGCTGCTGTTGAGATGGTTGCGAGCCCTGGGAGGCCTGGACGGGACTGTCCTTGGATGGTTCCGCTCATTCCTCTCGGGGAGAAGCCAGCGGGTTGTCCTGGGGGCTGAATCTTCCAGGCCCTGGAATGTGAGGTTCCGTGAGGTTCCATCCTGTCTCCATTATTGTTTAACGTATATATGCAGCCCTTGGGGGAGATCGTGAGAGGGTTTGGTGTGTGTTGCCACCAATATGCTGATGACACCCAGCTTTACCTCTCCTTTTCAACCGACCCAGGTCCTGCCGTCTCCGTTCTGTCCCAATGTTTGGAGGCCGTGGCAGATTGGTTACAGCAGAGCAGACAAGCTCTATCCTGATAAGACAGAGGTGATGGCGGTGGATAGGGCGAAGGAGGTGTCGGCTCCCCTTGTAGAGGGGGTCCGCCCTCCCGTAGGCCAGCAGGTTGGGAGTCTGGGAGTATTGCTGGACTCGGAGCTCCGCCTGGATCGGCAGGTAGCGATGGTGGCTAAAGCTGCCTTCCGACAGCTGTATCTGGTGCAGAGGCTGCGTCCATATATTTCCAGACCCGACCTGGTCACCCTCATCCATGCCTTCATCACCTCGAGACTGGACTACTGCAACGCACTCTATGTGGGGCTTCCCTTGACGCTGGTTCAGAGGCTGCAGCTAGCGCAGAACGCAGCGGCTCGTCAGCAGACAGGCTGACGGGAGCATAACACTCCCGTGCTCCGCGCGCTGCACTGGCTGCCTGTAGCATGCCGAGCCAGATTCAAGGTGTTGGTCTTGGCCTATAAAGCCCTACATGGTCTTGGCCCGGCATACCTCAGGGACCACCTCACCTTCCGCACCCCAGAGCGGCTCATTCAGTCCGCCAGGGGCACCTTCTTGGAGGTCCCCCATGTCAAACGGGGGGCCACAATGAAGAGGGTGTTCTCAGTGGCCGTGCCGCAGTTATGGAACTCCCGGAGGAAGCCCATCTGACCCCCAAGTTTGTTGGCCTTCCGATGGGCCTGCAAAACCTGACTGTTCTCCCAGGCCTTTGGAGGAGGGGAGGGTGGGTTGGGATAAAATTTTGGGGCGGGTGGTTGTTTTTTAGATGGGTCTTTTTGATGTTTTAATGCTGTGTTTTATTGTTGTTTTTAATTTTTATGTTGTAAGCTGCCCCGAGATGCCATGAGCATGAGGGGCCAGCTAAGAAATATAAATAAATAATAAAATGGGTGTTACATTTTATTATACATGTTGCAGGGCTGCAGGTGTGCTCTATGGGTGCCCTGCAACATGCATAATAACACCCATTTTATCAGTGGTATAGTGTCTGTGAAAAGGGCCTAAGGGAGACACTCTTCCACCATTAAAGTCAATGGGAGTTTTGTTGTTAACATCAACGGGTGGAGTATTGTGTCTAATAATTATTTTTTTGTTTGGGCCAAGGAAAAAATTTAAATAAAAATATGAGAGTATTACAGCCAAATATTTGGGAACTCCTGCCCTAAGAACCCAGTTTGTAACTTTCATTGATTTAGAGACAAGCTTATGATTGGGGGGGTGGGATTTATAATTATATTTGTAATGTGTAAATACCTTTGTAAAAAAAATTCTGAGACGCAAAACTTTGACTCTTGTTCTATATATTCAGTAATTATGTGTCTGACTCTTTCAAATCATGAGATTATGCAAACTAATCTATTTTGGGTTGTTTTTATTCATCTTTTGGATTCTGAGCCTTTTTGCGTATCTTAGGCCAACACTGGGGGAAGATAGAGGGAGTCGTTCTCCACCGCTGAAGTTTTCCCAGCAGCTAAACCGAGACTCTTTCTATGGATCTTCACCTCCCACAGACTAATCTCGCACGCATGCACACATACACCAAGTGAGTTTCATTCTCTTAAACTTCAAGTCCAACATCTAGCAAAACATAAAAAATAATCAAGACAGTATATATAAATACATTATATTACATATACTTAAAAGAATCAACTAGAAACTTCCAGTCATCAAGGGCAGGTGGTCTTCGACACAAGGCTAAGTACAGAAAAGATTGATACACAATTTTCAGTTTGACAGTATCTCTTTAATTGTTGAGTAATATGTGGATCTCAGTTATTCAGTTAATGTTATATTAATCCCAACTAAGCACTGTGCAGACACAGAAGTGGATGTCGTATCTGCTCCCAAAAGCTTTCAGTGTAAGAAAATTCTATGTAAATATAGCGATTTCTCTTTCTTTGCAGAGTCTATAAGCAAATAAATGCAAGTTCCAACACATCTAATTTTAGGCATTTGTGAGAATGCTTAAGAAAATAAATAGAAAATCAGACATCCACTGTCACAAGATAGGATTTTAAAATAAAAATTAAGTTGCTATTTCTTTTCTACATTGAGGTGGTGGGCTATACATATATCAAAAGAGTATTAACTAATTCATTTGAACTATTAACTGTCCCAGAAACTTGAATCCATGCTAGACACCGAATTAAACCTCAGAATAAACTGATTATTCCCATAATTTGTCTCCTACTTAACCAAATAGTAGTGTCTTGTATCAATCAATACGTTTATTAGACGTGGCCAAAGGCCATTGTCAGAATAAAAAAAAATAAAAACTGACATACAAAACCTAAAACAGCGTGTCTTACTAGTACAATAGTCATCATACATGATATATTGCATTACATAAAAGAGTGTCAGGATTCACCAGAGTTAATTTCTAATTTAAATTCCAGAAAATATTTCCTTCTGTCCATTGTGATAATTAAATACTCAGTGTCTTGTATGCAAATTTAGGGGGAAATCCTCTGGCTGCTTAGTACAAGCACTACCATGAATATCTGGTAGTGAATGGTAGTCTCATCAACATTAAGGATTTAGCACCAGCATTAACAGCTGGAAGATTGTGCTGAAGTCCCAAATTTAGAACCTAACCAAATCATTAGAAATTAGGTGGATGTTTTAAATCAAGAAATATAGGTACCCATCAAAAATTAAAGGAATGTGCAACAATAAAAACTGAAGTTAAATGTTTATGCACTGTTCTCAAGAACTGTAAAGTCAGATATGTTATATAGGCTTGTCAGATAACCCTGATGGCCAATGCTTTTCATCTTAAAAGGCTAAAGACATAATTCATGTTGCCAGATCCCCTTTAAGGGATTCCTTTGCAAGGTATAGATGAGGAAGTTGACAGAGTTTACTTTTTATCCATATGCTACTATGCAGTCAGGCAGCTTGGAATAGAACTCACAAGTTGTAGTTTATAATTTTATGGTTTTATAATTGTTGATTTATGTTGTTGTAAGCCACCCCAGAGGGGCAGGATAGTAAATCTTTTAATAAATAAATAAAATTAAAACTATAACTACATGCTGCTTTACTTTTCTGACTTTTAAGTTCCAAACTTTTACTATATGGGTCTGATAAAGTATAAATATTAATCTTAGAGGAAAAAATAAACACTTTGGGAAATCATTTGCTATTGATTTTTTTGGCTACATACTTATGTAGTTATATACATACAGTATACTACCTCTTCAGATGACAAAAGAGGTGAGATTCTAGGCATGGAAACTGCAATATAAGATTAACTTCTCTGTTAGATTGGTAGCTAGGGAAGCAAAGTGGTTCAAATGATATTTTTAATTGGACCAACTGCTGTTGATGGAAATAAGCAAGCTTTTGGGCCACCATTTATTCAAACCATTCCCTCTTTGTCACTTGTGGGACCAATATGGCAACTACACAATCTCTCTAGATTGGTAGCTAAGAAGGGATCAAATTGTGTTCTCTAGTTTTAAACATAAGTACTCATTGAAATCAGACAGTAGTTCTGCCAAAAAAATCAATAGCAAATGATGTCCCAAAGTGTTTATTTTTTCCCTCTAAGATTAATATTTATACTTTATCGGGTCCATATAGTAAAAGTTTGGAACTTAAAAGTCAGAAATGTAAAGCAGTCCAAAATCCTCATTTGCAAGGCACACCAATTAAAAGAACTTGGTGCTGACACAAACATATGCAAATCCTGGAGTTTGCTCAAACACAAAGGCAGTAGTGTATAATAGGCATTCTGGATAATGATAAGTAAGGTCCAAACCCAGCATATTTTTAAAAAATTGTGTAACAAAGGGAGCTTTCTCACGTTACATGGGAGGGGGGAAAAGTTGTGTGATTGTGATTATGGGAATTAGTGCACGTGATAATGTGTTGTTCCATTTTTATGCTGCGAGAACATACGCGTGACCAGGTCCCCAAAATTAGCTCTTACAAGTATTGGTGTTCTTGCAGCATAAACGTGGACTAGTGCATTCTCACGTGCTCTAATTCCCACAATAACAGAACCATGATTGCACAAGTTCCCTCCCACTTCCATTGGTGGTATTATTATTATTATTATTAACAAACATTTATATAGCGCCAGCAGTGTACATGGCACTTTACAAAGTAATAAAATAGACACGGTCCCTGCCCCTAGGGCTTACAATCTGAGCGACAGGAGCTGGGGGAGAGACATAGGAAGGGGAACAGAGGGAGAGACAAGGGGTCTAACATTCATGAAGATGCGAGGTCTCAAGTGCACGTACTTGGCTTGGTTACAATGAGAATGACAGCAGGCAGGTCCATGTGGCAAGGATAAGGGGTATCTACTGAGTAGCTATCTATTGCTCAGTTGAGTGTATATATGAATAGTAGTAATCAGTTTTGCTTGTGGTGTTACAGATACTATTTGCCAATGGGGCATTATTATTTTTATTATTATTAAGTATTTATATAGCACAAGCAATGTACCTGGCACTTTATAATAAACAATTTAAGACAGGTCCCTGCCCCAGTGGGCTTGCAATCTAAGAGACAAAGGGGAGGGGAACAGAGAATACATCCAAGAAAGTGCAAAGTTGGAGGTGCGCTTGCTTAGTTTAGTTACAGGGAAGAAGAATATAAAATCAGGGAGGAGACTAAGGGAATGGTGAGCTAGGAAAAGCCTGATGGAAGAGGTAGGTTTTCAGGAGGGAGGAAGCAGAACAAATGCATTCAGGGAGAGAGTTCCAGTATGGGGGTAGCAAGGGAGAAGGGGCAGATAGGTTTTGAGGAGCAAGGGTGTCATGAGCAGGCAAGGGTGGTAGCTCCTGGACAGACGTGTGGCAGGAAACAAGCTCAGAGAGATAGGGGCAAGGCCTTGAAGGATCTTAAAAGTAGGGGGCCAGGAGCTTGTGTTGAATATGTTCAGGTAGAGGGAGGCAGTGGAGAGAAGGCTGATCATGGTAATTCTGGGATATGGTTTTAATCGAAATTAATTATTTTAAAGCACTACTGCTGTACCTGGTGCTGTACAATCAATATTCTCCCTACCCGAAGGGGATTGCAATCTATTAAATGGGGAGTGACTGCAGATGCAGATCCACTCTAGGCAGTCATATACACAACAACTGCATGCTTCATGTGGAGCATAGTTGTAACTCCAGTGACAACCAGGTAGTAACAATTCTGCTGCAGTGACCCCAAAACTATTTAGTTGAGTTTCCACACACAAAACCTTTTACTGAGCAGGTAATTTAATTTACTCTGTGAATAAGTGTAGACACGTAGTCTTAAAAAAGTTTCGTCCATAAAGAATTTCTACCAATACCACATTTCAGTGTAAAGTAGACACATTGGGTGAAAACAGACATGCCGCTAACCACCCTTTAACCATCCTTGGTGGTTATTCATGCATGTTGCAGGGCTGTATTGGTGCCCTATGCAGCCCTGCAACATGCATAAATAACCACCAAGGGTGGTTAAAAGGTGGTTAGCGTCATGTCTGTTTTCACCCATTATCGTAGTCTTTATGTTGGTATCACCACACACTGCTCTGGTAATAGCAGCAAAGAGAATGAAGAAAGAGCACTAGTCTATTCAAGAATTAAAATTGTGAAAATACTGTACCTAATAAATGCCTTGAAGATTTAAATTCCCTTCAGCTAAGCTGCTGTTTGGTACTGCATCTTTGCAGCATGCAAACATCATCATGTTAAATGTTTATTTTGTATTTCACTGTAAGATAAGCAATGTTAAAGCTTCATTTCAGTATGCTGAAATACTTCTGTTTAGAATGGCCTTTGACTGAACTAAACAGGCAATATTGAAAAAAGCCTAAAACCAGACTAAACAAATGAGACTTTCAGCAAAGGTTTATGACTGCAGTAGCCTAGTGATCGTACAAATCATTTACACTTTATGGAAATAGTGTTGTATAACGTTACATTTCTTGCACAGCTGTTAATTAGTGTCCAGTGAATTAAGTTTTCATTATCTATAGGTTGTCCTACAGCCAATTAAACTTCAAATTGCTTTTTTTCCCCATGACTAATCACTGGGAAGCAACTGCAAAGACCTACAGGCTATTGACATTGAGCCTTTATGTTCTTGAGTTGGAAGGAAGTCTGACTAATTAAAAGATAAAGACTGCTGGCTCAGCTTGTAATGTCATTGCTGTTGCTCATTAACAGAGTACGCTCTTTGAAACTGGTGATTAGAGTTTTTCTTTAGGGAGTATTAAACTTCAGTGTCTTCACCCTCTTTTTCTCATAAACATTAGTAAACCACATAATAAAAAGAGACCTGTGATTTAAGTACCTTGTACCTGAGGGACTAAGGCTTTCTCAGGCCTATAAACAAAGAGATTGCTTGGATAGTTTACAACAACCAAACTTTTCCAGGAAAGAAGCAAAGATAAAGGTCATGGTGTGGTATCAGAATAAGCTTGACCTAAGTGGAAGTTCATATAAATAGACTTTCTGTCATGGGTTGGCTGGTCCACCCCCCCACTTTACCGGGTTTGAGTTACTCAGTTTCCCTCGCGCACAGCCCGCTTGAATTAGTTTCTCTCTCTGACTAATTCAAGTCTGCCGCAGGGACAACTCCTTTGTCACTCAAGGGCCCGATCCTTCCCGTTTGCAGACTCTTTACTCTCTGGGTTCGCAAGAACTTGAGGGCTCTTGTTGCTCACTTGGGTTCCAATGTTAGACACAGACACTTCTTCATAAAGATAAGTAAGTTTATTGATTACAAAAGCAAGATAGTTGATACAGAGTGGTTACTAGAAATCAAAGGTAAATATAACGCATTCCTGATCTATACTGGTTGAGTTCCTAAATCAGCATCTTACCCTATAAAGGTCCATAAGTTTCTCTCAGTCCTTTGGTGTAAGCGACTGGGTCTCCAGACTTAGTTGGTAGAAGAGCAAAATCATCTCTCTTAGTTCATGGTCTCCAGCCTGACTGGCTGCAAGATGGTGAGTGAGTTCCTGATAGTTCCTGCCCCCTCTGGGGTACAACTCCTTATATCCCCCAGGAGGAAACTAGAATTCCCTTTGTTATCATTATCAGCTTTCTCTGTCTCTGCACGTAGGCAATGGCTGCCTGCATTAGCATATAAATGTCTCTGGCCACCTTGTCTGGCCCCCC
>QEPC01007399.1:2058864-2108671 GCA_003113815.1 Sphenodon punctatus | reverse complement strand
TTGCCAGGGATACCACAACCTTTCTATGAGTGTTTATTTTATGTTTTGGGATCAAGTCCTCCCGTACCATGACCATGTGTGCCCTATTGTCTAGTCTCCCCACACAGTTTACCCCGTTAACTTTAGCAGGTTTTCCTAGCAACTGATCTTCTGTGGGTGAGTTAGGAATGAGATAGCACTCATCAACACCTCTGGGGGAGGTGTTGAAGTACAGACACAAAATTCGCACTGGCAGTTCCAAAAATCTCAGACTCTCTTTTAGGACTATGAAACTCCCTTCTTTGGGGGCAGTCTCATACCACATGCCCTGTTTGCTTACAGTTATAACACTGTCTTGAATCATTAGTAGGGGATTGGGAGGTGTGTGGTCTTTGGAGTCTGGGTGATCCCTGTCTCCCCCCACCCCCCCCACCCCCATTCCCGTTTGGTTCTGGGTTAAGTTTACTTGTTCAGATTGTGGATTGTACCCATTCTGCTTATGGTAAAACCCTTGTTTGGATTTTTTCCCATTATTTGGTTTCTTTTCCCCATTATTTGGCTTTCTTTCCCCATACGCTAAGATAGCATTTTCGGTGAATGCATCAGCCCTTGTCCCTGCCTCTTTGAGATTTGTGATCTCCTTATTCAGCAGGTGTGCTTTTAAATTCGGGCTGCACAAGGTATAGAACTGTTCAAGCAATACGGAGTTAATAATTTGTTCCTTGGTGGCATTCCCACATGCATCTAACCATTTCATCCCATATTGTTTCAACATATTACAAACATCTGAATATGACATACCCTCTGCCGCCTTGAAGCTGCATAATTTTTGGTGAAAAGTTTCTGGAATAATTCTGTAAGCCTCAAGAACTGCCTTTTTGAAAGCGTCAAAAGTCAGCACTGGGTTCTCCTCCATTTTTGTGTTGTAAACTTCTTTTGCCTTTGCTGGGAGTTTAGGTAACACTAATTTGAGCCACATCTCCTGCGGGATCTGTTCTTGAAGAAACACATTATGCACGGTTGTGAAGTAGTCTTCTATGCACTGTTCCCCGTCGCATTGTGGGATCAATGGGGCGTAGTCCCGAATTCTGCCTCCTGCGTTGTTTCCCGTGGGTATTGTGGGCTGGATCCCTGCATCTACCTGCATTTTGAGGAGTTGCAGTTGGTGTTTTCGCTCTTCCTCTCTCTCCTGGGCTTGTGCGTGCCTTTCTCTCTGTTTGTCTTCTCTCTCTCCCTCTCTTCCTGTTTTATTTTCTCCAGTCTGAGCTCATATTCCATTCTTATTCTGGCCATCTCAAGTTCAAGGTTTGAGCCTCCTCCCTCTGGTTGCCGGTCAGTTGGAAGGGGGTTTGGGGGCACGTTTGGCAGCACATCTGCTGGTCGCTGGTCAGGTGGAGGGGGATTTGGTGGAGGGGAATTTGCTGCCCCCACTCCCATCCCCTCCGTTCCATTCGTGCTCATTTCATATTCCTGTATCAGCTGTTTCAGCTGCTGCTTTGTTCTGCCTTCTGCTTTGAGACCTCTCTTTCGGGCTTCCCTGCTCAGCTCTGACTTTCTCAGGTGGTGAAAGTGCTTTGGGAGACCTATTTCATTTACTGTCCCTGGCCCGAAATTAAGATTAAAACAACAAACTCAGCGCACTCTGTTCAAGGATCTGCTTATTCCACTCTCTCAGAGCTGAGTTTCCGACTTCTGGGGCTTTCAGACTCTCCAGGTTTGGGATTTACTCCCCTCAGAGGAGTCCAGTCACCTGGCAGTGCTCCTCTACTTTCTACACATTGGTCCACAAGTTGAGCTTGACCCTACTTCTTGTGTGCCACTGTCACGGGTTGGCGGGTCCACACCCCCACTTTACCGGGTTTGAGTGACTCAGTTTCCCTCGCGCACAGCCCTCTTTAATTAGTTTCTCTCTCTGGCTAATTCAAGTCTGCCATCGGGACAACTCCTTTGTCACTCAAGGGCCCGATCCTTCCCGTCTCCAGACTCTTTACTCTCTGGGTTCGCAAGAGCTTGAGGGCTCTTGTTGCTCACTTGTGTTCCAATGTTAGACACAGACACTTCTTCATAAAGATAAGAAGTAAGTTTATTGATTACATAAGCAAGATAGTTGATACAGAGTGGTTACTAGAAATCAAAGGTAAATATAACGCATTCCTGATCTATACTGGTTGAGTTCCTAAATCAGCATCTTACCCTATAAAGGTCCATAAGTTTCTCTCAGTCCTTTGGTGTAAGCGACTGGGTCTCCAGACTTAGTTGGTAGAAGAGCAAAATCATCTCTCTTAGTTCATAGTCTCCAGCCTGACTGACTGCAAGATGGTGAGTGAGTTCCTGATAGTTCCTGCCCCTTCTGGAGTACAACTCCTTATATCCCCCAGGAGGAAATTAGAATTCCCCTTGTTATCGTTATCAGCTTTCTCTGTCTCTGCACGTAGGCAATGGCTGCCTGCATTAGCATATAAATGTCTCTGGCCACCTTGTCTGCCCTCCCCCGGTCTGGGCAATCAACAAAACTGTCTTTCCATTTCCTGGAGGTTGGTGACGTGTCACAGCTGTGATTTGGGTTTTACAGTTCTCAATTGTAACATTACATACATGTGGAACCTTTTGCTTTACATATTTACCAGACTTGTAGTGTTACACGTGTGTGACCCTATGTTCCTCCGTGACACTGTCCCTTGGTATTTAGAGGCCCAACTATAAAACACTGCTATTCAAAACAAGTGCCCTTTTGGTTTTCTTTGTAGAAAGACATCGTAGCCCAATTTGGGTGCCTATTTGAGCTACTAGCTCTTTCAGGGGACATAGGAGTGGCAGAGAGCAATTGCTTAGAGGCGTGCTAGTAGGAAGATGGATAGTGCCTAAGCATTAACTAGTGGAAGGCTAGTTGGGGCCAGCTGTGCATGGCAAAGCCAAAACCAGCCAAGGGGTGAAAAGGGCCTGAGGAAGGCTCAGTCAGGGAGTGACCTTGAGGAGTCAGGAGCTGGGTATTAGTTTTAGAGCCTACCAGGGTGAGAGGCTGGAGCTAAGGAAAGTTTTAGTTATGAGGGGCTGCGGCAGCCTGTGTCCAGAGGGATAGCCCTGTGTCAAAGTGGCAAACAAAGAGACAAACAGGCTAGTGAAGCCTAGCGGTGAGGAAGGCGGTCTACTGGACTGCCCCCAGGTCAGAGGGTTGGTACACAACTAAGGGTTCTCTGTGAACAATGTGATTACTGTGGCCCCCAGTCCCCTACCATGTCCCCAAATGCCCTGTCACGGGTTTAGGAGTCCGCACCCCCACTTTACCGGGTTTGAATGACTCAGTTTCCCTTGCACACAGTTCTCTTGAATCAGTTTCTCTCACTGGCTAATTCAATTGTGCCACAATGAAACTCCTTTGTCACACAAGAGCCCGATCCTTCCCATTTACAGACTCTTTACTCTCTGGGTTCGCAAGAGCTTGAGGGCTCCTGTAGCTCACTTGTGTTCCAATATTAGACACCGCCACTTCTTCATAAAATAAGAAGTTTATTGATTACTTAAACAAGATAGTTAAACAGAGTGGTAATAGAAATAAAAGGTAAATATAACGCATTCCTAACTTATACTGATTGAGTTCCTAAGTTATTAATCTTACCCTAACGAGTCCAGAAGTTCTGGTTTCTCAGCCATAAGGTGACTGGCTGGGCACTTGGCTTAGGGAGCGGAATCTGTCTCTCAGTTCATGCTGTCCCCAGCCTGCTGTAGGCTGGCTGCTCCTTTCGTATGCAGATCTCTCTCGCAGCAGCTTTGCAAGAAGCAGCTGATTCCCTTTGGGATCTCTCTCCTTATATCTCCTGGAGGAAACTCCTCGTTCTCCAGGCTTCTAGAATTCCCTTTGTTCTCTTATCAGGTTTCCCTGTCTTTCTGCAGGTAGTCAATGGCTACCTGTATTAACATTTGTTAATGACTCTGGCCTTTCGTCTGGCCCTAATACACATGTTGGTATCTCTTTGTATTTTCTGTAGGCTGGTGACGTGTAAGAGCCATAATTCGAGTTGTACAGTTCTCAGAGTTAACATTACAAACGTGGAACCTTTGACATTACATAGTGTACATGTATAGTAACATTACATACATGTGAAGCCCTTGGCCCCACATATTTACCAAACATGTAGTCCCATGTTACACGTGTGTGACCCCATGTTTCTCCGTGACATGCCCCCCACTATGTTCTCAAATGCCCCCACTCCCCCAGTGTGCCCCCACTCCCACACACACCGGGGGGTGGGGGGTCACTTGGGGACACAGTGGGGTCACTTGGGGGGACACTGGGGGTGTGGAGGCATTTGAGGACACAGTGGGGAAGTGGGGGCACACCTGGGAGTGAGGGTCACTTGGGGACACTGGGGGAGTGGGGGGTCACTTGGGGACATAGTGGGATCACTTGGGGACACACTGGGGAAGTGGGGGCTGTGTCCTCAAATGACCCAACTGCCCCCACCATGTCCTCAAGTGGCCCCCCAGTCCCCAGTGTGCCCCCATAACCCCCGCTCCTCCCCCACTGCCCCCAAGTCCTCCTAGCAAAAAAGTTTAACCCTACCTGATCCTCGCAGACAGGTCCAGACCATCACCACCAGGAACGCTGTAATGGCTGCCGGGCTGGGAGCGAATCAGCGAGGTCTGAGAGACTCCGCCCACCCGCAAATCTCCCGCCTGGCCTTGTGCAGCTGTGGTGCAGCCTGGAGAGGTGACTTCAAAGGCGCCCATCCAGGCAATTAAAGTGGCTGGGCAATAGGTTCCATTAGAACCCATTGCCCAGGCTGGCCATGCCCCCTGAAAATTGCTTCTTGGTAGATCGGTCGGGAGTGCCGACCCACCAGAAGCCATGGCTACGCCTGTGCAGTACACTCCAGCTGCGGGAAAACATGCGCACCAGCCCAGGGAGCAAATTTGCCCGCGGCTGGAGTGTACTGCGATGCTGGGGGGACTTCTACCGGCTTCCGCTGCTGTCTGACTCTTGGCACAAGCTGCGCTGCACATAGGACCTTTAAAAAATCCTCCCAGGCGAGGATCATTTTTTAAAGGTCCTGTGCGCCATGTGGCTCGCACTGACCCACGCGCATGCTGGAACGGGGCTGCACTGGTGCACACGATGCCAAAGCAAGGGGCCGCCGCTGAGTACTGTCTATAAAGACACTGTGGGTAAGAAGAGATCTGGTGGTGTGACTTCTTGGGTGGTAGCCTGCCAATCACCTTGAGACTAGACTACTGCAATGCACTCTACATGGGGCGCCCTTGATGACTGTTTGGAAGCTGCAACTTGCGCAGAATGTGTCAGCCTGGCTCATTTTGGGGATGGGTTGCCTGGAGCACACATTACACGGTGCTCGGAGTTTGCACAGGCTACCTATTGCTTTCAGGGCACAATTCAAGGTGCTAGTTTTGAGCTTTAAAGCCCTAAATGGCCTGGGCCTCAGGTATATGAGAGACTGCCTATCCGACCATGCCCTGTTGCAGCCCCTGTGGTCAGCTGGAAGCACCCTCCTGTGGGTTCCAGCTATTACTCTTGTCCATGGGACATGTATGCACAGGGAGGTGTTTTCGGTAGCTGCCCCAGTTCTATGGAACTCCCTCTGGAGGTTCGCCTGAGTGAGCATCTTCCAGATGTGGTGTAAAACATTCTTGTTTGGTGAGGCATTTGGCAGGTGGGGATAGGGATTGGGGCTGGTTGAGAGATTGTATGTGATTGTGGGTTAGGGGGAGGGGATAGAGAAGTTTATTTGGAAGGAGGGTTTATGAGTAGGGTTTCTGGGGAGGGAATTGTTTGTTTGTTTCTAATGTGTTAAGGGTTTTTATTAATTTATAAGCCACTCTGAGCCGATTTGAAAAGGGTGGCGTATAAGTTTAAATAAATACTCAGGGCCCCTCTACTGTGTTACAGACATCCTTGTACAGTACTGCGTTTTTACCTTCTTGAACTTCCAGCAGGGGCAGCCACTTTTTGTGAACCTCTGCTGATCACATCCTTTCAAAATGCATCACCAGCATCTGAACCATAGCTGAAACAGCTCCATTCAAGTCAGTGGAGTTGTTCCAGACATATAGCAGTGTAAGTGACATCCCAATATGGCTCAGCTTTTTCTTCAAGAGGCATTCTTTAACCAGCCAGCAAGAGGATACTAACCAGCCATGCAGTTAGTATCTTTGAGTATTAACAAACAATGGAAGGTTAACAATGCTGAAGTAATTTGTGTATGTGTGTTGCACTTACCCAGTGTTATGTGGTGAACCTAACAGAGCCCACTATTTGCATTAGTACATTTCCTTTAGCATCCACCCACCAGACACCACCCCCACCTGTACCCAAATTGGTATCCCATCTTGTATTTCACTCTTTGTGCTATGCATTGTGGTGCTGTTTTGTGGTTCCCTCTGAGAAGAACAAAGAACCCAGCTGATCTCTGAATGTCTGGGTGGAGGCTTATCACACTGTACTAATGCCCGCCCCACTATCCCCACCCACTCCTGTCATAACCAGCGACACTGCCAGTTCTAAAGTGCTCTCTTAAGTTGTCTGTTGCTGTGACAAAATATGGTTCCACCTCGATTGCTATCCAGCAAGCAAAGCATGCCACACTAAACAGTACCTTTCTCTAAATCCAAGCAGTCTGTGGGCGCCTTTTTTTTTTTTTTTTTTTTTTCCCCATAATAAACTCTTTTATTTATATTCAGTGGCATTGTACATAGTATTTTCGTCAACTTTACAATAACAGTTTGTTCTATTACCCATACAAGGTGGTACCCGAGCTTGCCAGTTCAAATGTATCGGTCAAACAACAGCGTCCAGTCACTCTTTGGTAGTTCATTTCCTTCAATGGCTCCTAATATATTAAGCCACTTTGCCTCATAGTTATTTTTTTTCTTTTCCCTTGCTTTTTCATTTTTCTCCTCTTCTTCTAGCTTCTTGTCCTGCAGGTTTACCATCATCTTGTCCATTGTAAATAAGTACCATATTCGACAGAAAACGAGACAAAATTTGCAGCTGATCCTTTAAACAGCCGCCTTTCTTCCTGTTTGTTTAAATGCTTCACGCGGTTTGCAGCCATGTGTTTCGCGTGTCACACCAGCCCTGCAATCCTTCCCCTTCACATCCGCATCAGCGATCTGCCGTCTTTCAAGGTAGTGAGACAGCAGCCTCACTACTTTGCGAGTGCTCGTTTAAAAGCGCCCTCAGATTGCAAAGCCTCCTCCCAAGAGCTAGACTTGGTGCCTCTGGGCTGTATTTTCCCTGGCTACCACCAGGTCACTGTTTGTTCTCATCATGAGAACGAGTCCCTGGTATCAAGAATGAGCCCCTGGCACCATGCAGTACCATGCCCCAGTTGTACCCTCTCATATTTATTTTTATTATTATAAGCATTTATTCAGGGCCAGCGATGTACCTGGCGCTTTACAAAGAATAAGATAGACACGGTCCCTGCCCGAGAGCTTACCATCTAAAGACAGGAGGAGGAGAGAGAGGGAAGGGGGAACAGAGGGAGAGACAAGGGATGCGACATTCATGAGGATGCGAGAGCTCAGGTACACGTATGAGGTGCAAGATGAAGCTGTAGCCAGGGGGGGGAGAGTTTCAATTCCCCCCAATGCAACCTGTGCTTTGCTGATGGCCCAAATTTCATGGAGTATGCTCCTCTCTTCTTCGATCATTTCCCACATTCCTAGCTTTTTGTGGTCAATGGACTGAGAACCTAAGCACCCATGGCCCTGTGGTCTTGTGCATCCCTTCACTGTCACGAGGTTGGTGAGGAGGTAGAACCGCACAGACAGGCCATGGTCTCGCAATGACACATGCAGCTTGGAAGCATCCAGAAAGGTTAGTGGGCTCCTCAGAGCCCAAGCATTACTGGTGCTTTGACCTCCCATAACTTTAGTTGTTTTAGTTCCAGCATGGCAGTATGCAGGCAGCAGTCCTTACTGCAGATACCATAGTCTGACATCTGCATCAGCCAAGAAATGCAGTGGTATGTTTCCATGGAGTCTGGGTTGGTGAGTTCACCCTGTATGTCTTCCCTCTGGCTGTACAGCAAGCACCAATCCACAGATGGAGGGATCATTCATTCACACTAGTGTCAAACTGCAGGTAGTACCTGCATCCAAGAAGGTGGGATTCTCCAGCCACACCAGTGCCAATCCACAAGTAGCACCTGCATCTGAGAAGTCTAGATCCTTCAGCCATGCCAGCACTAATCTGCAGGTAGTGCTTGCACCCAAGAAAAGAGATCCTTCAGCCACATCAGTGCCAATCTACAGGTGACACCTGTCTCCCCTCTGCCATAGAGGTTGTGCTCCTGACCAATCGGGGCCCAGGTGTCCTGGGGCAGGGCAGGACAGGAAGTTTGACCACTCCTTCTCTCCTTCTATATGGTGAATCCATTGAGAAAACAGTGGCTTACCAACTCACTCCCCCAGCAAAGTCGCCTGCACTCCTACCTGTACCTGCCTCCTTGCCTTTCCAGCATGTTGCTGTTGCCATCGCTTTGCTTTGTAGATACTAGTGCTGTTGGCTCACCCGGTTTGACCCCCACTTCAATTTGACTACACCTCCGCCTGATCCACTGTCTGATGCCTGTGTTGCCTGTCTTCCCGGTAATGACTTGTGCTCTCTGTGACCTTCAAAGCCAAACCCTTTCACCCTTAACCAAATGTTGGCAAGGGCTGGAGTCTCTCATTGGCAACCACCTCCACAATCCAGGATCACTTTGACATTTGCAGTTGGCACATGCAGCGTCTCTCTAACTAGTTGGGTCAGGTCTTGTCCAGTTCTGACAGTATCTCCCAAGTAACAGGCCAGGCGGGGCTCAGCTGTGGAATTTTAAGTCCTGCATCAGCATGATGTCACAAAACGAGATGGCTTCCTAGCCAATGGTGGTTTGCATGTGTCCTGTGGTGCCATCAGTGCTCAAAAGCCTGTGACAGGCTGGCTGGATTTCAATTTTATTTTGGACACTTCTGTGAGCACGCATGGGCAATCACAAGGCTTCTTTTCTGTGGTTCTGCAGGCAGTTGTCAGCCACAGTGCCTGGCTTATCGACATTTAGCTGGATGGTTTGGAATGTTTACCATGATGCCCGTATTTTCAGGTATTTGCCCTTTTTGAGTGCATGAACATTGGGGACTTTGGGCTGACCACTGCAGGGGTGATTTAAGACATTCATGAGTGGCCTTTTGTGCTTGGGGACCCTTCCTCTGGCTGATGAAGGCCCCTGCACTCAAAGACCAAACCACTGCCATGGTTATGAGGTTCCCTCATGCCCTTCTCATCTCCCTTCTACTTTGATTCCCCATCCATGACACTATGGGTGATTTCAGACGTTACGTTTGTGGCAGTCACCACAGTCAACCACAGTCAAATGCGGGCGGTGGTGAAAGCCGTGCACGTCTGTTGGCTCGCATCCAGATGTTCACCACAGTCAAACACGGACCGAGGCAAACCTAACCACGCTTGGTGAAGTTGGGGCGGGAGGAGGTCCAGAAGTGTGGTGAATGCTCACCACGGCAGGGGTGAATGAAAAGTAACGTCTGAAGGAAAACCCGCGGCCGCGGTGGAAGGAAATGACCACAGGCCGTGGTGACGGCACGCAGCGTCGCTGCTAGGCAACCAACAACAAGCTGCACATGGAGGGATATATAAAGGGCAGTCAGCAGTAAGGGAACGTGGCGGAGCAGTCGATGGAGAGGAGGGTGGAGGAAACAGAGCGGAGGATGGAGCGAGAGGGCGAGGAGGAGGTGCAGCAGAAGCAGCAGCAGGAGGGGGAACCCAGCCCTGCGTGGGACACCCAGCAGCACATGGGGCCACCCCGGAAGAAGGTAGGGGGTGCAGCTGTGAGCGGGTGGGTTGGAGCCGGGGAGAGGAGGGGCATGGGAGGGAGGGAGGGACCACAGCCACCAGGAGCCTACGCAGCATGCCCCATTGTTCCACCAAACAGACCAGCAAGAGGACACGTGACCCGGAGGAAGCTGAGGCCGGAGGGAGCTAGGGCCAGGCGGCGGCTGCGGAGGAGGAAGAGGCAGCGGAGGGGCCGGCACCCAGGCGGCGGTACCACAGGAGGGGCTCCAGGAGACCCACGACTTCATTGCCATCTGGGCGACACCCGAGATGCAGGGCGAGCTGGCTGTCAACACCAGGAATGAACAGGTGTTCGCCCAGATAGCCACGGAGATGGGGGAGGCCGGATATGACAAAACACCCACACAGTGCGGGACAAAAATAAAAGAACTGAAAATGGGGTTTAAGGACATCATGGACAACAACCGGCGCTCTGGGCAGGCGACACGTGCCTCCCCCTACATGGATGCGCTGAGCCGGGTACTACACTGCAAGGGCTCCATAGTGGCCCGCCACCCAGTAGGAGGGGGCACCTGGGAGGAGCGGCCCACGGAGGAGGAGCCCCCCCCCTTGCAGCTGGAGATTCCTTAGCAAGCCCCAGCACAGGGCACTGACACCACGGAGGAGTGATGCCACAGACCTCGGGCACACGCGGCCGACGCACCCCCAGCCCTACCTCCAGCGAGGGCACACGCCCCAGCGGACTCTGAGGAGGGGGAGGAGGAGACCGTCACTCTGACCCTCACGGGCTGCCGACCCGGAGACCAGGTAGACACCAGTCCCAGCAACCACCCAGCCTCGGAGGGAACGGACACCGAGGGAGCAGGTAAGGGCAGGGCAGGGCACACGCACGGACCCCAATGGGAGGGGGGACAAGGTGGTGGAAGGGGATGGGAGCCATCCGTCCCCCACAGCCCCGAAGACAGGGATGGGACATGAGCAGAGGGAGCAGCACAGGAGGCAGGTGGTGCCCATGCCAGGGGGAAGGAGCGCACCGAGATGGTAGGGGGGGCTGGGGAACGGCACCCCACATGATGAACTGACCCCTATATCGTTCCACAGAGCCACACCAAGCACAGGAGGGCCGTGGCCAGGGGCCACCAGTACCGCCGGCCCAGAGGATGTGGGAGCATCAAGCGCGGGCGCGCAGGCAGAGGTAAGATTTTGCGCAGGAGCTAGTGGCAACCAGCACACACCAGACGGAGGAGATGCTGGCTGCTGTAAACCAGCTGGAGGAGGGGACAACGAGGGCACTGCAACAGGTGGAGGGGAGGGACCGGGTGCTGGTGGTGGAGATGAGGAAGGACCGGCAGCTGCTGAGGCGGGACATGAACCATCAACTGGTGGCACTCCAGGCCCACTCGGACCAGCAGGACTGCCGGGCCATGGACCATGGACGGAAACTGGACCGCTCGCTCGAGCAGGGCACATCCCTCCTTTTGCAGACAGGGGCCCTGAGTGCCTTCATCATGGCAGTAGACCCGCCGGGTGCTATGCCAGCGCCCGGACACATGCCCCCTCCACCCCCACCGGCTGCACCACAGGCCCTGCCAGTGCCGCCACCCCAACAGCATCAGGGACTGCGGATCCGGGGACCCGTTCCCCCACATCAGAGATGCCAGGAGCCAGTCTGCCAGGCCCTGATATGGCAGCAGGGGGGGAGGGGCAGTGGCCCCTCAGGGGCGGTGGACAGGGGGTAGGGACAGGCCTCCCAGCCCAGGCAGCTGACAGCACCTCCTCCTCCACCTCGGACGAGGGGGGGTCGGTAGCCTTGGTCATCCCGGTTGGCCAGGGGAGGGGCCGGCCAGGGGGCACTAGGGGAGGAGCAGGGGCAGGGCAGCATAGGGGATGGGGAAAGAAGGGGGCACCCGGCACCACTGAGTGGGTGGGAGGGGGATGGGCACACAGGCGTACTGGGGTATTGGGCGGGAATGGGGGAGCACACTAAATTGTCGGTGGCACACCTAAATCTGTCAGAGTGCTTATTTCATGCAGGTACAGGGCTACAGCAGCATCGGTGTGGCTGTGGTTGTGGTGCAGGTGTGGCTGCGGTTGGGAGGGTCCAGGCGACAGGGGTCTCAGGAACGGGCCAGGCGTTCAACGTGATGAGCCAGCGCTGCCCTGATGTGCTTGGCATAGCGGTACTCGTGGGGGTTGGGCACGTCAGCATACAGCGGTACCAGGCCAGGGAGGCAGCGGTGGGGGGTGGGTTCTCCAGAGTGGCCCCGGCGGACTCGCATATGTTGTGGAGGACACAGCAGGCTCCAATTACAAGGGAGGAGGTCTCCACCGTATTCTCCTGCCAACCGGCTAGATATTGCCAACGCTGCTTGAGAACACCGAAGGACCTCTCGACCACGGTGCGAGCTGTGCTGAGGCGGGTGTTGTACTGCTGCTGAGCTGGGATGACGGGCCCTGGGAATGCCTTCATCAGCCATCGCTTCAGGGGATATGCCGGGTCGCCAATGATGCATGGGGGCATCATCACCCCCTCTATCCAGGTCATTCACATGTCTGCCAAGTCCCCCCTGTACATGCAGGCAAACAGCGGGGAGATGGTGAGGATGCATGCGTCGTGGCTGCGGCCCGAGTGCCCAGTGAATATGTCTGTGAAGTGCCCTCGATGGTCCACCAGGCCCTGGAGCTGTAGTGAGTGGTACCCATGCCGGTTTATGTACTCGGACGCATCGTCATCTGGGGACCTCCGGATTGCTATATGGGTGCCATCAATCGCCCCCAGGCAATTGGGGAAGCCCAGGTCCCAGAAACCCACCATAACGGTGTCCTGATCGACCAGCTGGACAACGCGCTCCAAGAGCACCCCCTCCACAGCCTCGCAAAAGTCCCAAACCAGGCACGCCACCATTGTGAGCCCCACCGCAAAGTTCTGGGCAACAGACCGGCAGGAGTCCGGAGTGGCCAAGGCCCACACAGTGATGGCGACCCGCTGTGGCACGGGAATGGGGCCTCTCATTTCGGTCCTCAGGGGCTCGAGCCACTCCCGCAGCCGCTCTGCCAGGCACATGAGGGTGCACCTATCCATTCGGAAGTGTCTGACCCAGGTGACATCGTCCCACCGTGCCAGCACCCTCTGCCACCACTGATGAGCCCTCGGCATGGCCCACGTGCACCTCTGGATGGGCAAGGCTAGCTGCAGCGCTAGGTACTTGGCAGCCCTCTCCCACGCACTCCTGGACAGCAGACCCCTGCTGCTGGCTGGTAGCTTGTTGGCTGTCGGCCAGTCCGAGCCGCCGTGCCGTCCCCAGGGCTAGGAGCCATCCGGCCCTGCTAGTTGTGCGACGGGTGCGCACCCCCACCCTGGCCATGTACCACTTCTCTGCGTGCATCCCGTCCAGCTCCTCTGTGATGAGCCTCAGCAGCGCCACGTGCTCCCGGAACCACTCCATAACCGCCTGTAGCAGGGCTATGCGAGCTCCCAGCTGGACGTGATCCATTCCTGTGGGTGTGGCCGCTCTGTTGGTCGGGGTTGCGGTTGGGGAACCGTGCGCTCACTTCCGCCCCTGAACACACACCTGTGCCACATATGTGCATGCTTCCCCTCCCCCATGGGCCTATGGGTGAGCACCGGTGGCTGCACCCCCCCTGTCCATTGGGCTATCAGCCCGGGAGCTCTATCTCCTACATGGGGTGTCAGCCGGTGGTGGTGGCGATGGGGGGGTGTGTGCCCTGGGGCCCCGCTGCGCTCCCTCCGGTGCTGGCTGTAGTCCCACATTGGGGGTACCCTGTGCGGCTCCCCGGGCCTGGGGCCTTGGCCCCCCGGGCCGTTGCTTCTCCCTGTGCGTGCGCGTGCTGTCGTTTCTATTTCCTCTTGCAGGTGTGTATACGTGGGGCTGCCCGGCCTTGCATGCCGGCAGCTGTGCGCTGCCCACTCCCTTCGCATCCCTCCACAGCAGCCCCATTGTTCCCGTCGGCCTTGGCAGCCCCTGTCTGCCTGTCCAGCCCCTGTCTGCCTGTCCAGCCCCCCAGCCACGCATCCCATGCTGCCCCCACGGCTGCTGCGGCTCAGACCCTCCAAGAGCTGTACCATGGCAGCTGCATCTTAGCCTGAGGTCCTACTCGGAGGCTCTGGGGGCTCTGTCCAAGCCTGGACCGCCCGCGAGAGCATAGCCCTTTGCGACCTGTGGCGTTCGCCCATCGTTCAGCTCTGCCTGCGCTCCTTGCCCACCCAGCCGGATGCCTATCAGTGCCTGAGCTTTGGTATGCTGCGCTTTGGCTATGTCGCGACCGCTGGCGACTGCCGCGTGCACTGTGAGGAGCTGGGGCTCACCCCCTTCCCCGAGGGGTGCGTACCGGACACGATGGGGGGCCTAGTAGCGTGGAGTACTGATGAGACGGCCTCCACTGTGTGTGTGTGTGTGTGTGTGTGTGTGTGTGTGTGTGTGTGTGTGTGTGTGTGCCTCCCCGGGATATGTGACCTGCCTGTGTGAGGGTGGCCCTGCCCTGGCCGTGTCCGACTTCAGCAGCGTGCCCGTGGGTATCCACGCTCCCGTGGGGCTGCCTACTACATCTGCTGGAGCTGTCCCACCTACCCTGGCCCCCTGCTGCTGATTATGGCTTGGCCCTGTCAGAGATGTGCAGCCGCTCTGATGTGCAACTTGAGATGAGCTCTATGGATCCCTTTTGAGGCCTTCTACCTGAACTGCTTCCACATGGCTGGCCGAGGCTTCTGCTGGGGACTGTGGCAATGACCCCACTATGTGCACCTGCTGTCGTTACCACCCCCTCCACCTGATGGGATCCCCTGCAGCTGGGTGTAGGGCGCGCCGGGCCCATCTGACATCCGGCTGCCTCCTCAGCGCCTTCCTTCCGCCTGTGGCCTGGGTGCTCGTGCAGACGCCTGCTGCCTTCTTGGGACGGCTGGACCCCCTGTGGACCCGCCTCCGCCCACCTGCCTTTCGCCCTCTCGTCTGGGACCTGCAGCTGCCGCCCCGGAACCCTCCATGTGACCTCCTGTGGACATGTCGCTGACAGCCCTCAGTCTCCGTGAGCTGCCTCCTCCACCCCTGCGCCCCGCTCTCCTGCACCTGGCCTGGGGGCCCCTGTTCCGCGGGGCTGGGGCTGCTCCCCCGCCTTGGTGGCCCTCAACCATGGCCCAGCCTTCCACCAGCCCCCTGGTTGCCTTGGTGAGTGTGTCTGGGGGGCCCCTATGCCCTTCCTCCCCCTTGCGGGGGGGGGGGGCTTTCCATGCCTTTGTCCGGTGACTCCCCTCGCGCAGTGGGTGTGCTATGCTTCTCCATCGGACCCTGGGTCCGTGACGGGCTGTTGTGCCAGTTCCCCCCCCTCCCGGACTGGGCCCCGTGCCCCCATTGCTGCTGCCCCTTCTCCCTCGCCCTGGCTCCGCACGCTACCGCACTGTATGCCTCCACCTGGCCGGTGCTGCTTGTGTCCTCAATAAATGCCTGTTGTGCTTCACTGTGCCTTGTGCTGCCTCCTGTCTCCTTGGGCTGCTGTGTCCCCCTTGCCCGCTGGGCTCCTGCCCCCTCCCCCTCCTGCTGGGCTGGCCATGCTGGCCCCTCCCCACCCCCTCTTCCTGTGCGCCTGACCGGACCGGGGGTTCCCTGTCCCCCCCTGGTGTGTACCTCCCTCTGCCCCCATGCTCCGCTCCTCTTTGTTGTGTGGCAGTGCTGCTTCGTTTGTGTGTGCGCTTCTCATTTTGAAGTGCGCGCGCCTTCCGTGCGGCCACTGTTTGCGAGTGCTGCTTGCGCTGCAGCTCCCTCCACCCCCTTCCTTCGTGTTTCCCTTCCCTGGGCGGGGCCCTCTGCTGTCTGTGGCTTTGTTTGCCCTCAAGCGGCCATGTTTGCGTCCACGTGACCCCGGTGCCTTGTGTGGCTCCCACCGCGGTTCTTGCCACCACATCACGTCTATTGGGTTCCTCCAGCCCATGTTCTCTCTGGTTGGCCCCGGCTGGTGGTGCCGCCCCTGTCATGTCTGTTGGGGCTGTGTGTCTCACCACGGCCCACGGTTAAGCCATTCACACCGGGATGGGATTCACTGTGGTGAATTTAACCGCGTAACGTCTGAAATCACCCTATGCAAGTTATTGCAACCCCTTCTCTCCCAACATTTGTGGCCCTTCTTGCCTTTGTGCCAGATGCCCCTGACCCCCACGTTCCTGAGCAAACCTCTGGCCAAGTTATGGGGCTCCCTCATTCCCTTCCCACCCTCCCCTTCACCTCCCATGCCATGCAAGTTATTGTACTACAACCCCCATCGTACCATAATGTCCAGTGGACCAGCTTTCCATTCTCATCCCCTCGTCCTGATCAGTACCTTCTCACGGCTATGTTGAACAAAACAATACCCAATGAGGGGCTGTAACCAAACAAAACTTAAACACTTTATTAAATCAATATATGAAAAACCTTATTAGAAAAATGAATGAGATTCAGTAAAGCACTGAGTGCATTTGTTCTTGCCCCCATCCTGCTGCTGGAGGGGGCTTTGCATGCCCTTTTGAGAGGAGGAAAGGGGATGTCCTCTTCACCACTGGCAGCTTCTGTGTGGGACCTGGACTCTAGCGAAGCATGGAGTGGGCTGACTTGGGACTGCAACGATGCACGGGATGGACTGGCTCAGGACTGCGCTGCAGTGAAGCGTGGAGTGGCTGGCTTGAGACTGCAGCAAGGCACAGGATGGTGACAGGGGAACACCCCAAGCAGTTGGGCAAGCACCAGGGAGGGATACCGTTTAGGAACTGGGATCGAATGGTTGGGCAGACCTGATTGATTGTTTGCCCACACTGAACTTGGGAACAAGGGGCTGTGGGAAGGCATCTGGGCAGCGTGGCTGCTGACTGCCACCTTTATTTGCTTGAGGAGGCTGCACTGGATGCAGACCAACTGAGAGAGATTCCTGTTCATCTCTTGCAGAACCTTATCTGACTTCTTGAACTCCCTCCTTAAACATTCCCAGTTGAACCCCTTCCTTCTGCTTCACTCTCCTTGTCTCAGATGCCTCTGGTTTTTGCTCCAAAGCAAAACAAGAAAGAAATTTCTTTCCTAGAAGAAGCTTATTCTTATTAATTAATGGCTTTAGTAAAAAAAATATATATTAAAATACATATAAACAATATATATATTACACTTTAATTTTAATACAAAAACCGTTCATGTACACAACAGTATAGTGAACAGTTATACCCCAAAAGCAGATCTTTACTTCTGCTTAGAGCTGTGAAGTGTGCTTATTCTCACCCCTAAGAATCCTAGCCTCCTGCTAGATACAGCTGCGATCACATACAGTGTCTTAGTTCCTAAGCAGAGCTAGAATGCAGACAAAGAAGCTGTTGCCCATATATTAGATTCCTGATGGTATCCTGCAACTGTCTGGAACTTTAGGCAATCTATGCCAAAGCCTCCCTGTGCCTACCAAATCGTTCCTGTGCCTGTAATTATGCACCAAGGTGTCCTGCTGCCATTGAGCATTGGAAGCTGGGTCATTGTGGCATATGCATTGGCTGGAACATGGTTAAATGTAAAATGGCAGTCTTTAATCTGAGATTCAGTCCCGCATCACCACCTCCATCCCCTCACCAGGCCTAAATCACCTGGCCTTGGAAAGCATGTGAATTTTCCTAACTTTGTTCACACATACCAGAGCAGAACATACACTACCTGGCCTCTGGTGAGGGGGGGCTTATCTGCCCCTCCCCCGCACTCCAGATACTTGCTGTAGATGCATGTGTGATGTGTTCCCTGAGCTGCCTTGTTGATGCACAGGAAGTAGTTCAGCAGGTCATAGTATGGCCAGGTTTTGCTCCTGGTTCGGTTCCTGAAGTTCTGATCTTGGATTTCTTTGTAGCCGTGCCACAGATCCTTGGTCCTCTGCTGGCACTGCTCCATATGCCTTTGGAAGCCCAGCTTCACCATCTCATCTGAGATTTCCTAGAATACCTTCATGATGTTGTAGCATTCCACAAGGTCCAGCTGCACCCTGTCATTACCCCAGAGACAGATGAAGGTCTTTGATCTTCTCATCACTGCATGGCACACCATGCTGCCAAGATGAGTGTGGAGCATATGGGCTACGTGGTTGAGGTTTCAGTAGTCGTCATGGTTGCCTGGCTATTGGTGTTGGCTATGGCAGTGGGGACTGCAAAGCTCTGAAAGTCACTCCGTAGAACATGGCAGCTGGGGAACAGCAAATGGCAGAGGCCAATCTTTAACCACACCAGGCATGGAGAATGCATGTTTGAAAATGACATGCTGCTTTTAAGTTGGACATTAAGGCAGCAGCACAGTTAAAGAGCGAGACACGGGAAGTGGACGATCTACAGAACACCCTGTAAAAGTTCTGTAGAACACCCTCTTGGCAGTCACCCTTCCCAGTAACTGCCAATGTAATAAAATGGTATGCCATTAAATGGGTGCACATTCACCTGCACAATATTATCCGCATCTTCCGCCACTTTGCTGTCAGAGGGAGCCATAAGATGAGCATGTGTTCGGGGAAGTTGACCCGCTAGTAGATGACCAGGTGATCACGCTCTCATTGAACACACACTCATACAAAGTCAATGCAAGCTGAGCCACTGACTTTAATGGATGGAAGGTGGCACCCTTGCCGAAGCATTCTCCTAGAATCAGAGTTGGAAGGGTCTCGGAGGTCATCTAGTCCAATCCCCTGCTCAATGGAGGAAATCCACAGCTACAGCATCCCCGACAGATGGCGGTCCAGCTTCTGTTTGAAAACCTCCAGCAAAAAAGACCCACCATCTCCCTGGACAATTTGTTTAACTGCTGAACAGCTCTTAACCTTAGGAATTTCTTCCTAATATTTAACCGAAATCTGCTTTCTTGTAATTTTTAGCTCATTATTTCTAGTTCTTCCCCCAGGGGCAACAGAGAACAAGTCTTTGCCATCTTCTTATCCTAGATCAAATCACGTTCCTATTGTCAATTTTAGTAGTGAAAATCACAGTAGATAGAATCTCTGTTAAATCAGATGTGGAATTTAGTGATAAGATTTGGCAAGGAGGCGATTTTTGTATGTGATCATTTTAATACTCATGCTATATTAAGTAATTTGAGTTTTCAGGATCTCACTGAAGAAACTAAAGACAAAGTCATATATCAAATGGCAAGCTGGACCTAAATTCTACTGTGTCTGGATTCTGCAACACGCTTTTGTGTAGCAGCCTGGAAATTCTGCAGCAGCTTCATTTGAATTTTTAAAATGGCAATTTTTCATTAATTAAACATGAACATAAATAATACAACCAAGAGAGTGTCCCTTGTGGTGTTTATTTTTATATTAAATCCAGTTTAATTTCATGTTCTCACATCTTTCAACATTTTTGTGCTGCAATTAACTACTACCATGCCAAAGTTGTGGGGCAGGGGAGGGGGAGATGTTTGAGGCCTTGGAAACTAGCTCTTTGCAGTCCTGAGAGTGTTGGATATTTTAGTCAAATACCTCTGCTCAAATCTTCAGGAATTAAATTGTTGGTGTTGACCTTTAAATGATCATATTTTTCCAATTAAATTAATCTGACAATAATGGAGAAATCTTGACTCAGTTGAAGTCAATGGAAATTTTGCCACTGACATCAGAAGAGCTAGAATTGAGCCCCAGATCTCACAAAGTCTTTGGCTTGGATGGATTCCTTATATTATATTCATGTTTTTTAAAAGTCCCCTCTCCCCACCGCCCCAAGCAATAAGGATTAAAATTCCCAAACATTTCCCTGCCTGACTTCATTTTGAAAATTAAATAAAATCCTGTTATCCCTGACAGCAAAGTGTGTCAAATATCAGTCATTGTAGTCTAGAGAGAGTGCGATCACTGTATTGGTCCCAAATTTTATTTATTCATTTTTTTATCCTGCTCTTCCCTCAAAGGCTCAGGGCAGCTTACAAAAACAAATATAAAAAACCACGATCTTTCAGATATGTGGGGCCCAGACCACTTAGGGCTTTAATGGTCAAAACCAGCACCTTGCAATGTGCCTGGAAAGCTATAGGGAGCCAGTGCAGACTTTGAGCACCAGTGTAATGTGCTTCTGGTGCCCTGCCCCTGAAAGGTGAGCCGCTGCATTCTGCACTTGCTGCAGCTTCTGAACAGTAATCGAGGGCAACCCCCTATAGAGTGCATTGCAATAATCTAGCCTCAAGGGTATGAAAGCATGGAACGGTGGTCACATCCAAATCAGGAAAGCCACAGCTTCCTCACCAGATGGAGTTGGTGAAAAGTGGTCTTGGCCACCGCTGCAACCTGGCAATCCAGGCACAGCAGGGGTCTAGAAGCACTCCAAGACTCTGAACCTAATTGACCAGAGGGAGCCAGACTCCCTCAGTAACAGGAGTCCCTACAGGTCACAAGGCCAGCCAACCATTATCAAACGTAGGAGAGGGAGACAAAGGGTGTTTTTTAAACAATCAAGGCTGGCGGGAGGGGTAGCTTCCGTGGCCACTGAGTGGCACAGCTGCAGCCCAGTCACTCAGGTGGAGTGCACAGGGAGGGATTTTAATGGGTTGCAGCATAGCTACCACAGCAGCTGCCTCACACTCCCCCTGCCACAAACCATGGGGGAAGAGAGAAGCACACTGGGCTGACCTTTGTAATTGACATGTCCTGGGGTGAGTGCTGGGGAACCCAGGCTCCCCAGCACTCACGATGGCCAGTTTCTGTGACTTGCAAAGGTCATGTCCCCCGTCTACAGTGCCTACGCGCAGAGGACCGGTCTGCTGGCGTGGTTGGCTGCCCCAGTCCATATTTATTAAACAATTTTATACCCCGTCCCTTCTGCAAAGCAGCTCAAGGCGGCTAACAATTTAAAAAAAAACATAAATAAAAACTATAAAATCACTTTAAGGGAAGGAAGCCATAAAAATATAACCAGAAGACAAAAACCCTCCCACCCAACCTATCTCACCTGCCGAGATCTGGGGCCAATCGTGCCTCCACTGGGAGGGAGTTCCACAGCCTTGGTGTGGCCACTGAGAAAGCCCTCTCCGTATTACACACACACACCCCGAGACATCCGGGGGACTTCAAGAAAGGCCTCCCCCCCCCCCCCCGGTTGACCGCAGGGGTCGATCTAGAGCCCGGGGGGTGAGGCGATCTCGCATATGAGCAGGGGATGTGTGGGTGCCTGTTGCCACACACTTTTTGGGCTTGCTCCACACAGCATGCTCTGGTGTGTTTTTTGGCAGTTTGCCATGAGTGGCTATGAATGGGTGCTCTGTGGCTCACGGGAGCATGTATTCCCCTGCACCAGCTTCAGACGGGCAATCGGATTAATGGCTCCTGGGTGGCCATGCATGGTAGCATCTTGTTTTTGAAAAAAAAACAAAACACCAAAACCTAGACTGCATCTCAGACACATGCAGGGATTCTGAATAGACATGCTCAGGACAGGGGAAAAGAGGGTAGGGGACTGAAGGAGTGCACTCAAGGAAAGGAAGTAGAGGTGAAGGTGTGTACTGAAGGAGGAAGCATTGAGATGTATGGATTTATTCAGGCTGAATCTATGGGCCAAATCTAGGAACTGAAAACAAGCTCTATTTGTGTGCCATGTTCAGACCATGGGTTCCACATCTCTAGGGTACATGATGGAAGCTTATAACATGAGTGGCATGGAGAAACCAGGGATGAAGTTAATAGACAGCAAAGTTAAAAACAAAAATAAGGAAGCACTTCTTCCCACAATGCAATTAGCTTGTGGAATTCATTGTCATGGGATGTTGTGAAGTCAAATTTTATATCTGGGTTCAAAAAAAGATTGGATAAGATCATGGAAGATAGGACTATTAGCCAAATTGGTCAGAAGATGGGACCTCTGACTAGTAGGAGCTGAAAGTGAATGACAGAATGAACCACTCCATACATGCCTAGTTTTGCATGCCTCCTCTGATGCATCAAGTGCTGACCATTGTCGGAGACAGACTATTGGGTTAGATGGAGCATTGATCTGACCCACTAGGACAGATCTTGTGAGTTGATTAAGATGATAGTGAGCTGTCTCTAAACCTCTGGGCAGAGGGCATTATGTTCCAAGCATACTCCGTTCATATGAATTTTCACTGTCCTCTCGTGTTGTGATGGGACTGTAATGCATATATCCTCTTCCCTGGGATATTGTGGGTGTAAGTAGTTCAACAGCAATCAACTCTGTGTGAGTCTCTTGTGGGATAGCGTATGTTTAATCCTTATTCCCTTCAGTGGGATTTGCACCTACACCAGCTGTTACTGCATATGCAATCCCACATGAGGATTATGCCTTGTGTTACGTTGTGTGTACTGTGTGTTCACTGATTTGCAGCACACTCCTCACGATATTGGGTGTTTTCAGATGTGATGATGGCACGCTTTAATCCACTTTACAGCTGTTTTAACCCGGGTGCCATGGCCATACCTTAATGTGCCTGCCAGATATTGGCATAGTCTGGCTCCTTATCATGGTGGGGGCTAGCCCAGGCTGTGACTTGGGGAAATCCCCCAAGTCACAGCTCAGGCTAAGTTCACCACAGCTGGGAGCCAGCTGCCAGACCCGAAGTAAAGGGGGCTATCACATCTGATAGCCTGCTGTACTTACCATGTTCCAGAGTGACAGGTAGAGCCATTGCCAAGCACCATGGCAGCCATCACTGGCCACCATGGCTGCCCGTCAGCTGTGGGTGGGGCCACTCCACACAGCCCAGGGCCAGGCGGACGCACATTCGTGTCTCTCCCCACTCTTGCCCTGACTGCTATAACATTTGTTCATTAGTTGGGCCAAGTCCCGGCTGGAGTGACAGTTCCCGCCACCACCCAGAGCAATCTGTGGTGGCAGCAGAAGCTGTCATGTCAGAAAGCACCCAATGAGTGGTGAAGCTAGTGTTTGGTGTCAGAATGAGTCTCTGGGTGATTTCAGACGTTACAAGATCACGCTCAACCACACTGAACCATGCTCAACCTCCCCGTGGGGCCAAAGGGCCCTGAACATCTGAATGGCGCGCGCCAGATGTTCATCACGCTCAATACCCACATGGGGTCAGTTTCAACCACGCTTCCTGGGCTAGCCGGGGGAAGGTCCCGGGAAGCGTGGTCAAACGAACCCCCACAGGGAACCAAGGAAAAGTAACGTCTGGACGCCAATCCCCGAGCGGAATCAAACCAAACGAGCCCCAGCCGGGGACAAGGCACGCAGCGTTGCTGCCAGGCAACCAGCATCAACAAAACCACCGGAGGGAGATTTAAAGCGAGAGCAGCAGCAAGCAAGCGTGGCGGGATGGAGCGAGGAGGGAAGCGGAAGAGAGCGGAGGCAGAGACAGCGACAGCTGGCCCTCCTGCGGCGGGCCAGGAGGCGGAGGAGGTACAGGCAGGCCCAGCGATGCAGGCGGAGGGGGCACAGGCGCAGGAAGGGGGCACACGGGAGTACATGACCAGGGAGGCAGCCCGGGAACACCACCCACAGCTGCAGCCGGGTCGCGCCGCCCCGGGGACAGCGGGCGGAACGGGCCCACAGGAGGCACCCAGGAAAAGGGTAAGGGCACCCAACGGGAGGGGAACAGGGGGCACGGGTGAACCCCCCATGGGGGGGCCGGGGGGACCCAGGGCGCAAGGCAGGGGGGCAGGGGGCCCCCGAGAGGGGCCACACCCGCACCCAGCAACCACTCACCCCCTCCCCCCCCCCCACGAAAGATGGCCCGGGCGGACGAGCCCCAGGACGAGCCCGGCCCCGCGCGCCCGGAGGCGCACCCCCAGGAGGAGGTGGAGGAGGAGCAGGTGCAGGTGGAGCAGGAGCTGGACCAGGAGGAGGAACAGCAGGGGCCGAGCCGGAAGAAGGCCTACCACAGAGGGGGCCAGTGGGGCCTACAGGAGACCCGGGACTTCATCCGGATATGGGGGACCCTCGAGTACCAGCTGGAGCTCGCAATCAACCAGAGGAACGAGCACGTCTACCGGGACATCGTGCGCGACATGGAGGCGGCGGGGCACGAGCGCACAGTCAGCCAGTGTCGCTCCAAGGCCAAGGAACTCAAGAGGGGGTACAAGGCCATCAAGGACAACAACAGCCGCTCCGGGCACGGGGCCCGCACCGCCCCCTACTACGATGCCCTGGACCGCATCCTTCACATGAAGGGCTCCATTGTTGCCCCACGCCTCGTGGGCAGCGCTGTGGTCCAGGGCAGGGAGCGGGCCAAGGTACCCCCTCCCCTCGCCGCCCGCCCGGTAGACACGAGCTCCGGGGACCCCCACCCCCAGGAGGACCACCCGGGACCCGCTGAAACCCCAAGGCCCCCCCCCCGCAGCAGCCCGGAGAGTTCCCAATGCCGAGCCGGCCAGGCGGAGTCGGAGGTCGGCACCCTCACCACCCTCAGCCAGTGGTCCCTGGGGGAGCACTCCCAGGGCGAGGCGCCGGGCTCCCAGGGCTCCGAGACCGACATCGAGGGTATGCGGGCCCCCAGGGCAGGGGGGGGCACGACCAGGGGGCCGGTGGCAGGGGCGGGGGCGGGGGCCCTGCTGCAGGGGCCACAACCAGCCCCCTTCACCCGCTCCCCCCTCTCCCGCCCGCAGGACATGGGGAGCCCCAGGACCGGGCCAGCGAGACGGTGCAGGCCCCCGCGGAGGGCACAGGAGAGCAGGTGCCGGACCCAGGTAAGGCGGGAGGGCTGGGATGGCGGGAGGGCCCCCCGGGCGCCAGCCCAGGGGGGCCTCCGGCCTCAGTGGGGGAGGGGGGGCAGGGGGCCCCGGGACCCGACCCCGCTAGGGGACAGGGCCCTGCACTGACCCACCCGCCCATTTCCACAGGGCAGCCCCCGCGCGCGGCGCCTCCGCCGGCCGCGGCCCCAGCCCAGCGGATGCGGGAGTACCGGGCGCGGGTCCGCAGGCGCAGGGAGGAGCAAGCGGAGGACATCGTCCGCAGGGCGGAGGAACAGGGGGAGCGCATGATCGCCTCCGTGGACCGCATGGAGGCGGCCATAGAGCGGTCCATGGAGAAGGCCCTGGAGACAGACCGCCGGCTGGAGGCGGAGGTGCGCCTGGAGCGGAGGCGGGAGCGCCGGGAGCACCAGCGGCAGCAGGGGCTGCTCAGGGGCCTCCGGCAGGACATACAGGGCATGGTGCGGGAGCACAGTGCAAAGATGGACAGGTCCCACGACATTGGGACCTCCCTGCTCCTGCATGCGGGCACCATGTGTGCCTACGTGATGGCCGGCGCACCTCCGGGCGCCCTGCCCGCCCAGGTCCCCATGCCGGGCCCCTCGGCGCCCCCGGGCCCAGCCCTGCCGCCCCTGGCGCCCCCCCGGCCCCAGGGCCCTCGCATGCGCCTCCCAGTGCCCCCGGGCCTCCGGAGGGTCCAGCCCCCCCGGGGCGCGACCGGGGCACCGGGCACAGCTGCCCATCCGCCGCCCGGCCCCCTGCCGGGGCCGGGACCGGCCCAGGACACGGCAGGGGACACGGACAGTGGGGGGGAGGGGAGCTCCCAGAGCTCGGTGGGCCCAAGCGGCCGCACGAGGGGTCGGCCCAGGAAACGCGGGGGGATGGTGGGAAGGGGGGGGAGGGGGAGGGCCACATGAGGGCGGGTGGTGGACGGGGTCACGGGCACGGGGGTGGGGAGGGGGCACAGGGTGATTGTGTGAACTGTGTGGGCAATAAAGTGGTGTAAATAGACAGTTGTCCCCGGCCCGTTTGTGGGGGGGACAGGGCTGTGGGACCGCGTGTACAGGGGCATGGGCACGGAAGGGGGGGTGGGGCCCCCAGGGGCGGGAAGGCCCTCACAGCGGGCCCCCCCGGGCGATGTGGGTTGCAAGGGCGTTCCGGATCCTTTTGGCATACCGGTACTCCCGGGGGTTCCCTGCGTTCACGTACAGGGGAACAGGACCGGGGGGCCGGTGGGGCTCGGGGTACTCCAGGGCCGCCCCCTCGGTCTCGCACACATTGTGCAGAACGCAGCAGGCACCGATCACCAGGGCGGAGGTGGGGACGGTGAAGTCCAGGCGGCCAGCTATACTCCTCCAGCGCTGCTTCAGGGCCCCGAAGGCACGCTCCACCACGGTCCGGCTGGCACACAGGCGGGTATTGTATACCTGCTCCGCAGGGGTGCTCGGGACAGGGTAGACCTTCATCAGCCAGCGGGTCAGGGGGTAGGCGGGGTCCCCCAGGATGCAGGGGGGCATGGGAACCCCCTCGATCCACCTCATGCCCATGTCCGCGAAGTCCCCCCGGTACATGCGGGCATAGAAGGGGGAGATGGTCATGATCCTGGCGTCGTGACTCCGGCCGGAGTTGCCCGTGTAGATGTCTATGAAGCGGGCCCGGTGGTCCACCACCCCCTGCAGGTGCAGGGAGTAGTATCCGTGCCGGTTCACATACTCCAGGGCCTCCCCCGCGGCCGGGCGCAGGATCTCGATGTGTGTGCCGTCCACGGCTCCGATGCAGTTCGGGAAGCCCCCGGCCGCGAAGCCAGCCATCACAGCGCCCTGGTCCAGGAGCTGGATGGTCCTGTCGAGGAGCACGCCCTCCACAGCCTCGCACACATCCCGCACGATGCAGGCGACCGTGCTGAGCCCCACCCCGAAGTGCTGGGACACGGAGCGGCAGGAGTCGGGCGTTGCGAGGGCCCAGACCCCTATGGCCACCCGCTGGACCATGGGGATGGGCTCCCGCATGGAGGTGTGCTGCCGCTCCAGCCAGGGCGTGAGGAGCTCCGCTAGGCGCAGCAGGGTGGCCTTGCCCATCCGGAAGTGGGACCCCCACTCGGCCTCCCCCCAGTGGGCCTGGGCCCGCTCCCACCAGGCCTGGGGCCGCTCCGTGACCCATAGGCTCCGCGCTATGGGCATAGCCAGCAGCGCTGCCCGGCGGAGGGTCTGCGTTGCCCAGCGGAACCGCCTCGCGGCCCCTCGGAGCGCAGCGGGCCGGGTGAGGCTCCGGCAGGCGGCCAGCCACGCCCCCCAGGCCCGGCGCCGAGCCCTGAGCCGGGCACGGACTCTCCTGCGGGCCTGCTGGCCCCGGAGGCGCACGCCAGCCCGCAGGGCCAGGACATAGCGCAGGCGGACGGCCAGGTGCACCCTCTCGGTCAGGAGGCACAGCTGCTCAGTGTGGTCACGGTGCCACTCAGCCGCGAGCGCGAGGAACATCCAGTTCCCACCTGCCCTATCGCGCTCCATGGTGCTGGGGCCCCGGTGGGGGCTGGGAGCGCTTATGGCGGCCCGGTGCTGGTGGCTCCGCCCGGGGGTCGGCCTCGCGGGCCTGCGCGCGCCCTGTGCCGGTGCGTTCCGGCTGCTCCCGCCCCCAGCACCCCGGGCCCCCTCCCCTCGCTGTTTGTAGCGGGATGGCCTTGAAGGTGCGATTAGGCAGACAGAGAGCTCGCTGTTGTTCTCTGCAGCTGTGCCGGGCCCGCACCCCACGCCTCGCTCTGTTGTGCTACAATGTTGCGGTGCGGGCCCGTGTTCCCTGTCCCGGGGGCCGGGCCGAGCCTCTCCCGGCCCTGGGCAGTCTGTGTGCCCTCCGGGCTCCGTGTCCCATTCCCTGTTGTGCTGGACCATGGCTGGCTGCCCATCCATGGGGCTCCCGCTGTCCGGCCCCCAAGGGGCCCCCCATATCTGGGCCTTCCGCGAGACCATGTCTCTGTGCGACCTGTGGCACACCCCTGCCGTGCAGCTGCTCCTGGCCGGGCCGGGGAGCCGTGCAGGTGCCTACGAGAGCCTGAGCTCCGGGCTCCGTTACTTTGGCCATGTGGTGAGCGCCCGTGATTGCCGGCTGCATGCGGAGGCCCTGGGGCTGGCTCGTTTCCCCGAGGGGCGCATCCCGGAGGTGCTGTGCGCCCATGTGCCCTGGAGCGCCTCGGAGACCGTGTCAGCGCTGGTGGTGTGTGGTCTGGGCGCCTACTCGGAGTGCCTGGCCGAGGGTGGCCCTGCCTTGGCCGTGAGCTACTTCTCCTGTGTTCACGGGGCCCGTGGGTACCAGCGCACCCGTGGGGCGGCGTTCCAGCGGCTTCTGGAGCTGGGGCATCTTCCGTGGCCCCCTTCTGCTGCCTGCTGTGTGCCGGAGCCCTCCGCGGTGGAGATGTCATCCCTGTTGGCGGTGTGGGCGCGTGTGGATGTGCAGCTGGCCCTCACCATGCCCGATCCCTTCGAGGCCTACTACCTGATCGCCCACTACATGTCCTTGCAGGGGTACCGCCGGGGCATGCTGCACTGGCCCCACCTGGTCCACCGGGCGGGCCACCCGGGCCCTGGGGCCAGCGGGGCCCCCGGCAGCGGCCCGTGAGCCCCGCGTCGCTGGCCTGCCCCCCCCGGCGTGGTGCCCCCGTGTGGGCTCCCGCCCCGGCCCGGGGGGGGGCCCTGGTCCCCGCTGGCCGCTCCCGACCTGCGGACCCCACCTCGGTGAGCTCCCGCCCGCCTCGCTGCTTGCTGCTGCCCCTGGCCGTGGTCCTGGGCCCCCTCCATCCCCGTGACTCCGTGGGTGCTGCCTGAGCGTCGCTGGTGCTGCGGAGGAGCACCGCTGGACCCGGCTGCCCTGCCTGTGCCAGCCTTTGACTGTGGGGCCCCCTTCCTCCTCCTCCTGGCGCCCCTCCGCCGGCCTCGCTGTGCTTTGGGGGCCCCCAACGTGCCTTGCTCCGGGGGTCCGCCCCCCCCCCCCGAGACTGCCTCTGTTCCTGTGGGGGCACCTCCTTGGACTGGACTGGACTGGGGTGGTGTGGGGGTGGGGGTTGCTGCTGTCTGTGCCTTGCCCCGTGGTGGTGCCCCCCCCTCCCTGCCGGTGTTCCGGGTGGGGTGTTCCGGGCGCCCCTTCCCCCCTTCCCGGCCTTTCCCTGGTGTGTGTGTGTGTGTGTGTGTGTGTGTGTGTGTGCCCGGGCGTGTGGCCGTGCATTGTGCCCCGCTGCGGGACCGCTGTGTGAGCCGGCTGTCAGCCTGTTCTCGCTCTTCCCCCCTCCCTTCCCGTTTCCCTTGTGTGGGCGTTCCCTTGTGTGCCTTGTGGCTTCGTTTGCCCTCAGGCGGCCATGTCTGTGTCCCGCCCCTGCCCGGTGCCTTGTGGGGGTTTAGCGCCCGGCGGGGGTTCGGCTGCAGTCTGTTGTGCTGCCGCGGCCCGCAATGGTGCGGCCCGGTTCTGGCCCGTGGTCCCGTTCCCGGCACGTCTGTTTGGGTCGTATTCCCACCCCCGGGCGTGGTTGCGCTGTCCACCCCCCCTGGTGGTTCACTGTGGTGAACCGGCCGCCCGTAACGTCTGAAAATACCCTCTCTTAAGTAAGCCAACAAAAGGGGATTTTACGAATACATCAGTGGAATCAAAGAAAGAGCAAGTAAACTGTAGATCCACTGCTCTTGAAAATAGCAAACTCTTAACAGAAGACACAAGAAAGGCAGAACTACTCAATGTCTTCTTTGAGTGCATCCACACGAGCTGGGGTGACGGACCTCATCAAAAGCTTTCTGAAAATCCAACTTCATCATATCAACTGGATTGCCCCTTTCCACATGCTTGTTGACATTCTCAAAGAATGCTAACCGACTGGTAAGGCAGGGCTTCCATTTACAAAAGCTTTGTTGACCTTTCCCCAGCATATCACGCTTGTCTATATGTCTAATAATTCTGTTATTTACTCTGGCTCCTAACAATTGGACTGGCACGGATGTTGGTCAGCCGGTAGTTTCCAGGTTCACCTGTGGAGTTTTTATTAAAAATCTCCCTGCTGTAGGTGTGTACATCCATTAACTGTTCAAATATAGGTGCCAATATTTGAAGACTATAACTACTTAAATTTGGCACCTATGTAGATTTTAATTTCTCACAGAAAACATCTCTCAATTTCTAGCAGTGTATTAACAGAATACATGATTGCTGTTATGTCAACTACTGCAACAGCAAGAGGACCAACAAATTGGTATTAAGCCCTCCAACAAATCACAGAACCTTCGAGGTGGATCAAAGACTGAAATGTTGTATAAACTCCAATTTTCAGTGTTCATTTGGAGTTCACAAGGGCATAAGAGGGCTGAAAAGTGGAAAGAGAATCTACTCATTGTGGCCAGGTCTCCTGGCAGTTTGTACACTTTCTCTCTCCTGATGCTGCCAGTTCTCTCTACTTCTTTCTTCAGCCCTCTTTTTCCAGAAGGCTCTGCCTGTTGGCTGCTACCTGGAGCAGAGATCTTCCCTCTCCCACCAAATCTGAGCCCACTCCTTCCACAACTTGCTGTCGCTGCCTTGGTCGCTGCATTCAGCTCTCTTTCCACCTTGTCTCACCTAGACTGAAGAACAGGAGGTAGGGTTTTTTTATGTCATGGCAATAGCAGCCCCAAATTTAAGGAGGAATTCTCCCCGCAGAAAAAACTAGAGTAGGGAGAAATCCCACTTGCTTTTACCCCATGCTCCACTGTTATTTCCTTGCCCCTATATAATTTTGAGCCAGCACCTGTGCTGTATTAAGCCATGGTTCCTTCAAGGGCATATGCACAGGAGTAGTCCCACTAATCCTAATACCATATGTAAAGATACCCATGTGCTAATATATTTGTTGGCTCAGAAACCTAACAGGAATAAGAAACCTATGGCATTTCCTATGAAAAACATCAGTAGAATGTTAATTGCTTCTGAATTATCCAAGCTGATTTTGGGGGGGGCGGGTTTGGGACAGAAGAAAATAAATATATCTCGTCAACTAGCATAGATGGGGACACATCTTGTTTTAAAATAGGTTAGCTGGTTGCAGTTGAGACCCCTGGGAAGAATAGGGCTAAACATTTAAAAGATATTAAACTATCTACAATAGTGTTTAAACATACTTAGTTAATAGTTGATTTTTTTTTTAAATGTGACCTATTTTACTACTCTATACATGGTAACGGACACAGACACCATTTGAAATAAACAAATGCTACTAAAACGTACGTTTATACAGAACATAGAAGCTTTTTTAGGAAAGGGTTGATTGGACAACCCCAGAATGAATACGACTATTCAGGCCATGTTTACAGTATAAAAAAAACCCAACTGCATGGATACTAAGTTTACTGCACAGTACAATACCTTCAAGCTTTACCCTATAAAGTGGTGTTCACACAGACTCCTACATTCCAGGGTGGTACCAGCTTCAGAATGCAGCTGGTATTAAGGCCCTCTTAACATAGGGGAAATTGTTAGGGATGGGCGAACGCGGTTTGGAAGTTCGGAGTTCGGTCCGAACGCGGCCTGTTTGGATGACCGAACACATCGAACGGCGAAATGGCCGAATAGTTCAGTCAGTTCGGATCGCGTTCGGGTGAGTTCGGGTGGCAAAAAAAGGTTCACTGTAAGGTGACAGGGAGGGGTAGTACTAGTCACTGAGGAGCAGACTTCCAGGCACCAGGGGTGGAGAGGCTTGCAAGAAATGAAACTATCTGCCTCCCCCCTTCCCAACACCTTCTGAGCTAGTCACTGTTCCTGAACAGCAGGCATTGAGTAGGATTATTAGATTGCTTTAAGTTTCATTTCAGTTTTGTACTGAAATGAAACTTAAACCTTAAACTGAAACCTTGTGTTTGTGATTCCCCCCCCCCTCCCCCATCCCATATATAAAGAGAGAGATGTATAGGTTAGGGATAGTAGTCGTAGGAGCTAGCTTAGTGATCGAGATAGCTTTAGTGATTTAATGTTAGTGTTTGTAGGAGTAGGCCTGTGTACTTATTAGATAATCCATTTAGTTCATAGCATTTAGAATAGTTAATAGCAGTTAGTTTTAGTGTAGATAGATATATAGATTAGATTAAAAAATTAAAAAAATAAAAAAACATATAAAAACAAACAACAACAAAAACCATATAAAACCCAATAAAAAAAAAAAAAACCATATAAACAAAAAAACCACCCATAACATTTCCCGAATGGCCGAACAGAACGGCCGAACAGAACAGCCGAACCCGGCAAAGTAACCGAACTGCCGAACCGAACAGCCGAACCGAACGCAGCCAAACCAAACGGCTGAACCGAATGCAGCCGAACCCGAACCGCGATCTGTTCGCCCATCCCTAGAAATTGTATCTACAGATTTTATCTATTTTATTTTTATTTATTTAGAGTTTTGCTACCCCGTCCCTCCTGCCACAGGCAGCTCGGGGCGGCTTATAATCTTTAAAACAAACATTAAAACAATTAAAATACAACTAAAGGGAGGACAAAAAGAAAAATAGCGCCTACCCAACAACCCGCCCCCTCACCCATCTCCCCTGCCAAATGCCTGGCGGAACAGCCAGGTCTTACAACTTCTCAGAAAAGAGGGGAGATCCGGGGCTAAATGGTCCGCCATCAGAAGGGAGTTCCACAGCCGTGGTGCGGTCACTGAGAATGCCCTCCCCTGCATGGCCCCCTGGAAGACTCAGGGGACCTCGAGCAGGGTGCCCCCAGACAACTGCAGGGGCCAGTCCAGCACCCGGGGAGTGAGGCGGTCCCAGTGACAAGATAATTTTGTCTGCATGGTGACCAGTTATCATGCACAATCATCAGGTAGTTGCTTGAGTACTTACCCCAAAACAAATGATAGTTGCCTCAAGGTAACTGTTTTGTATAAACATGCCTCATTTCAGAGATGGCCATATTTGACGTGAACCCTGAAGTTCAGACGCTGGATTTACAGCTTGACCAGATGCATCCCTGAAAAAGTTTAGATCTAGAAAGGCTGCCACCTAATATTTCCCAGTCTCTACAAAAAGAATAATGAATGACTAAGGATAGAACTGGCAATTTAAAAAGTGGTCATGAGGAACCTCCTTTCTTAAAAGGATAACATCAAATGTCCTGGATAAGCAAATTGATAACGGAGGATGGCAGTGAGCCCATTGCTTGCTGATGTAGTTGGGGGCACTTCATAGAGAGAATGATCATGGGACAGAACTCTGGGGACGATACTTCTAAATTCTATTGATGTTGTTTAATAGAGCTTAATTTCACTTAGTGTGGTATAGGGGAAGGAAGGGGAACACAAAGGGCGCACACACACGCTTCATGCACTCCCTTACCTCGCGGCAACAGCCTTGGCTTCTTAAATAGTCCCTCAGAATCTTATATGGCCTTCAGGATGTACATCCCAAGCCTAGATCATCATAGGGTGAGTGCAAGGCCCTATAGCCCAGGGAACCACACTCGTACAGGGATATAGGTACACAGGACAAGGTGAGGGATGAGTGACGGATGGGAAGTGGACGCCCCGGGATAGGGACAAGGAACAGGGCTTGCACACCAGACAGGGACCAGGCTGTGGAAGAAGGCGGGGGGGGACACAGTCACACTACCGTGCTCGCGCTTCCACCGCACTCTCGTAGACACTGCAAAGACAAGACACTCCAAACCAAATGCTCCAGAGGGGGCCAGTTTTGCAGGCACAAGGCCTGCAAAACCATCCCCTTTATCCATCACTAGCCTTTATCCATCACCAGCAACTGCAGCAAGCTCTGGAGCTGCTTTTATCCATCCCTAATCACCTGCCCATGTTGGCGCAGGCACTCTGAGGGTGTGGTCATGTGGGCCGGCTGAAGCGGAAATGCGTCTTTTGCCTCCTGGCTGTGTTGGAGCCGGGGAGGCATCCCTACCCACAGGGGCTCCCCCTGTTGGCCCTGCAAGCTCCACTTCCTGTTTCACCGGAGCCGGCGATGGGGACACCGGCACCGGGGCACTAGGTGATGCCACGTGATCCCCCATCGGGGTCCGTCCCTGCCGGGGCCCCGACCAGGTTCCCGGGAATCCTCTCCCCCTAGCCCTAAAGCCCCAGCCCCGGAACCGGACACTTCACTGCACTTCATTTTGCTTAACTGGAACGCAGTATATTCAAATAATTAAGGGAGATCACTTTTCAGAATTATCAGCTTAACTCTGAAGTTTGAAATAGTGGTTGACCTTGGACAATTAATTTAGGAAGTGGGATGTAAGATGTACTGATCCGATGGGAGAAGACAAAGTTCTGCCTGAAAAACCCAGCCACAGAAACAGCACATAATTGATCCATATATCAAATGCACATTTAGAATTTATTAATAATGTGATGCAGTTTTCTCCCTTTTGCTGCTATTGGGAATAAAACATTTCCCCTGTGCATAAATGATGGCTTCTGTAGTTGCAACTACAGGCATCTCTCCGTGAACTGGAGCAGCTGCTTAATTGGAATATTTTTACATCTGACACATTCCGTACAAAGGTTTCTATCTGACAAACTAATCTCTTACATGACAAATATAGCCTTTCTTTCCAGGCCCAGATTTCCTTGTAAAATTCAGTGGTCTTATATGATGTGCAGTATTCTCTAGCAACAACATGGCACCCAAATTTTAACTTCTGCTAGGAAGCAATACCAAAAACAAGATAACCGTCAGCTTATGTCTGGACGGTGTCTCTCTCAACACAGGGGACTAGGTATACAAATAAGGTGAGAACAGAGGCATCGAAGCAAAGGTGGTAAGAACCATTTTTGTTGCAGACGCTATGGGTGCTATCAAACATGATGCTGGCCCGGTGGACCCACTTGGGCCCGCCTGGGCCAGCGTCATTCCCGGCATGTTTGATCTGGGTCTGCCAGATGTGGGCCCAGTTCAAACCCTGGTGGGGGTGGCAGCTGGTCTGGAAACATGGGCCCGGAACTAAGTGGCCCCACAGTTGGGCCCCAAGATCCGCCCATGAGCTGGGCGGACGCATCTATTCGCACGTGTCACTGGGCCCAGCGTCTGGGGTCACCATGGCAGCCATGGCATGGGGTGGAGCCAGCCGGCCACGCAGCACTCCCTGTCTCCTCTCCCCTGCTGGGGCAGGCCGCAGGAAGGTGTGTTATTATGGTCAGAGTGCACCCAGCCAGGGGAAGCCCCCCTCCCCGCAGGTAGGGAAAACTGATGTCAGTTAATACCCTATGGCCTAGTTCAGGATTCCCAAACTTGTTGGACCTTGTCCCCCTCCCTTCACCCTTGTTTGTGTTATCTGAACTACCACCACTACCATGCGCATGTGCACTTTGCTTCCTCTCTCTCTTGCCACCCTGTCCTTGTTCCCCATCTCTCCTCCTGGTCCTTTCACTCTTTGTACTACTTGCTACCTCACTGTTTTAGAAATTCCCTTTAGTTCAGTCACCAGAGTAGAACTGGGGGCTTGGGAACTTTATCTCAGACCCTCCCTGGATACCTTATGGAACCCCAGCCCCACGGTGCGCCTCCCCCACCCGTTAGCTTTTCTCCTTGGTCAATCCCACCTAATTATCTTAATTGCACAACATACGAGTAACAATATCCTATCATGCTGTGGTGCTGCTGAAATACGTGGATGCCATATCATGATATTGTTCGACATGCTACAATATATAACACAACTTATTATTCATATTTTTGTTCATACTTACAGTAATGTCTTGGGGCTACAAGCAAGACTGGATAACCATTGTGTAAGTCACTGTGCAAACAGGGCAAGGATATCTCTTGTGCTTTGCACTAGAATTTACAAATGAAGAACACAGTCCTGCAAAGATTTATCTCCATATCTTACATTATGCGCTGTGAAGTACCAATTATTTACAGTGTATTTTGTTCTGCAAGAGTATAATCCTATGCAAAGTCTACAATAAGCTAAAACAATGGGTATAACAAATGGCAGGAAGGATCAGAGGAGAAAAGCTGAGGAAAACAACGATAACAGCATGCATTAATGTAGACCTGCTATTTGCACTGTAGCTAGGTTGTTAGGAGCCTTTTTAAATTATGGGATATTAATAATACAATATCACAAAGCTCTTGCTAAGGCAGAGATAATGAGAGGTAAACGGTTAAAACACATTTGTTACTGCAAATGTATGAGTGGAAACACCCATCTGAGATTTGTTTTAGGCAGAATCTAAGGTTAATTGTACTTGTAATAATTGCACTTATATAATTGGGGGGGGGCGGGCGGGAATCAGCATTCTGCAAGTATCAGTGCTCTCTACCCTGTCTTTTTAAACAAGTTAATCTTTTGATGACAGCAAATATTATGTTGCTAAATAAGAAACTATGGACGTTTTTACACAGCACCACCAGGCTGTGTGTGCCAGTGCGTGTGTGGTGGGTGGGCAGGTTGTGCACATGGCCACACACGCATCCCCACTCACCCTCCACTCATCCCCATGCACGGAGCAACCTCCATTTTCCCTAGTTGCTCCGTGCGTGGGGATGAGTGGAGGGTGAGTGGGGATGCGTGTTCGGCAGGAGCACATACGCCCCCTCACTCACCACGCATGTGCACCATGCCCTTCACACAGGCCTCTCCCACTGTTCATGAGTGGGAGAGACCCGTGTAAAAAGGGCCTATGAAAAAATAATCTGTTAATGACTTCTTGACATCTGAAGATGTATAGCAGAGGACCAAAGGTAAATAAAAAGAGGGTTCTTGAAAGTGATTTCCCTGAGATTGTATGTAAGTATTCAGATGGATCAAGGACATTCTCTGCCTCCTTTTTTTTTTTTTTTTTTTTTTTTTTTTTTTAAACTCAGCTAACTATTTTCTGCAGTTTCATTATATTGAAAGAGACTGATTTAAACTGGAGTCAGGATGATTTTTGCTAATCCTGTCTGAGCTACTGACATGCTGCATGACCTTAGGTAATTCATTGAGCTCTGGGGGTACAATTCATCCTTGGGGTTATCCTATTATAACCAAGGGAGTTACCCTTGGGGTGAATTTACCCCCTTTTGCCTCAGTCAACACAGCTGGGATATTAAGTAAATGAAAGAAGGAAAACATTACTGTCATTGAAAAACAGATGCTACATCTTAAATGAAGCCTTTCAAGGTAATGAATGTTAAGATACATTTGAGGGAGGACCCCACAATTATTGTAATTGTATTAGGAAATATTAATGCAGTATAATGCCAAAGTAAATTCTACAAATATAACTTTCAGAAATTCTCTTCAAATGATTATTCTCATTTAAATAATCTCTTCTTCTAAAATGGAAACTAATATCTATATTATGTAGAATCTTGGAGGTGAAAGGTTTCAGATTACAAATTTCGATTTTTCTTCAATAAAGTTGCATTTTTTTTAAACAAACACCATTCTATATATATTGATCTATAATTTTATTTTCTTAAGTTCCTTCCATACATACTTTATGGCAAGATACATTGCCTAGTCAGAAAAAGGAATTGCAATGATTAAGTATAGCAACCAAGGGCAAGAATAATTAAGAAGAATAGACTTGGGAGACAGATGTAAAGAAAGCAGGAAAAAAACAAGCAAACCTTGGAATGTTTTGCAGACAGAAGGACCTTTAAACTAGCTTAACTCTTACACTAGCAACAGACAGACTGGATGGGCTAAGAAGACGATGCAGAATAAATGACGGAAGCACGGATGTTGGGGACAAAGGGGGCAGTGTTCCCAAGCCTCATATCTAGGGAGCCACATTGTGGTGACTGGAAGCCTCAGCTACAACCTTCAAGATTTGAAAGGGAAATCAGAGTCGCAGACATCGATGTTGATAACTATGAGACTTGGCTCCCAGTCTTGAAGCAGGCAGCTGAGTTGAAGACTCCAGCCGACGCAACCTGCACTCCTACTCTGCTTTGGAGGGGAACAAACTGCTGGAGTAGAGAGGAGCCACCTGCTACTGGAGAGCAGGAAAGTGCAGAAGAACAGCAGAGAAGTGAGTGCATTTTTTCTGTGGAACTTGGGTTGGCGGCAGTTTGCCCTAGGCCTCTCAAAATCATTCATGTATTAACAGAATGTTGTCTTAGCCCGAGGAGCAAGAGGCGTAGCCCAGCTACCTTCCCCTGTATTGCGTGTGCTGAATGAGGAGGTTTGTGGTACCAACAAATCCATGCAGAATAGTTTTGCACTAGTTTGCTGGTGCTGTGAATGATGCAGTTCCCCTGTTCACAAAACCAACATCCCTGGGGAAATCAGCACAGCCTGGGCTTCGTATTCCTTCCCCCATTAGGAGTATGTTGTAGGACTATCCCCTTACAACCTGAAGCAGTGTGAGGAACGGGAATTGTTGTTCACAAGGTTTATGAAGGAGTTAGAAAAGGTTATAAACTAGGAAGGCAGTTTGAAACTGGATTCTGAAATTAATGGGGAGCCAGTGACCTGAGGGTAGGTATGTGCAGAAAGGGCATTTGCACTCTTTCTGGCTTCCTTGTGCTATTTAACAGGAAGTGAATGGGGGTTTTCATACAGACGCAGGGATGCTTACCCCTGGAGCGGGTCTGGGGTGCGCTTGTGCATCTGCCCACTTGTAGTTCCACCTGGGTTGGGTTTAAATGACCCGGTAGCTGCTGTAGCCCATGATCTGCCTGTGTGGTGCCCTTCTCCCTCACACCATAGAATTGCAGGTGAATTGCCCGATGCTCCAGGCTGCTGCCCACAACTCTATGGTGTTGCCCGGGGCAACCCCCAGCGGAGAGAGGAGGTGCAGTGGCTATCCATCGAACAGATGGACAGCAGCCCTATCTCTGGCCAGCGTCCCTGCTTCTCTGCTGGCGGTGCTTCTGGATGTTTCGGAGTGCTGTCTGTGGGGCTGCCTCAGAGTAGGCAGCCTCTGCTCCACCTGTACATCTGCCAGGCCACCTTTAAATGGACATGTCCCCCCCCAGTGCGAGGTGAATCAGGAGGTGTGGGTGCTGTCCATCTGAAAACACTATGTTTGAAGAAAGTATTTTTGCCTTTTATCTTGAGGTATCAGGAATGGCAAGTGTAGTTTCCCCTGATTCTGCTGCAGGATTTATTTGAGGCCTTTGATTGTAAGTATTATTGAAGCTTAATTTAAGGAGCTGCAGTGATGAAGCTTAAACACAAATTTCCTTTCTTGCAAACCTCTCAAATTCATTTAAATAGGTATTACAAAAAAAAGCAAAAACAAAATCTGATTTAAAATCTTTCTTTGCTTCAGTCTAGTTTTACTTTTATATTATTGAGATTGTAGGATATTTGCCAGTGACACCCAACAATCTGTAAGCAGAAGAGGAGGAAGCAAATGGTGGGGTGCATTACCATTTACAGTTTTAAAAAATAGATATTTAAAGGTATTTAATTTTAGTGGGCACTGATGACCTAGTGAATTAAAAAAAGTTGATTGTGAATCAAGAAAACAATGTTCCATGTCTGACTTTGCCACCTATTTCTTGCTGTACCTTGAGCAAGTAACTTAACTCCTTTTGTTCTCAAAAGCCAACATGGAAGTGTTCCCAAAACCATAATTTTAAAATGTGTGGAATATAATACCTACTTGCCTTGTAAATCATTTATGCCAGCAGAGGGGAAACTTTTTTGCCACTTTCAAAATTAATAGGAAGCTCTATGGGTCACACAGGAGTTGGCAGCATAAGAGGGAAAGGAGGGTCCAGATCATGGACTGATGCCATCAATCCATCCCTTGTCCTTCAGAACAATTCCTCATCTCTGCTTCCTTCCCCTGCATTCATGCTTTCAGGGCTTAAGGTAGGAAATGGAAAGGGGCCAAGAAAAAAAATCAGGCATGTGCCAAAGGTGAGGTTCCCTACTCCTAATTTATGCCCTGCTTCTGCTGTGAAAACTACATGGATGACATGCATGTCCATGATAGCCTCCATTGACCTTAGTAGCTCTCTGTGCAGGTACAGGACTTTACCCATGCAAGCTTCAGTCTTCAAGCCACTTATCTGGTGCAAACCCAAATCAGACTATTCAGGATAGGTGGTTTGAGGATTGTAGTCACAGTTCTTAGAAATGTGGGAATAAAACTGGATGTAAGCACCAAGTATTAATTTTAGTAATGTCAGGGACTGCTGTAATCTTTCTAAGATAATTGAAAAGTGCACTTTATAAAGCCATTGGGTCTTTAGATTATATTAGTAAATCCCTTGTGATCACACTGCATCTCCAATTATACTAAAAGATTTTCTATCCTCCTCTAATTGTATATGAACAAGAAGGCCCTTTTTACACGAGATGGTAGCACTCATGCCCACGCAGATCCGCTGTGGGCATGAGTAGTACCATCTCATGTAAATTCCACGGCCGGGGAGTGGGAGTGTGTGCATGCTCCCGTGAAAGATGCATTCCCCATGCATTCCTACTCATGGGGCAACTGGGGAAAATGGAGGTTGATCCATGAGTGGGGACACATGGGGGATGGGTGTGTGCCCATGTGTACCGTCCACGCTGCATTGCACCCACCATGGCCCATGTAAAAAGGGCCAAAGAGAGTTGTAAATAATGTGTGGGTCAGAAAGTCAAGAAACGAAACAATTTCTTGCAAGAAAATTAAAAATTGTGAGGATGTTACACAGGAAAACAGAGAGATTTGGCATAGTATGCAGCTGTCAGAAAGTTTATATCCCTGACTGGGGCAAAAATATGGCAAATAAATAAAAAAACAAAAAAAAGAGATACCTGCAAAGATAAATAGACTATCAGTGTGATAGTTGTAGTCAGGAACATGTTATACTAACATAGCGCAATAATCATTCAGTCGTAATCCAATAGAAAATAATAAAAGGTAGCCTGAACCTGCTGAACCTAATAGGAATGCTGCAGCTTCCGATCCCCACCCCTCCTCTGCTGTTTGACGCATTTTGTAGCTTATCAGATATAAAAGGCAAAGTATTGTTAAAAAATGAGCCACCCTTGTGTATGATGAGGAACTTGTCATCCACCAAAATTCTTTCCTCTAAGCGTTTAATTGGGATTTTCACACACAGCAAAACAGAGAAGCTTGTAATGGATTTAGTCTCACTACTCCACTCTAGGCTCTCATGACTCAGTTTCCCTGGCTTGCAGTCCTTACTGTATCACTTCTCTTTCTCTCTCTCAAATTGATTCAGCCTGCAACGGGTGAACCTTCTTGTAATCTTTTCAGCCTCAGAGTTTCCCTTTCTCTAGGTTCGCCTGTGTTTGTAAACATAGAATTAATCCCAAATTGTGTCCTGCCAATGTTAGGATTAGCAATTCCACTGGACCATACTAAGTTAAGTTAAAAGAAGTTTAATGAACATGAATAAGCATGCAGTACAAGATTATACTCAAGAGTGCAGAAATAAAAATAACATAACCAATAATGCATTCCTATCTGTACTTAGATTCTCCCAGCTTAGGTTTACCCTAATCAAGGTCCAAGGGTATTTCAGTTCATGTCACAGCCAGCAGTTGAAAGCTTGGCTGGGTACAAGTCTTAGTTTCCAAGAGCCCCTACTTCATAGTTTCTCTGATGCAGCCCTTCTCTGGTTGATAAGATGTGATGATGAAGCTCTGATGCAGATTAAGCTGACCTACCCTTTGTCTCCTCTTAAGTACTTTATTTGAAAGCATGATCCTATGACAACCTTTGTTTGATTTTCCCGCCAGGTGACTCTGCTTTCAGTCACAGGAAAAAATCCATTTGCAACTCAGTGGCCTACTGCTAGTGTCTGAAGAAGTGTTAGTTTTTTTCTGATTACACAATCGCTCAAGGTCATGACTTAGCATTTCTCCATTGCATGAAGTGAGTTTCCAGTTCTCAGTTTTCACGTTACATACATTTAACCTTTACCTTTACATAGTTGTTAGACCTGTAGTCTACATGTAGCCCAATATCTCCTCATCACAAAGCTTAAAACTGTATAGTTAGTTGGTCTTGTTACTTTTGAGTATGGAAAATAGCATGTCACATTTTAACTATCAATTACTGGATGCTACCAATAACATCCAATTAAAATCAAATTATTAATGCCTGTCAGATCAAGTGATACCATAAATACAATATCAGAAACTCACCATTACTACAGTGAGGTGATAATAATTATTTATGGGTAACTTTATTCAGGGGCTTGTGCTGCCAGTTGTCATAGGATCATGCTGTTTAATTTAAAAATAAACTTTCTAACCCAGAAGTTCTCAAACTGCAGGTAATGACCCCAAGTGGGGTTACACCATCTGTGTATGGGACTGTTTGGAGACAAAGTAGTTTAGATGGTATTTTTTATTGGACCAACTTCTGTTGGTGAAAATATGTAAGTTTTACTTGCATGGCCAACTGCCCGTCTTAAGGTGTTAGTGGGGGATGCACGCTCCCGTAAGCCACTCATGGCCACTGTTGTGCACTGCTGAGAAATCGGGGGTGTGCCGTGCGGAGCAAGTAAAAAAGGTGTGGCAACGGGTGCCCACGCATCCCCCACCCATATGAACTGGGACTACCCATGTCAGCAGACAGGTCCCTTACTCCTAGACTCTATGGGCGGGGGACATGGCATTTGCAAGCCACAGAAACTGACAGTGAGTGCTGTGGTGCCTGATTCCCCAGCACCCACAGCTGGGACATGTCAATTTCAAAGGCCAGCCTGGTACACTTCCTCCTCTCCCATGGTCTGTGGCAAGGGGAGTGTGAGGTGGCTGCTGTGGTAGCCACACTAGGAGATGCCCATGAGAATCCCTCCCCACACACTCTGCATGAATGTTTACAAACAGCATCTATATGGCAAATCATGTACCAAACGGGGCTGGATGCAATGACCCTCATGGTTCTTTCTATCTCTATGAAATGTGACTTCTGCCAGCACCAACTAGCTCTGTTCCTAGCTGCTTCAAAAGATCACACTTACGCAGTTACTGCTATACTGGGCTGCAGGGATGCCACATGTCCTGTATTTTAAGGGATGTTCCTCCTCCCCACCTGCCCTGAATACTACAGTTCCGTAGAATATTTATTTTTATATAGCACCCACCTTGCCATGGTATTTGGAGCACTTCACACAGAACTAATTAACACCACTTTTTAATCCTCACAACAACCCTGTGAGGTAGGCTAGGCTGAGAGAATATTGTGACTGGCCCAAGGTCACCAACACCCAATCCGTTTCTGGCTAAGGTGATACTTGAGCACCTCCAACCCTACCTCCCAGTTCAGGTACTGCACACACTGCCCCTACACCACAGTGACATCCGAATAACATAGACAGTAGAGACAAAATAATAGCATGGAGGTATCTTTTATTGGACCAACTCAACTTGGTGTAGCTGCAAAGTTTTCTGACCTCACAGGGTCCTTCGTCAGGCAGGTCAGTTGAAACTCCTTAGGCTCCCCTACTTTTGAGATCTTGACTTTGCAACCCTGTCTGGATCCCAAGCAGTTTGTTTCCATCCTCAGCTGGCCTATTCTCATAGTAAAGCAAGATTTCTTTGGAACTACACTTTGTGCCCCTCACACCCCCCACAGGCTCCCACAGGCCTCAAAGGAAAATCTGGGAAACAAATCGGCTTGTCTTCCTAGCCTGGTCAGGTCAGCGATCAGAAAGGGTTGCCTATCCCACGGGCTTGCCTCACCCCACTGCATTAGACCCTTCATGAAGCAGCCCCCAGGCTGAGCCAGAGCCCCTCACTGCTCGTGTCAGAGTGGCCGCCTCTCTCAAGATGGCCGCCTCCGGCAGTCACGGGGGGGGGAGAACAAGCTTTTTCCTCACTCCCTCGGAGGGGGGGCATAGACGGGGATGGGATTATGGCTCCCGGGAGGGGGTGGGAGCAGGAACAGCCGCCACCATGGTGAGGAGTAGGGCGCTGTGGAGCTGCTGCCTCGAGCTCTTTTCGCTGCCCTCAGCGGCTTGTTGGTCAGGTAGTAGGAAGCTGCTGCCGCGCGGTTCCTCTTGGGAAACCGAGCGCGGGGGAGTCGAGGAGCAGCCGCCGCCGGGGAGGAGCAGCGGGAGCTGCTGCACCATGGAGGAGGAGGAGGAAGAGGAGGCCCCCCAGGAACAACAACCGCCGCCAGAGAGGTGAGGCCAGTACCGCGTGGGCGCATTGCTAGCCCCTGAGTAACTACGAGTCGCTGTCTCTGAGCTGGGCTGGCCGCGGACTGGGGGATAGGAGAACGGGTTGAAATGCCCGGGGGACGCTGGTCCAGCGGTAACTCATAGCCCTGCCAGGGTACAGGAAGAATTTATTTCCCTTTCGGATGCATCGGATTGCATTAAATGGTGCATGTTCCGCCCCCTTCTTTGACGGCTTAGTCCCCTATTTCCCGGCTCCCGTTTGTGTATCGCTGCCCCCCCAAAGTCTCTACAGAGCTTCCCAATTCAAACATTTTTTTCGAAGCAGATTCCGATGAGATTTGTAAAAATTGAAATTAAGAAGCGTTAACTGCTGTCAGCTTCCCCGAGTCGCCTTAAACTCGGGTGCCTCGTGTAGCATTTTAGCAACCGGGAAAGCACTTGGATCAGTGGGTCTTGCTCTCCGGAAAGTTCGCAAGCGAGGAGTTGAGGGTCTTGAAAGAGGAAGCTAAAAAAGGAGCATCGCTCCTAGATGGTGGTGGTGGTGTTTTGTAATCAAGTGCAACGGGCTTTCGTGTTAGTTTTGCAAAGAATAGTCGCAATAATTAATTTTGCTGTTGGGTTGAGGAAGCTTGTTGTTTAGCGGTAATGGTGAATGATCAGAAGAATATGCCACCGAGTTCTGTGCAAATGAGGCAGCAAGCTGTTTGCTGCTGGTGTCCAAAGAATGGATGCTAGAAGTTAAAGATGGAAAAGGTTTATGAGTCACTTAAATCCATTGCATTGTCAGAGCGTGGTACAGTACAATTTGTTTACTAATGCTTTGCCCAGTCTAGTTTTAAGTGTCACTCATCTCTAGTGTTGATGAATGGGATGTTGGTTTGGTTTAGTACAGGATCTAACTCTTCAGAGAAATGGAGATGGACTGGATTTTTTTAAAAACTAGAGACTGTATGTGTTGTAAAACTCTCATTAGTTTTATCTTTAGGATAATTAAAAATGATATATTTGTTTAAATCTCCAGTTCCCTTTCTGACTAGAGAGTTAAATCCAGGAAGGACAAGTCCTGTTTTCACAGTTGCTATAGTTTTCTCTTCCTCCTTCATTGACATGGTAATGTGCTGCAGCATCATTCAGAAAAGCATGTTATATAATCGCCTAAAAAACAAATGTTTCCTTGCAGCATTGTTGTCCTAGTTAATATTTCAACATTAAAATTAAACATTATAGATGGATGTTTGTGACAGAAACATATGTCTCCTTTTTGATCTGAAATGTAAAGTAACAAATATTAACCAGGGATTTTAACATAGTCTGTTCAGCAAAACAATCTGTGTGATTGATAACTGTTTGCAGTGGAAATCTAAGCAAATTATGTTTGTGACCTACTGTAGTGTCTGCTACCAAACTTCTCTTAAACATCGCCATGAAATTTTAGGTGTGGTGGAATCATAATAAACAAATATGTACCTTTTTAATATGTTGCCTCTACTTATTTGTTAAGCAAAAAATACTATGAGAGTAGCATCTCCTATGGTTTTTCTTAGCTAACACGTCACCAGGGCAGCGCTATTTGTCATCTGAGCTTTATACCTTTTTAAACATTAGACTGACAAAGGTGCCACTAAAAATTTTACCTAGTGGGGAAAAGAAACTTAGGGTGTCTCCACATGAGCTTCTGGGGCCCGATCCCTGCATAGCCCTGTGGTGAGAGAGTGCAGCCGCCACACTGTGGGGGGCCAGCTCAGGGAACTGGGCACTGGCAGATGCGTGCCGGCACCCCCACCCTCTGGTCAGCTAGGCCACTGCTGGAGATCCTGCCAGGGCAGGCCAAGGAGCCAGCCTCATGATCAGGTGCCTGACCCTGCCCTGTCTCCCTCCCTATGCCCAACCAAATTCCCAGTCGTGATGTGACAGTGAGCAATGGGCGACGGAGCCCGCAACTCAAAACCCTGCTGCAGAGTTCACTGTGCAGCAGGGCAATAGGCCCCCCTGCCATACAGGCAGCCACTCCTTGGGCAGCCTTACCCAATATGGTGGCAGCCGGTCACATGATGCAGTGCATCGTGTGGCCTGTCTGCCCAGACTCTGGGTGTTTTCAGACAAGCGCCTCTCCACCCATTACTCACTGGTTACCCATGGCAAACAGTGGTTAAGCGATGGGCAATGCACTTGTCTGAAAACACCCTGGATTAAGGCTACCCAAGGTGTGGTATCGTTCCCAGAGCGTCTCTGTAGCTGCACCCTTATTTGCTTTCCCCCCTCCTTGCTGGCAATAGATTAGGTCTGTGTTGCCTTTTTTTGACAAGCAGGCAATCACTTAAGTGTAAAGTCTGGCAGTAAAATCTTCCACCAAAAATTTGAAATGGGACATGAGCCACAACTGAAATACCTGAGAGAGATATTCTTGTGCGATGCCATGCCATTGAAACGGTGTTCAACATAAACTGCTTAATATTAAAAAGCAAATGTCAGTGTTAGTATTTGAAGATGAAGATTAGGAATGGGCTATTTCTTCACCTCCACAATCACTGCTGTAGTATGAAAGAGTTGAAAGATGGTTATGAATGTAAGAATATGAGAAAGCAAGATAAAAGGTAAGTTGCACAGAAGAAAATAATAAAGGGGCTTTGTCTGATAGATTTCATCCGGGCTTAAATAAAGCAACAGGCACCTAGTGAAGATGGGGAAAAACAGCATTCTTCATACAACTTTTGATGTTTGCTATGGATGTATGGTCTAACAAGATATCTGAAAATTGCTTAGACAGAAATCCATTAACTCTAGCCCATCTCCATCCATAATAAGATCAGTGACTGTGCCAGACCCACCAGTCTTTAAGATGGATTTATTTTTTCCCCTCTTCACAGGTAGGTAGTGAGGGATTTGGGATTAAACACGCAGAGATGCTGTCATCATAACAATTACTCCTTCATGCAGCTGAGTTGCCATTTGCTAAGGCTGTTGCTACATTTTCCTAGTTATCTGTGATCATCGTTCCTGGTGTCTGGTTTTCATTATAGTTGTTTTGGTAGTCTGATGATCTAGAGTACTGAAATCTAGCATAGTCCCTAGGTTCTGATTCCTCACATCTCATGCTTTGGCCTTGGGAAAGTCACTTGGCCTAAGCACAGCTAGAAGTGTTGAATAGAACAAAGGACTTTCCTGCTCCTAATCTAAGTGTTCTTGGAGATATAAATGCAGGAAGGAGAAGCCAGTATTTACTGCTGTTTGTTTGACTTGCAGGAGGAGCACACAAATGTAGTGGGTGAGTCTACAAATATATGACACAGCCCCAGTCTGAAAAGGAAAGGATAGAATATGGGATATTCTATAGGACATATATTATCTTACATATCCTATAGAATATAGATAACCAGTAAATTTAAAAAAAAAAAAGAAAAAAGGGGGAAGGGCTTCTAAATGACAGTTTGTGTTAACATGTACCACCTTCAGGGAATAGGGTGTTGCATAGTGTGTATGGCTTATTGTAAAGAATAAGGTGTTGGCTTGTATTAAGAGCAGTATAGAGATGTAAATTATATAGTTCAGTCTTGAAAGACTATATCTTTTTTTCATTGTCTTCAATTAGCATAATAAAGGGAAAATAAATTTTCGTAACAAATGTGTAAGAAGTCTCTATTGTTGTACTAACATGGTTTGATCAGAGTCCAGTTCTGACTGTGCCTTTTCCCTTATTTTTTTCCTAGTTAGATCTTTCCACAGCAGTAAGCACTCTGCAATTGCTTATTGAAGTGCCCGTTGGACTGTATAAATAAGTTATTTAGAGTTGGGGTGGATACAACTGCAGGGTTGGTTCGGGCGGGAAATTGTACTATAATGATCCCTGCTTCTGAGACGTCGGCCACATTCTTAAAAAACACACCCCACCCGCCTCTCTCATTATCCTTATCTATTGTGGGAAATACTATTTCAACTTGCATTTCTTGGGTTTCTAAGGGAAATGTGGTGAGGAGCCTCTCTACATTTGGCGACTTTCCAGTGTTTTACGTTTTAGAAATATAAAGCTTTGATGGGAAAGGGATGAAGAGCAAAGAGCTATAGGGGGCTTGCTAAACTCCATGTTTGCTTGTTTTTTAAAAACAGAATTTTTCATAAAGGAAAAGCATGGATTTCACATGGAGAGAAACAAAAATTGTATTATTGATGTGAGCACAAATGTGATTAAGAGGCGACATGGTTGCTATAAAATTAGGTGTGATTTATTGGACAAACCAGACCAAGGGGTCAGGCTTAAATTACGAGTGAACATAGGTACTAAGAGATTAAAAATGTATCCTACTTGGACTTCATACTGAAGATTGGATAAGTAAGATTGGACTTCATACTGAGGTGGTGAAATCAGCTAGAACGAAATAGGAATAACCTGGACGAGTACATTTAGTAAGTTAAATGAGTAGTTTTGCAGTTGGGGTAGATCTTTTTCTCAGGAGGATTTATATGGCTTAGCTATGAGGGAACTTTGTGTGTGTCTTCTAGCAGAGAAGAAAAGGTTTTAAAAGGCTTAGAAATATAAAATGGTAGCAATGACAGCTGTAGTGTTGTAGACACAAAAGTCCCAGGATTAGACATGAATAGATTGTTTCTGCTCCCATGTAGTTAACAATAATATCTAGAAACTTGGATGAAAATGAAGTTCTCAAATAGTTTTATAGTAATGTGACTCTTTCTTTAAAAACTTATAATGTGGCAGAGAACTGTGCATTTTAATAGGGCTCATCTTGTATGTAGATGGAGCCATTATTCATTCATGTGTTGTCTGGAATAGAACTACTTATGTTTTAATCCTTTCTAATTAACCTAAAATGTTAATCTACAACCTGTGATGCAAACTGAAGTACCTTGGGGGTGCCGTATAAATTCAGAGTATTTTTAAAATGTATTTAGATTTTTAATTATAAAAGCTCAGTTAAATAACCCGTGGAGCATTCTAATACCAATTAAGAGATTACAATTACAAAAATTACACAACTCACATGGTTTTATTTTTACTTAAATGAAGCAAGTGTGCATTTAATGTGTATATAAATTGGGGGAAACATAATGGCAATGCACTATTAAAGTTTGAGAGTTAAAAGTAACCGTTTCTAATCCTGTTAAGACTGATGCGTGTACTTAACTTTTCTTATGTAACTGGGGCTAAGACATGGACATGATACAGCCAGTTTCTGTAATGGGGGTTTTGTGCTTGAGTCCTCCAAGGGCTTGGGTTTGACCAGATTCAACTGTTTACAAAACCTATCTCTTAAGCTCCCAATGAGTATGCTAACTACTGGCCTGTGCAGAATTTTCTGTCTTAAAATGTGAATGATACTGTGTTGCCAAGTCTACCTGTACTCTGTGTAACAAGAGCATGAAGGGAAGGAGCCTTTGAAGAACTTTTGTGTGCCTTTTCTGCTTTCTATGTGGACAGAGGGAACAGGAGTGGCCAGAGCCTTTCCCTTTGAGTGCTTTAAAGATGTGTATGCAAATGGCGAGGGTGGTTAACGCGTTCTTACAGCAGGGGAGGTTGTCACCCAGCCTCAAGGAGGCTGTGGTGCGCCCCCTGCTGAAGAAACCATCATTGGACGTTGACGTACTCACCAGCTACCGACCTGTCTCTAACCTCTCCTTTTTGGGGAAGGTTATTGAATGGGCGGTGGCGATCCAGCTCCAGGCGCATCTAGACAGCATTGGTTTCCTCGACCCTTTTCAATCTGGGTTCCACCCCGGCTATGGCACCGAGACGGCGTTGGTGGCCTTGGTCGACGATCTCCGCCGAGAGATGGAAGCAGGACGTTCGACATTTCTTGTCTGCTCGTCCGCTTTTGACACCATGGGCTGTTGTTGAGACAGCTGCGTGATCTGGGGGGGCTGGACGGGACCGTTCTTGAATGGTTCTGCTCATTCCTCTCGGGGAGAAGCCAGCGGGTAGTGCTGGGAGCTGAAACATCTTGTCCCCGCGCTTGTCCTGCGGCATTCCGCAGGGTTCTGTTATGTCTCCGTTATTATTTAATGTCTATATGCAGCCCTTGGGGGAAATTGTGAGAGGGTTCGGGGTGCGTTGTCACCAATATGCCGATGAGACTCACCTGTACCTCTCTTATTCAGGAGCCTGTTGGGACTGTTACACTTACCTGCCTGCCTTGCTGCTGCGGGGGGCTCGGGGAGCTCTGCCGCCGGCGGGGGCGGGGTGCCCTGCGCTCTGTTGCCATCGCCACTGCCGCTTGCTGGAACCTGCGGGGGAAGAAAAACATCAAACAGTGAGCTTGGGGGAGAGGGGGGGAACACAGAGGCCAGCCACGTGGGCTGACCTGTCCCCTCCCCGCCCACTCGGAAGTAGCTG
>QEPC01007399.1:2028901-2051962 GCA_003113815.1 Sphenodon punctatus | reverse complement strand
CCCCCCCCCCCAGGAATCAGGTCTAATACTTACCGGCTGCTGCTGGGACGCTGCGGCCGCGGGGACTGGGGGGGGGGCTCTGGGTTGAACTTGCGGAGGGGAATTTTTTTTTTTTAAATTCAGGCTGGCCAGGGTGGGTGGGGGTGTCCCCCCTTCCACCCGCGCAGCCTGGGAGGGGGAGTGGGGAGGATTTTTTTTTATTCCATTGATTTCAATGGGGACACAGTGCCCCATTGAAATCAATGGAATAAATCCAGTACCGGTATACCGGATTTAATCTGGGAATCCGGGAATCCGGATTTTTTTGGAAACCGGAATCCAGTAAATCCGGTATCCGGTATTGGCCTGGGGTCCCACCTCTAGTAATAAGGGTCTTAAGTGCAGCCCCAGCAAAGCACTCCTGCTGCGGGGAACTAACTCTTTATTTGCCTGTTTCTGTAGTGATGACTTGTAACCCATCACGTTGCCTGACATCACGTGTTAATTTTTGTCCACTGAATTTAAGTAAGGTAGTAGCAGTAGTTTTTATTGCGAGGCACTTGGCCATAGCATCAAATAATACATAAAGAAAAAAACAAAATCCCCACATGGAGATAAAATTACAATTTCAGGCAATAACTTAAAAACTAATATAAAAGAATAAAAGAGAATAGGTACCGATATATAAAATCATGTCTTAAATTCTGTTCTGTTATTTGCCAAGTTTTTAAGTAATTGTATGTTTTAAACTTAAAACATTTAGCAGTGCCGGATGCTGTACTAACGCTACTGAAGTCAATGGGACTCTCTCCACTGACTTCAATAATATTAGGATTGCATCCACTGTTTTTTGTTCCTACTGATAAGACATGACCATGCTTGTAGCATGGCTATCCCTTCGTGTTAGAAAACTTCATATTATTATGGTGCTTTTTTGTATTTTGCTTTTTTGTGTGGGTGATGAGCCTGAGGTCCTGTGTGACCAATAGAAGTATGACAAGGATGCCATAGAAACGTTTATCACCAATTGCCAGAATAGGAACTGACTTGAAATAAAGAAACTTGTAATATTTTCTACCCTCTCTACAGCTTTAATATGGAACAGTCCAACACTTAAAAAAAGAATCCTAGGATGCCTCATGCTGTGGAACTGTGCAAAATCATACGGCTAGAAATGCTGAGGCATTTTACCAGCTTGATTGGCTTGGAGAGACTTGACTACTTTATAATTAAAATTTAACCACATTAATAATTTTTCTGGTCTGATACTATCCAAGCACTTTCCCTTAGTTGCCCAAAGCAATTTCATTCCTAAAGAACAATGAAAGAGCTGAAAAATATAGTGCTAAACCTAACTGGCAGCAGCTCAATAGTTCAGCTTGCGGGAGGCATTCCTTTCCAAGCTCTGTTCTAAACCTCTTAATGTTTGCAAATAAACTCCCTTGCAGCTGAAATATCTCACGCTTCGTATCATCCCAAAGGTGATTTGTGTTTGTAATGAAAGCTTGAAGGAAAGCTGTTGAGTTATGTGCTTTCTAGCTCAAACCTGGTAAAACTCCATTTTTGGCTCACTAGGACAGTAGTAACAGAATGAAACACAAATCCACCCCCCTCCTAGCTGCTGCATAGTCCCCTCCAGTACTTTGTACTGTTGCCCTAACGTTCCATACCACTTTGTGAATTGCAAGGGAAGTGAAGAGAGAGATACCAGTCGGGATATAAAACAAAACAAAACAAAAATTTCCTCAAAAATTAAAAAGCCAGGAACTTAGGGTGAAAACAGACATGACGCTAACCACCCTTTAACCACCCTTGGTGGTTATTTATTCATGTTGCAGGACTGTATTGATGCCCTATGCAGCCCTGCAACATGCATAAATGACCACCAAGGGTGGTTAGCGTCATGTCTGTTTTCACCCTTAGCCTTCCTCTTTCCTCAAAGAAAGAGTCCCATCCACATTTCCTCTGAGTTGAAGACTCTTCTTTGTGGGAGAATCCTGTGAGATTAGGTCTTCAAAGAAGTAAAATTGTAGGCAGGTAACGTTCTCATTTTAAACACCGTCACCATGAGATACTCCATGGGAAAAGAGACATTTGCAGGGAGGCACCAAAAATAAAATAGGCTGCAGGGAAAATTGTCAACCAAGGCCTATGCCAACAGTGAAGTGGAAATGATATCTGTGCGTATGAGAAGACCAAGACACTGCTAAGCAGATACCAGATGAATTATAAGTCTTCATTCTTGTATTTTAACAGACCAAGACAGTGGTCCCTGCCTACTCTCTCCCTTTGGATGTCTTTTTTTTTAAAATTTAAATTAGCAAATTGTGTGTTCTGTTGTAAAAGTTTATAGCAGTCAAATGGTGTTTGTACCCCACTCATACATTTAAAACACACCTCATTATGTTTCTCTTCTGTATGTGATTCTTAAATGTAAGATGACTTAGAAATGCATTTAGCAAGCAGGATCATGTTTTGCATATGGAAGGGTGGGTTCATTTTATTTAAAACAGTAGAACAAGAACAATTAGCTATGCAATTCTGCAATAGCAATCCCATCTATCTACAAAGAATAAAAATGGCCTATCACTAACCCACATGTATTTGGGAGGCAGCAGGAGGCTGGCAGATTGCATCATCTAGCTTACTTGTTGGCATATGACCCAGTAGCTTACAGTAATACAAAAATTGTCTTGTTTCATTTTTTTACCCTACAACTTCTTGAGGAAAGGTTTTCATGGTCTTGGAGAAACTGATTGGATTCTTTGTAATATTCAAAGTATTGGATGTCAATTTTTTTCTGAGTAAACGTTTTTTCACTTAGAAAGGACAAGAACTTCTAATGTTGCTGTTTAAATTTTTCACTAAGAGATGACTATTAATTTGTTGTATTCCCAATGATAGGAAAATTGCCATATTTCAAACTGTAAGGAAAAGTAACCCCTGCTTTCTCCCAAGAGAAACAAATGGTGAGTCAAGACAGGTGTGTTCAGAGAACATTTGGGTAGATGAACTGTTTCTAAATTCACTATTTTCTTCATGCACGCATTAATACAGAGATTTCAAAATATGGGTTGGGATCCCAGCTGCCGTCATGCAATATGTGGATGGGGTCACAGTGCCAACCAATATTTGGTATATTTTGCATGTCTTGCTAACTGAGGGGGTCAAAACATTTTGTATACATATCAAAACTTATTTATTATAAACATTATAATAAACAGGATAGGATATAATATATTCCTATCCCGTTCTGTTATAATAAACATTATAAACATTTCCTGCCAAAGGCAGCTCGGGGCAGTGTACAATATAAAAACATAAAACAACATATACACATAACTTAAAACAATAGCAATAATAAAATCATCGAACAAATGGATCTCGCAGACAAAAAGATTGGAATCACTGTATTAATTGTGTTGGCAGATGGATACATGCAGTGCTTTAGATGCGTTGGCACCCTTTCTGTTGTATCAGCATACCCATCTTTCTCCCCACCAGATAGATCGATCTTTCCAGTTTGAAGTATCAAATATACATATTCTAAATAACCTTCTGACTTTAAAAAAATTGCACTTGCCGTGTCTTGGGGTCCATATGACCCCTATGGGAAAAACCCATTATAGGTGGGGTCTATTTATCCTCCACATATAGTCTGTGTCCCAAAACCTTCAAACACAGCCCTGGGAGCGCACGCACGCACGCACACACGCATGAAAGAGTCTGTTTTATGGGGATTGTTTTTAATTCCCTAAATTCGTCCCAAAGGCAAATTCTCTCATGCAAATTACTGGCTGTGCCTTATAGTCAAACTTTACTAAGCATAGTTAAGTACACTTAGCACCTTTATAGCGTGCTATTTGAATTTCTTTTGTTGTTGCCTAGGATGCGTCAGGGCTTGTTTGCATTTCTTTGTTTGCCTAAGGTTCTTAGCTCCACAAACTGACCCCATAGTACTTGGCTGAAGAAATGAAATCTAACATTCCCAGACTTCTTGTCTCCACAAACTTACCCCAGAAGGGAAACGTAAACTTAGCGTGAAGAAATGAAACCTAACATTACCTGAACAGCTGAGAAATGACACAGCAAAGGTTTGTGTAAAACCAAATAGGAAAACTCCATTGACACCTTGTGTGCGTTTGCACCCTGGCACTTTTCTGGCCATTGGAGACAAATGATAAAAGAGATCTGGCTGAAATTTGAATATGTTATGGCCAGAGGTGCCGGTGACAATGTCCTAAAAGCTCAAACTTGAAGAGCTACTAATTAACTTTTTGTTAATGTTTTTGTGCTTGCTGGGGTCAATTTGACCCCATTACAGAAGGTTAGGTTAAGCAAAATTAGATAGGGCTGTTTTTGAGAGAGGAATATAGCAACTTTAAAAACAAAACAAACAAACAACCTTTAGACATTTTTGGAGATGCTTGACTAATGTTGACTAATGTCCAAATGTCAGTATAATAATCATACTGCACTGCACCTGAGTAGACATTTCTGTATACGTTTACTTTAATGCTGGAAAGTTTTGTGTTACACGCCGAGTGGCAGAGCAATAGTTGATGTGGGATCCACGTATAGATATCCTCATCTCTTCACCAGTTGCATCATCCACTTACCTCTGACATCACAATTTCATTACTCAGCAAAGGGCTGTTCATATAGCAGCAGAGGAGAGGCAAGGAGGAGGGGAATTTATATCTAAAGTCACAACTCTACTAATGTATGTGGTTTTGAATTATAGTTAATAACATTTGACATTCTTTTGTCTCTATATAAAATCTCAACCCTAGCGATGCATGCCACTAATGTAGATTTTGCATTTAATTTTTTTTAAATAATAAAGGGCACAATACATTCTTGTAACCCAGGAGCTTGGAAAGTAGTAAGTGTCCGGAGAAACTTGTCTGTAATTTAATTAAAATGGACCAAAATTTCTTTTCCTTTTCTTAAACTGGCTGATAGCCTTTGTTTGAAACTGTGCTTTGAAAGTGGTCCTTGAGCATGCAGCTTGGAAACTACTAAAATTAATAGCAATACAAAAATTACTACTTGTACAGTAGTATGAATGCAAATTTTATTAGCGCCACAGTGTGTGGAAAAAATGGTAGAGGGTTTGTTCCCTATTGCTAAGCACTGTAGGGGTGGGTCTCTGGGCAAAATTGTGGCTTTGGTTATTTTCAGTTTTGGTTCTCATGTATTTCGGTTTTCGTATCGGTATCTGTTGTATCCGATCTTTTGCATTGATTTTTGTATCTGATTTTTAACATTATGATTTTCCCATTGAAGTAAATGGGGACAAACCACAATGTTAAAAATCCAATACAAAAATCAATGCAAAAGTTCTGATACAGCTGATACCGAAATTTCGGATTAATCAGAAATGGCCATTATTGGGTACTTTCAGTTCTTTCTGAAACTGAAAGTCCCATCCCTAGCAGCGTAATTGCTGCCTTGTGCATCAGAGTAAGGCTGCTTCTTGATGTTACATGGGAGGGGCGGGAACTTCTGCAGTTGCTGCCGTGTTTCTCTAATTGCGAGGATTAGTGCCCATCAGAATGCACTAATCCCTTTTTAGGTCACGAGAACACCCATGCATGACCAGGTTCCCAAATGTAGGCTTTATGATGGTGGGTGTTCTTACCCCTCAAAAATGGATTTGTGTGCTGTGGCAATTGTGAAAGTTCCTGCCCCTCCCCCTGTAGCATCTGAAAGCAGCCTAACTCATAACTGTCATAGTGGTGGTAGCGCAGTGCAAGCTTTGGAAGGAAAGCTTACCTGCTGCCAACTATCAAACTCAGTTTAAGTGCTAAAATTTCATCCAAGTTGTGCTAAATACCTGTCGCTGTATAAGAATATTACGAAAAACATTTGAGACCAATTTAAATGCTATTTCCATCTGGTGCTTTAATTTCTTCTGACTTGCATGTTGTTTAAACAATATGCTTTTGCTCCTAAACACTGCAGCATGCATTCTGTATGTATATTTCTGGTTCATTATTGTTTTTAATCCCAGAGAACTCTTAAGACTCTGGGTGCCTCTGCATGAGCTGCTGCAGGCTTGATCCCCGCATGCCTTGTAGTGGGGCAATCACTGTGGCTACACTTTGAGGCCAGCAAGGGGAGCAGGGCAGATGGGCGGCCTTTTCATGGGGCAGGTGGGTCACTGTTGGGTGGGTCCCCACTCCCCTCCCCCTGTCTGCCTGCTATCCCACCTCCAGTCGTGATGTGACCTTTCAGTACTGGAGCTGCTATCCATTGCTCTCAAAGCCCTACAATGGACCTCCCTGTGTGGTGGGGCAGACGGGGACCAGGCACACGAGCGGTGGCACACTACGGCACCTAGGGCAGACTTACCCCGCTTTGAGTAAGGCTGCCTACATGCTGCATCCCCAGCCTTTTTCCAAGGATGCAGTGCCATACAGTGCGGTGAACAACTAGCGGCCACCAGGCTCATGATGCACTACATGGTACGGCTGCCTGGTAAGGCTGCTCAAGGCACAGTAAGTGCATCACGTGGCTGCACCTTTGGGCCACCACATCATCATCATCTTGCTCTGTATTTGCAAAAATAATTTGAAAAGTGAACTGTTCTTCAAGGTTTAGTAGTGAAGAAAAATCGCTAGGAAGCTTATTTTTCTGTAAGGATGTCCACAGCCAATTTGTTATTGGTGTCAGATTTCAAACATCTACCACTGCTTTTGCACTGTAGATGTTTCCTTTTTTTGGTTTTCTCATTGAAATAACCGGACAGCAAGCCAACATTTGTTCTAACATTGGTAGGGGATTGCAGATTTCATTCTCGCCAAGTGTATGTGCCGGAGTTTCACAAACCAAAGCTGTTAAACAAGTGACTGTTACTTCCCCCACCCCACTCTTCCTGGAGTCATCTTGTGCTTAGATTGTTTTGTCTAAATTTCCAAACTGTAGCTTCATTGTGGCAGTGCTATAAATGTTGCTTTCTAATTCCTGCCGAGGCATGAGCTGAAGTGCCTTAGCCAAATCAAGATTCCTTTTTTCTCTCTCCCAGTTTGGCCACTTGCCAAATGAGGATGTTGTTTGTTAACCCCCTCCATGGTATTAAGTTTAGGTACCTTCTGAAGGTAATAAATGTTGTTTCAGGTTAATTTTCTTATTGAGCTTCATTTCAGCTTGCTTTAACCTATCCTGCTGAATTTTCAGCAGGATAGGTTAAACAAAATAGAAAGGCTAGTTTGAGGTACCAAATGCCTCTCGCAGTCTGTAAATATTCGTTCCTGTCTTGGAGAGAGTCATTATTTCTTGATGCTGAGAAATATGATTTATTATTGCTAGATAGCACTACAGCTTTTCTTTGCAGATGAAAGAACTAATAAAGGTACTGCATTGTCAGGTCGTAAAATATTGCATAGCTCGTGTCTCATGAACTTGGTGGATCAAATTACATCAAGTACTAAAGGCAAACTTCAGGGGGAACAGCTTGGTTGTCTTCCAAAGTGTGAGATCAAAGAGTAACCCCTCCTTCACAGAGTATGTATGTCGTAGTCCTGGATTTTGAAGTTAGGCATAGCAAAAAGCAAGTGTTGGCGAATTAAAAAAACAATTTACATCTACTCGCTAGGACATGTTTTTTAAAAACATTTTCCATAGCAACTGTCTTATAGGTTTGTGCAGCAAAGTAGGTGAAATCACAAAATGGAGGGTAGAAATAGCTTCAAATGTTCTCTATGCTGAAGTTAGTTAACTTTTACTTTTTTTGTTTGTTTTAGTTCTTTACTGAAAGGCATGGATGAGAAGGCACTAGAAGAGGAGCAGCCTCTGACTACCTGTAACCAATATCCTAAAGAAGCAGTAAGGAAACGACAAAATTCAAGTCAAGGTTCCAGAGGCAGTGATTCCTCTAGGACGTCGAGGAAAAGCTTCAGACTAGACTACAGATTGGAGGAAGATGTAAAAAAATCGAAGAGAGGTAAAGATGGGAGGTTTGTCAATCCTTGGACAACCTGGAAAACTCCATCATTTCCAAATGTTTTGAAGTGGGCTCTTATGGAAAAAAATAACAGCAACGTCCCGTCTTCAAAGCAGGTAAATATTTGATCATACACTTATTTTTCCAGTATCTAGGTTGCAGTCCTTTGTGGTGCCCAGAACCGTCAACTCCCATCTTTAAAATTGGATGATTTTTACATCATAATCGCGGTCATCTTTTGTATTCTATATATAGTTTTTAGGGAGACTCACCAGTTTCTGTGTTCTCTCGTTTTAAGTAATTTATTCCTCCTGAAGCCAAGTCAGCCATGTCTGCCTTTTCACATGGAATTTTTGGATATATCTGAACTAGGCTAGGCCCATAAGCTTTGAATAGGCTAATCAGGCCAGTTCAAGTTATATGTAGTAACAGAAACTGTAAAGAACATTCTTGAAGGCATTGTTTTAACTTGTATGCTTATGGATTTTTGCATGTTTCTCCTCCATCTGATACTAGGCACATCTAAAATTTGTAGGTGGTCTAGACTGTACTTCAGATTAAAGTTATCACTTATGGGGGCTGTTCATTGTAAAAAAATGTTTTTGAATAATTTCAGTGGCACTGTAAACTTCATACAGCCTTGTGGAATTATAAAAACTTGTTAACCAGTAACTACAATAATCAAAGTTTATTAAAAAATTTTCCCTGGGCCCGATTTAATAAATGTATATAATTTTAGACAAAAAGTGTTTGTTTATACTCAAGCTAACTTCCACACATCTTTGCATTAATACATAAAGGGACACTGTCTAGTAGGGAAGGGACTACCGGATTTTCCAGTATCCGATAATGCCGGTACTGGGCGTACCAGCATTATCGGATTCAACCTGGTAATCCGGCCCGGTGACCAGATTCCGGGTACCGGATTTTTTTTTTACATTGCGGCCATTTAAATGAATGACCGCAATGTAAAAACCTCACCAAAAACCCGCGTTTCCCTCCCCGAGTCCAGGCTGCACGGGTGGAAGGGGGGACATTTTTAAATCCTGCCCAGCCTGGATTTAAAAAAAAAAATTCCCCTCAGTGACTCTCCGCCGGCAACCCAGAGCCAGCCCAGCACCCGTCACAGCAGCAGCCGGTAAGTATTAGACCTGTACTGTATGATCCCTGGGGGGGGCGGCGTTTAACACCCCACCCCCCACCCCAGGGATCACCCTACTTCCAACAAGTTCCCATGATCCTACCTTCCAGTTCAGCTCCGGGTGGTGGCGGCGGTCTGGCGGCCTCAGCGCCAGCTGTGGCTGCCGGCTTCAGACGCTAGTAGGTCTTCCGGGGAAACCCGGAAGCTCCCCGGAAGGCCTACAGCGTCTGAAGCTGGCAGCCACAGCCGGCGCTGAGGCCGCCGGACTGCTGTCGCCACCCGGAGCTGAACTGGAAGGTAGGATTCCGGTGGGAACTTGTTGGAAGTAGGGTGATGCCTGGGGTGGGGTGGGTGTTAAAACACCCCCCCCCGCCCGGGATCATACAGTACAGGTCTAATACTTACCGGCTGCTGCTGGGACGGCCGCTGGTGCTGGGCTGGCTCTGGGTTGCTGGCGGAGAGTCACTTAGGGGAATTAAAAAAAAAAAATCCAGGCTGGGCAGGGTGGGTGGGGGGTGTCCCCCCTTCCACCCGTACAGCCTGGGAGGGGGGAGGAATTTTTTTATTCCATTGATTTCAATGGGGACAGTGCCCCATTGAAATCAATGGAATAAATCCGGTACCGGTATACCGGATTTAATCCAGGAATCCGGTTTTTTGAAAACTGGTATTCGGTAAATCCGGTAGCCGGTAATTGCCCTGGGGTCCCACCTCTACTGTCTAGTTTTGTGGAGAAATCTGTTTTATTCAGGGTCTCTGTGCTAGGTTGTCTAAACGTACGTGCAGCAAACAAAGACATCCTTTGTCCAGATTGCTCGCGGCCAAAGACATTGGGTAAAAACCTCAGTTTGGGATGCATTTGCTGGTATGTTTGAACCAGCAGAATGTAGTGTGTTTGTGTGAGTAAAATTTTTAAACATCTAAGAAACCTCATACTTGGAAGCAACTAGCAAAGACTTTGCACTTCACAGTTTTTCTTGTTAATTCAGGAATTACAATTATTTTAACTGTAAAGGCAGCTAACTGACTAGTTTCCTTTCCTGGCTGTAAAAGAAGCCTCTACATCCCCTCTTACTGGCTCAGGGGGAGTTGCTGGGTATCTTTAAGGTGAGATTAGGGAACTTGTTTAACAAAATAGGTCAACTCTCAAGTTCTATTTGATATCACAACATACTGAACTTTCAGCTCTGTAGTGTTTATAAAAGATCCATTCCATGATCTTAGCTGGTATGGAAGAGTATGTGGCGTTTATTTATTTACATTTATATGTCGCCCTCCACAAAAGGCTCAGGGCGGCTCACAACAGTAAACCTAATAAAACACATACAAAAATATATAAAATTAATACCATAAAAACTCTCACCCTCCCCCGCAACTCTACCTAAAAACCCAACCAACCCCTCTCCCCGCCTGCCAAATGTTCTTCCCAAAAAACACACACGCTTTACACCATCTCCAGAAGACGTTTAGGATTGGTTTCAAGCAAACCTGGGTCAGGGAGTTTCACAAAACTGGGGCAGCAACCGAGAATGCCCTCTTGCACATCCCCGCCTTACAGACAAAGGTAACGGATGGAATGTGCAAGAGGGTAATCTGTCCCAACCGTAGGGGCTGCAACAGGACATAGTAGGGCCGACAGTCTTCCAGATATGTGGGATCTAGACTGTTTAGGGCTTTAAAGGTCAAAATCAGCACCTTAGCAACAAAAGATACAGACTAGTCCTCCAGGTTATACATTGGACCAGGAAAAAGAGGGCAGTCTAGAAATAGCAGTTAGTAGGCTGTTGTACTAACTCTATTATTTGTGTATAGAGAATAAAGTTGCAGCAAGGTTGGCCTTACCACAGGGCGACTTCTGGGCCCCGCTCTTTCTGTGGGTCCTGTAGTGGCCCCCGTTTTCACCAAGGCAGAGTGTGGGGGTCCCACTCTCTCCCAGAGTGGGGTCACAAAAACAACCACTTTTAGGGCCCTGCAGAGGATGCCCCCCAAGGAGTGGGTTATGGGGGAGGGGCCACGAGGCCTCCCACATTTTATATTTGCCCTGGGCCCCACAAATTCTAGGGCCAGCCCTGAGTTGCAGTGTCTGTGTCCTCCTTTCTGAATCTCCCAGTACACTGGGACACAGCAGTCCCAGGGATCAACCAACCTCTCCTTCGTTTGGTAACATATTAGAATATCGCCATGCTTTGAGTGTGCATGCTTTGGAGTTGCTGATTCAGAGTTTAAAATTTTTGGCCACCATATAAATTACTTACTTTGGGAGCCATTGCATCTTACTTCCTGTCAATTCTTTAACTGTTTGTAAATCCATCCATCTATACAAACAATTTGTTTGCTTAATTGTGAATTTTTCACCAGGATTTTTACGCTAGTATTGTTCCCCTATCCTCCAGCTGTTCCTATTGTGGTGTAATATTTAGGCAAAAGATAGCCACAACACCGTTCCGTTTAAGATGCAGGGATTCCTGTCGCTGCATTAAGGAAAAGTCAGGCATGAATATGTATCATGCCAGATGCAGAGCTGTTTAACTGACCAAATTTGTCTTCTGTAACACTGATTCCTTACTTTGCATTTCAGACTGCTAAGATGGGTCAAAAGTATCAGAGAGATAAATGGGGACTAATTACTGATCTCTGGGTAAAAACAGATGTGCGGCTGCTGAGACCACTCCCCGGGCTGGAAAACTGGGCAACATGTCCCGGGTCAAGTCGGGGTACTGAACAGATGTGCCCGCAGCTGGGGAGCCGTCCCACCGCTTGCACAACCCGGGTAGAGCTAGAAGCACAACAAATGTGTGAGCAACCCTCCCCACCGCACAGTACTCCCAACGCCTCACCCTTGCTATAATGGACAGCCATGGTGGTCCCCAGGCTGAGTATGCTGGGGCACAACAGACGTCCTAGCCCACTTTGGCTTGTTGTGGCCAAGTTGGGCAGACTGTAGCCCAGGCTATGACCTTAGAGATTTTCAGAGGTCACAGCCTGGGCTAGCCGTCGCCCAGAGCAATCCCAGGCCAATATCTGGTGGTGCCTGTGCAGGCAGGTTCTGGGCTACAGCGGGTCAAATCAGGCCAAGGATGTAGCAGAAGCTGCCAGGAGCATCCCTGCCCTTTCCATGTGACCTTCACTGACACTCTGGCTTCCAGGTTGACTAGGCCTGATTTCGCAGCAGGCCGCATGGCAGGATTTCGCAATACCAGGGGAAGGGATCTACAGCCAGTATGGCTGGAGGGGTCATCCCCTGATTGGACTAGATACAGCCAGGTAAACCCCAAGGACCAATCACGAATGAGGGGTAGTGGGCTTTTAAAAAGAAAGACACACCTCTCAGGGGGAGTCTTCCATCTTGTCTTCTGTTTGCTCTGGACACTGACCTTGTGCTATGGAGCTAAGGGAATGGCTCCTGGCCTGTTTGGACTAAACTGAACCTAAGGACTGAACCCCTTTGCTGCAAGGCAAAGGCGCACCTGAAGCTGTGAGTAATTGAATGTTACATCCGAGGGACCAGTTTAGGCTAGATGCTACTAAAAAGGCCACTGTGCCTAAACTGTTCTGATCAATTTCTTTTGCTCAAGGATTCAAAGTACCTCACATGGTTGGTTAACCTGTGATGCTGGGTTTAAAATACCATTAAAGTAATATTCCTTTTTCTTGATCTAAAAGATCTGTGTGTGTGTTAGCAAATACGCCTCTGTATGCTCAGGCAGCAGAAATTGGGAACTGTTTTATACTGGCTTGCGAGCCTGGCTGTTTAAAGCAGCAGAAGAGGTTTCATTCTCCCCAGAGGGATGAGACTGGAAATTTAAGTAAATACTCTGGGTGGTGGCAGCGGGAAGAAACCAGATAATAAGTGGGTAACGGGGTGCCGGGAAGCTGGGGTGAACCCCAGTGGGCTCCGTTACGCCACAAAGGTCACATCTGTTTTCACCCTATCTTTGCTCCAGAGCTATTGTATCTTATACTCAGTACTGCCAGCCCTAAGCATTAAAAATGAGTTGAAGCTCCACCGAAACATAAGCTTGATTTAAAAATCATGGGTTTTTTTGGGTTTTTTACACACATAATATATATAATTTTGTTTAAGGTTTTCAGCTTAACTGATTCAGCTGTACAATAAAGTTTTGTCATACTATTCAGGTTTTCAATGAATTTGTGCTTCATGTTACCTTTCAGTATCCATACAATTATAAAGAACCCCAAGCAATCAAGGTACATAATGATATGCAATGTAACTAACAGAGGAGGATTGTGGGAACACTCCTATCCCAAGAAAACAGAAGGGGGAAAGGAAAGAGAGTGGGAGAAGGATGAATTTTTAAAGAAATCAACATTTTTGTGTTCTTTTATTTGCCTTTATATGTTTCTAAATATTGGTTCCAATCACATCACACTTTGAATCTCTTTTTCAAAGACATTGAGGTTACTTTTAAAAGAAACAGCCTGAGATTCATTACTGCAGGAACTGGTGCTTACACACTAAATATCGTGAGAGCTGGGAACATCAAAATCTTGGAACTCTTCACAGTACAGTTAAAATCACAGCTGAGAGATCTTTGCTCCCTTTGGTGCTTCTTAATTACAGCATATCTTCAGTAAGATCCCTGATCCTTCTACCTTTTACTTTGTGTCGTTCTGGCTTTTAACAGCGTACTTAGGGAGAAAACAGACATAACACTAACTCCACTTTAACATTTTTTATGCATGTTCCTTTGCTGCTCTGCAACATGCATAAGAAAAGTTAAAGCCGTGTTAAAATTGAGTTAGTGTTATGTCTGTTCACCATAGTGTACCAGTTAAGAATTAGTTGCTGTCTAGCCTGTCAATATTTGCCTATAGAAATGCCTGGCATTCACCATAATACTTCCTTTTGACAAAGTATATTCAGATTTGTTAAAACCAGCCTCCATCCATAACTAAGGCTAGAACATAGACTTTCTGCATTAGTTATGCTCTGCTTTCTCTTCAGGTTGAATTAGTTATGTTAGTGACTTTTTAAAATGGGACTGACCTGTCTTTAATCATAATGTATAATTTAAAAAACAAAATCACTGATCTGTGTTGTTTTCTCCTTACAGTAAAATCAAATGGTATGTAGTAGGCTTGAAATCCTAAACTAATTAGCTAGCCATTAAAGCCAGTCCTAATCATCGTGCTCTGTACTTGCAAAAATAATCTGAAAAGTGAATTGTTCTTCAAGGTTTAGTAGTGAAGAAAAATTGCTAGCAAGCTATTTTTTCTGTGTCCACAGCTAATCTGTTGTTGGTATCAGATTTCAAGCATCTGCCACTGCTTTTGCACTATAGATGTTTTTGCTACAGTAATATTGACGTATTTCTCACTGTGCTGTTGCCACAGCAGGCTAAGTAAGGTTACTATAATCGGCTCTACCTTGCTAACTACAGTGCTTGTGTTCAGAGGCTTTAAATGCAATATATTGTAACAGAAGGTGCACACTGCTTTTAAGACTTTGTGATTTAAATAATGAAAGTGTATTATTTGGAAAAAGTACTGAATGTCTTGTTTTGATCTCCAAAATCTAAAGTAAAAGCTTATTTGAAAGAAGGATGTTTTTAAAAACAAAGAGGAGGAGATTCCGCTTTATGCAAGTCTGAATATGCTTCACCCAATGCCCTTGGCTAATTTTATATGAAGTGTTCTTTATTTTAGTTCAGTACGGTAAATTAAGGACTAATATTTTTATTTCCAGCAAAGGATAGGCTTAGTAATTCCAAAAGCCAAGTCCAATCTAATCAGTATTATGAAGAATAGACATTTGTGGGGTTAATCATAGCCTGTTAAATAGGAGAGAAATTCTAAGGTTTATGCCTGTTTCATGGTACCTTACAATTCTGATTTATAACTATGAGGTGGTTTTAAGTACTAGGCCATAAGAAGTTCCAACTGCATAGAGAACTATGAACTAACCCAAAGGAACTAAATGTTTGGGGTGTCACTCACCAGGAAAAGTAGATGATTAATTGAACCTGACATATTTGTTCACAACTAAGATTTCAGCTATTGATTTAACGGTAGAAGCTGTAGAAAAAAGCATTTGTAGTGCTACATTAAACTTTTGAAATTAGTTTTCATTATTTGTAGTTTACCAGACAACAAAAATGTTCATGTGCGTGGAGTGGCTTCTACACAAGGAAAGGCCTGTAAGTTTAGTACTTTTCATCTTAGAAAGCAGACAACTGTGGTGGGTTGCGGGGCATTGTAGAGGTATATAAGATCATGAATGGTTTAGAGAATGCAAATCAGGAACTGTTTACATCTCTAAAAAATACAAGAATCAGCGGGCACTTAATGAAACCAATATGCAGAAAGTTTCAGGCAAACAAAAGGAAGCCCTTTTCATACAGTGCATGACTGAACCATGGAATTTACTGCAAAGTGGTGTTATGAGGTCAATAGTATAGCTGGGCTTGCAAAAGGTTGACAGAATTAATAATATTTTAATATAATAATTTTATTCTTATAGTGTCCCCCTGCCTTACATGGCACTCGGCGCTTACCAATAGCTTTTAGTGTAGATGCTCAGAAGATACAGCCTCATACGTATGGGGTGTGTTCAGACAAGCGCCTACCCACGTTACCCTCTGGTAGTGGTTACCCATGGCAAGCAGTGGGTAATGGGTAGGGAGGCACTTGTCTGAAAACACTCATGATATCATCATGTGTCTGACTGCTGGAAGCTGGGCGTGAATTATGATATTTATTTATATTATTTATTATTAAAATTTATATGCTGCCCCCTCCTGCTACAAGCATCTTGGGGCGGCTAACAACATTTTAAAACGCATAACTAAAATACAATTAAAACAACCTAAAACCCTCAGATTAAAATAACCCATACCCAAATCCTCCCTAACCCAACCCAACCCCCCACCCACTACCCGTCTCCCCTATACCTACCCACTCCCTTCTCCAAAGGCCTGGAGCCAGGTCTTACAGGCCCGATGGAAGGCCAGCAGACTCGGGGCCAGTTGAGCTTCCTCCGGGAGGGAGTTCTGCAGCCGCGGTGCGACCACCGAGAATGCTCTCTCCATTGTGGCCCCCGGCTAACCTGGGGGGACCTCCAAGAAGGCGCCCCCAGCAGACCGCAAGGATCGCCCCAGGACCTCAGGAGTGAGGTGGTCTCGCAGATAGGAGGGGCCCAAGCCGTTTAGGGCTTTAAAGGTTAAAACCAGCACCTTGAATCGGGCTCGAGTTGGAACGCTATAGACAACCAGTGCAGAGCTTGGAGCACTGGTGTTAGGTGCTACCTATGGCCCATCCCTGTCAAAAGACCGGCTGCCACATTCTGCACCAGTTGCAGCTTCTGAACCGTCACCAGGGGCAGCCCCACGTAGAATGCATTGCAGTAATCCAGCTTTGAGGTGATGAACGCATGGACGACGGTGCCCAGGTCGGAGTCTGAAACATATGGCCAGAGCCTCTGCACAAGATGTAGCTGGCGAAAGGCTCCCTTCGCCACCGCCTCTACCTGGTAATCCAGCCATAGGCTGGGGTCCCAACAGGACTCCCAAGCTCCGGACCCGGGGAGCCAGCAGGGGGCGGACTCCCTCAATGAGGGGAACCATCATCCCCGCCGCCCGACCCACCAACATCACCTCTGTCTTATCAGGATTCAGCCTCAGTCTGCTCTGCCGCATCCAGTCAGCCACTGCCTCCAGACACCGGGAAAGCACCGAAACTGCAGGGCCTAGGTCAGTTGAAAATGAGAGGTATAGCTGGGTGTCATCAGCATATTGGTGGCAACGCACACCAAACTGTCTCACAACCTCCCCCGGGGGTTGCATATAGATATTAAGCAATAACGGAGACAAAAATAGAACCTTGCGGTACGCCACAAGAGAGGTCCCAGGGGCTAGATGTTTCAGCCCTCAACACCACCCACTGGCTCCTTCCCGAGAGAAATGAGCTGAACCATCCAAGGACCGTTGCGTCCACACACCCCCCCGGGACCACAATCATCTCAGCAATAACCCCTGTTCCACTGTATCAAAAACAGCTGAGAGATCTAACAGGACAAGTAGTGTTGAATGCCCTGAATCCATCTCTCGGTGGAGGTTGTCCACCAAGGCCACCAACGCAGTCTTGGTGTCATACCCTGGGCGAAACCCTGATTGAAAAGGGTCTAGAAAACTGATGCCATCCAGGTGACCCCGAAGCTGCTGGGCCACAACCCATTCAATAACCTTCCCTAAAAAGGTAACTCGCCGGTGTGTCAACGTCCAAAGATGGTTTCTTTAACAGGGGCCGCACCATCGCCTCCTTGAGGCAGTCCGGCACCCTACCCTCCCAAAGGGAGGTGTTGATCACCCCCGCTAGCACTGGCCCTAGGGTCTCCCTAGAGGCTTTCACCAACTGTGATAGTCATGGATCTAATTTGCAAAAGGCGGCCCTAACAGACCCCGGGACACCCACGGCATCAGACGGCGTCACTTCCTGAAATGGATCCCACAAAGATGGACTAGACGGGGCATCCATAACCCCAAGCTCTCCTTCCTCTGCATCAATCCCGGCTTCGAAATTGTGCTGAATCTGAGTGATCTTCTCTGCAAAGTAGGTGACAAACTCCTCACAGTGGGCCTGGGATATCTCCCCCTCCAGGCAGAGGGAGGCCGGACTGACAAGCCCCCTCACCACCCGGAAGAGCTCCGCTGAATGCAACTTTGCAGCAGCTATGAGGGTGGCAAAGAATTCCTTCTTTGCTGCCCTCACGGCCACAGCATACGGCCACAAATGGGCCCGATGCTGTAGCCGATCGGATTGAGCGCGAAAATGACACCAGCGTCGCTCTAACTGCCGTCACCCCGCTCCATACATGATGAACGACTTCTTAATTATCTTGTGGTTTCCTGTGAAGCACCTGTTACTGACCAGTGTCGGAGACAGGATGCTGGGAATATGGACCCAGTAGGATGTATGCATTTAATAACAAATTGTAAAATACTCCTATATGTGGCAAACTATAAGGGATGGAAACCTTTCTTTGTCCTTCCTGCCCTAATTCCGATGAGTTTACTTATTTATTTTCATAGTAAACCTTGCTTAAACGTATCTGAAGAAGCCAAGATACTTAGTTAATGCCCAGGAGCCAGAGTTGGAGATCTGTATTTTAGCCCCGACACTATCTGTATGACCTTGGACAGGTGACTTTACCTTTTTGTGCTGCAATTTCCTCATTAGTGAAGGTTGAGGAGAAAAAAGCTCCCCTTGCTGGCTAGACATAGAAGTCTGTGTGCCAGTGGAAGAAGAAGAAGGGGGCATGGGAAGATTTTCCTACTCCCTGCTGTCCATATAATTGGGGAATAAGGAGAATCTTCTCTCATGCAGTCCTTAGTTCCTGTCCCAAGGGTCAGGCTCAGTACTGCAGTTGGGCTGTAAAAATCTACTCATCAGCTCCCAAAGTTTATTAATCTCTGGTGAGCTGGCAAGTGCATCTTTACAGTCCTGTACATGCCTCCATAGTGAAGTGCTAAGGCATGAGAGATCCTTGTGTGAAAAGTGAAAAAGTACAAAATATTTTCAACTGGTTTAAAGAATCTTTTTAAATTGGCACATAAAATTTCTTCAAAAAATATGAAATATTTTTCAAGATGATACCAATCTAACTGACTCCACTTTTCAGTCTTGACATTTGCATGTTTCTACAAATTGGCAGAGATCCAGTTCTCCCAACTGTGACCAATGCATTTCTTTAGCACCTCCCCTCTTAAAAAATATCAGTTTCTGTAAATCCCTTTTAAAAAAAAGAAAGAAAAAAGTATCCTATATCAGCTGCAGCATCAAAGAAGTCCCAGATTGAAAGAACATCTTCAGTAGAACCTAAGCCTAGATTTCAGTTTTTAAATTAAACTTCCAAAGTACTGCTCACTTAAAACAACCCTCATAAGTAATTTAATAATGGAGATGCTGCACCATGCCTCTGTACTTGGCAACTCCTTAGAAATTCATCAGCAGTATTGCAGCAGTACCCACTGAATTATTGACTCCCCCTTGTAGCATATTAGCGGTTCACCTAGCAGCATTAAAATGTCCTCAATCTAATAAGTGCCTTGGGACAAATCAATTTCTGCTGTGACTTGGGAAACAAAATCTCTTCATTCACAAACTAAAGGCTAAACTCCAATAAATATTAGTAGCAAGTAACTCCCATACCCTCTTCCAGGGCAGAAAGAGCAAGATTTCAAAATTTGCTGCTAAAGAAGCATGTACGTACTGAACAGTGTTCTTTCGTGCCTGTAATAGGGAAAGGTTGCCTGGCAGAGCGTGGCCCTTTAAGAAAGTAAAACAGGGCAAAAGGGTGCAGGTGCAATCCCAGTTGGAGGATGGTGGCCCACCCTGCACAGCTGTGCAAGCCTCTACAGCCTGAGGGCTTGAGTAGGGCCAGCTGGGCTTAGGTGTGTTGCCAGGCGGGCCTGGGAACTTAAGAGGAGTTTGGAAGCTAACTCAAGGGGAGGCATGGTGCCTGGCCAAAGGGGCCTTGAAACAAATGCCCACGTAAAGGGCTCTGGGATACCTGGCTGGGAGGGATTATGCCTAGCCAGGTGGGGCCTTACTGAGGAGGTACCTAGAGAGACCATACTGGACTGTGTATGTATACAGAGAGATTTTTTGGTGAAGGGCTGAACATCAGCATTGCTAATAAATATTTATTTTATATATTTGGTACATTTTTACCCCGCCCCTCCTGCAAACAGCTCGGTGCGGCTAACAAATTTCAGATAAAATAATATTTAAAACAGTCATAAAAATCTTAACAATTAAAACAGGGAAGGACAATTTTTTAAAAAATAACAAATAATAAAGAAGGGTAGGGGAATAAAACCCCACTAACTCACCCTTCCCAAAGGCCTGGGCGAACAGCCAGGTTTTACAAACTCGCCGGAACGTTAAAAGGCCAGGCGAGCTTCCTTCGGGAGGGAATTCCAAAGGTGCGGCCCGGCCACCGAGAATGTCCTCTCCATTGTGGCCCCCCGCTTAACATGGGGGACCTCCAAGAAGGTATCCCCGGCAGACTGAAGGAGCCGCTCTGGGGTGCAGAGGGCGAGGCGATCCCTGAGGTATGAGGGGCCGAGACCGTGAAGAGCCTTGTAGATCAATACCAATACCTTGAACCTGGCTTGGCACGCTATTGGCAACCAGTGCAGAGCCCAGAGCACAGGTGTTATGTGGTCCCGGCGACCCTTCCCCTAAAGGAGGCTGGCCGCCGCATTCTGCACTAGCTGCAGCCTCCAAACGAGGAACAAGGGCAGCCCCACGTAGAGCGCGTTGCAGTAGTCCAGTCTCGAGGTGACGAAGGCATGGACAAGGGAGGCCTGAAAGAGCACGTATGGCAAAGATCCTGCTTGGGCTGGCTCACTTGATCCTGCAACTACACACCCCTTGGACCACATCCTGTTGCAGTGCTGTTGAAAGTCCAAGAGTTGTAGTAATGCTGTGTTTGGCTAGCCTAATCCTACTACTGCTAATGTTCACAGCTGCCCTAGAGAAGTCTCAGATCTTTTATTGTAACATTTGTGCAGTGCTAATGAAGTCTAAGTTGCTACAAAGAAGCTGGTTATCAGTCTTTTTTCATAGATCCCTTTTTGCAGTTTTGCTCTATAGGATTGTGGTCTTGCTGCTGTTAATGAATGGCTAGAAAGGAAAAGAGGCTCTTGAAGATCTTCAGGCCTGCTTCTCCTGCTGTCACAAGCATGGCCTAAGAATCTGACTTGGAAAAAAACCATGATTATTAAAAATAAGGCCAACTATCATCTTCTGTTTTGATAAAGATGTTTAGGCTTTATAGAACATTTGAATACTTCAAACTAGTTTAGAAGTCCTTCCAGCAACCGTGGGAAGACGGTACTTACTTTTGCTTCACAAATAGGGAAAGTGATATATTGGGTGATTTACCCCTAGCCTCAAAGGGAGTTAATGTGGCTTTTCAGTTTGGATGCTTTGTGAGACTACTCATCCAACTCCTTCCCTTCCCCTTTATTTACCTCTTTTGAGAACCTTTGCCTATAACCCCACCCTTCAGGCTTGGTGAGCTGCCTTCTCTTCCCTTCTCAGCAATCTTGTAAAGTTTGCTGCTAGTAACCTCTTTCACCCTTGCAGCAATCGGGAAGCTAGGTGGTAGCCCCTGAAGTGAAACTTCCCAAGTATGGTGCAGTTAGAAAAATTGGTTTCTGTTGTTCTGGTGTAGTGTGGTCAGATGGGTCCAGTCAGCAGTTTGAATTGGTGCTTCTATTGGCAGTTGGAGTCGATGGCTCTACAGGACTTCATAACTCAAAAGCTTACATCAAGGGTGGGGAACCTCAGGCCTTGGGGCCAAATGTGTCCCGTAGCCCCTTTCCAGTTCCAGGATCTGGATCCAGTTTGTGCCCCTCCTCCCCCCCCCCCCCCCCCGGTTGAGCTTGGGGTAAGGGAGCAGAGATGAGGCCATGTACACCAAGATCAGGGATGGATACATGGGACAGATCTATGAACTGGACCCTTCTGTTCCTGAGCGCACACTGTTTCCTCAACTTCTATATTCCCTCTCCTCCTTTAATTTGTATTGAAAAGGAGGATTTTGGGAATGGGCTTCCTTAGATATGCATCTGCTTACGTACTAATTTCATGGGTCTCTGTTGTGTCAGTGGTTCCCCAACCTTTTCGACTGTGCTGCCCTTCCTCTTGTCTGTGCTACTTGAGCTCCCACCACTCGGGGCGGCTCACAAAATATTTAAAATAATATATAAAAACAATACATAGAAGGGATTACTAAAACAAAAACAAACAAAAAAAACAGAGGTAAAACCACTGGTAAAAAGCTCACCCTTATTCCCCTTGCTTAGACAGAGTGCAGTTAGAGGGTTGCCAACCGTGCATCTTCTCACGTTCCCAGTTTGAGAATCACTGCTGTGACTTAAAAATGCAAACTACGTGCCAGTCTTGACTTTTGTGAATGGTGCCTTGTGAGGTTTTTGTTCTGTTGCTCCAAACATGCTTTCTAACTTCGTTTTTTTGTTTTTGTTTTGCTAGGAACTTGATAAAGCGCTTCCGGTGTTAAAACCTTACTTTATTCAAAATCCAGAACTGGTTGGAAAGACTGGAGCTGGCATGCGAGTTACATGGCTGGGGCATGCCTCTGTGATGGTAGAAATGGATGAGCTCATATTTCTTACTGACCCCATCTTCAGCCAACGGGCTTCCCCGACGCAGCTTATGGGCCCAAAACGTTTCCGAGAACCTCCATGCACGGTTGATCAGCTTCCAAAAATAGATGCAGTGATGATCAGCCACACCCACTATGACCACTTGGACTACAACACTGTTGTGAGCTTAAACAACCGCTTCGGCAGTGACCTAAGATGGTTTGTGCCGCTCGGCCTCTTAGACTGGATGCAGAAATGTGGCTGTGAGAATATAATTGAGCTGGACTGGTGGGAAGAGAATTGTGTCCCTGGACATGATGCGGTCACCTTTGTTTTTACCCCTTCCCAACACTGGTGCAAGAGGACTGCAACAGATGACAACAAGATTCTTTGGGGCAGCTGGACTGTCTTGGGGACCACGAATAGGTTCTTCTTTGCAGGAGATACTGGTTATTGTGTTGCCTTTGAGCAAATAGGGAAAAGATTTGGACCTTTTGATCTTGCAGCTATTCCCATTGGAGCATATGAGCCAAGGTATGCAAATTTCAAAGCTCTTAATTAATATTTATATAGTGTTAGCCATGTACCTGGTGCTGTACAATTATAAACATGGGTCCTACCTCATCAGTTAAATGTAACGGATGCTACTATTCCCAAAGCCACTATTTCCTTATGCTAGCAGAGATTGATTCCTGAAAGCATCCCATTCATCATACAAACAGGCAAACTACTTATAGTCAGGGCCCCGAGGGAAACGCGGGTCTGCGAATCGCAGATTTCCCGCGGAATTCCCCTCCCCCCGCGGAATCTCCTGCCCCGCTTACCCCAGCGCAGAATTTCCAGCCTGCGCTGCGGGGACG
>QEPC01007399.1:1975883-2026701 GCA_003113815.1 Sphenodon punctatus | reverse complement strand
GAGCCATGTAAAAATATCATGTGAGGAGCCACTCGAAGAAGAACAGAAGGTTGCTACCTTGTAAACAAGGTTCTTTGAGATGGCTCGAAACATTCTCACAAATACCCACCCTTCCAGCCCCGCATGGAATTCTTTTCTTATATTTCTAGAAAGGGTTGAAAGGAACTGTCATTCAGAGGGGGAGGGTTCTTTTTATACTAGAGGAGCTTGAGACCATCATGTGGTCTATTATTTGAATAGGGTGAGCGTGTACAGCCCAGTTGTGAGAATGTTGGGAGCCATCCCGAAGAACCTTCTTTACAAGGCAGCAACCTTCTGATCAGCACTGGGGAGGAGCTGTTTGTAAAAAAAACAGCCTTATCTCCCAGCCCTATGCTGCTGCTGCTACTAGGAGGCAGAGGCAGGTGAGGGATGGGGTCTGGAGCCAGGGAGGGGAGGAAGAATCACTTACTTGGGGAGAAGCTGGCTGCAGCCTGCTGCTCAGCCAGGCAAGTGCGGGGCCCCAGCTGACCGCAGGGCCATGTGCGGCCACACGTATGGCACATGCCTGGGGCCGGCCCTGAGTTCAGAAACAAGAATTAAACTTCATTGTCATGTACTATTACAATCTGTCAATGTGGGCCATTTTTCTACGAGCCTCTCCTCCCAGCCACGAACACGCAGATTTGTGCGTGTTCATGGGTGGGGCAACCCCGTGTGAATGACGTGGTGCATGCGCCCATGGTGAGTGGGGGTGCGTTAATATATAGTTATATATTAACTATATAAGAATTTTTACCTCTGAGTGAAGAGTTTCATGGGTGTGTGTGTGTATTTTTATATACTATATATATATACACACACACACTCTCTGAATTGCAAAATTATATATTGCAGTTCAGAATTTGTTTGTTTATTTTGATTTGTATCCCACCATTTCCCTTAGGCTGGCTCACATTTCAGCTTAGTAAATTTAACAATTAACATTTAACTGTTAACATAAGTTAATTAACTCTTCATCCTCACAACAACCCTGCAAGGTAGGTTAGGGTGAGCGATCTGTGATGGGCCCAAGGTAACCCAGTGAGTTCATGGCTAAGATGAGAGTTGGACCAGATCTTCCCCTTACAACCTTGTTCCAGTACTGTGCTCTTAACCACTATATCACACTGGCTCTTAATTATGGTCTTAATCCTGACAAAAATTAAATAAAACAATGGCACACTTAATATCAAAATTAGACTTGTTTTCTCAGTTGAACCTTGAACTAAAATTATAATTCTCAATAAAGCAGAGTTACTTATGGGTGGCATTATAAGTGTGTTGGAAGCTTTTGTTATGCATTAGAATTGGGACCACTGTCAGCAGAAGATCCAGGCCATTCCTGCCCGGGAGCTTTGCTCCTCCTCTGCTCCCACCCTTGCCTGCTAGCGACTCCTTTGCTCCTCTAAACGTCTTCGCTCTTTCCCTGTTGCTGCCCCCTATGCCTGGAACTCCCTCCCTGGATACATTTGTTCTGCTCCCAACCTTCAAATCCCTCCTGAAAACCTACCTCGCCTACCTCTTCTGTCACAATTTCACTCATGACACGACCCAGGAAAAGTCTATCTTCTTCCCCCTCACTCAGAATCTGTTCTCTGTAACTAAGTTAAGCACGCACACCTGCATTTTCTCAAACTTCTGAATGTATCCTTTCCCCTCCTGTTGTTCAAGTCTCCTTCGTCTCCCCCTTCCTTGTATTTTAGATTGTAATCCCTTTGCGGTAGGGACTTGTCTACAACTAATGATTTACAGTGCAAGGTACACTGTTGGTGCTATATAAATTAATAATAATAATAAATTTTAAAAGTCTGACATCTTCCTTAGAAGAGAGAACCTCTGTTGCACATTGAAAAAGTAGGTCATAGTCTCACAAATCTGATGACATTTTAGAATGGGTAGGACAGGAGGCTACATAATTAGTAAATAACTAGAAATAAGCTATACAGGTCATGGAACTCATGAAAGTTGAGAGGCTGGCAAGGGAAATAAGAAAAACAGAAAGAAGAAGCTGAGCAAGAGAAAACTGTAAATCCAAGCCAACACTTTATATTCTGCATTCATGCCTTAAATTATGGGATGCACCCCAGATCAGATGGCAAGGACAGAAAATAAATTTCATGTCTGTAAAGAGAAACTGATAGATAAAATTCTTCATTCGTTTTTCAGGTCTGCATGTCCCACGTTTGAAGGAAATTATTTAATATTTCACATCACATATTTTAGAAACGCCCAGGGCAACAGAACTAGAACAGACACTACATTCACACCTGACACAGCGCGAAGCAAAGACGCAGCAGTGGGGAGGAGCCTGATGCTGGAAGTAGCGCTGGTGCGAACGGGGTTCTGCCACAGCTTTGTTCGCGGATGATAGGGCACAAAATCCAGCCCTGTCGTCCGCAAGCAAAACCGTGACAGAACTCCATTCGCACTAGTGCTACTTTTGGCATCGGGCTCGTCCCCCCTGCCACGTTTTTGCCTCGCTGGTCTTTGCTGCTGTGTCAGGTGTGAATGTGGCCAGATTGTATTTTTATGACTTCAGATGAAATTGTTAGGGGAAGAGTCGCAGAGTTAAAGTTATCCTCTTTAACAAACAAAAGGGTGGGAATGTCCTGCAACTCCCATATTAAATTAAAAATAAAAATCAAGGTGACCAAAAAGAGTGAGAGAGATGTATTCTGATGGGAACAATCACAATAGTCCTAAACCAAAATCATTCAAGAGTATGTACTTGCGAAATATCAAGAGTACATACTCCCCTTTTGGCTTGTATTTTGAAGCAGTTTCATATGAACACGTAGCAGTATGAGGGTAGGAACTAAGGGGGGGGGACTCGAGACAAAATTCAGTTTCAGTTCCCCTGTGTCTTGGATCTCCTTTTTGGTTTCGGATCCATCAGTGTCCGTTCTTTTTCCCATTAAAGTCAATGGGAAAGAGAACCATCTGAGAGATCCAAGACACAGGGAGCCACTATTGACAAAAAAACAGGCATCCCCACCACCCCACTCCCGACCTTGGAGAGTAGCGGTGGGAATCCATTACCCCTAACACCTCCACTCCCACCCGCCGGGGTCCGGCTTTACCCCCAGGGCCCTCACCCCCGTGGGTGGAGATGGGTGTACCATGGGAACATGCACACCCCCCCGCCCGCGGCAACAGTCACACGGGTGGCACCCATGCATGCCCATACAGCAGATCTGCGTGGGCCCGTCTCGTTTAAAAAGGGCCTTTGTCTCTATCTTTTTGAATTATGTGGTTTTTAAGCACTAATATGACTTGAAGTGCTGTTTCCACATATGACATAGGCCACGTTTGAAGTAACTACTTCAATTTTCCTCTGAGCTGAGAGAGGATGGTCACTGAACCAAGGTTTCTACTAGGCATGGGACTTTCGGTTTCAGTTTTAACCAGAAGAGGCCAAAAGTGCCTCTTTCGGTTAAAACTGAGATATTAGAAAATTGGGTCCTTCTTGGTTTCCAATTTTTGGATCTTCTGTTCCCACTGAAGTCCTCCCATGGACTTCAATGGGAAGAGCCAGGAAACCTCCACTACTACCACCCCACTCCCAGCCTCGGAGGGTGGAGGTGGGGATCAATTATCCCTTACACCCCCACCCCCAGGGCCCCTGTACGTTACTTACCTTTGCAGGTCTGGGTCCAGAGAGTGGGGGTCAAGGCCGCTGGCTCCGCTAGTGGCAGGCAAGCCTCTTCCGCTGCTGACTGGTGTCGGGAGCTGACAGTGGAAAAGACCCTGGCAGCAGAGCTGGCTCCCAACATGAGTCAGCAGTGGAAGGGGCCTGGCCACAGGAAGCTCCACAGCTGGGCCTTCTTTCTCTTTCTTACAGGTCCCACTTCTGGAGCTTCTTGAAAACGCCGCTGCTCTGCATGTGCAGAACAGCTGCCCTCTTCCAAAATGGCACCAGTGCTGCCCTCGCCATTTTGGATTAGGGCTGTACATGTGCAGAGTGGCCTTGGTGGCCATTTTGCGCATGTGCCGGCAGTGGTGTTTTCAAGAAGCTCCAGAGCTGGGACCTGTAAGAAGGAGGAAGAGAAGGCCTGGCTGTCTGGCAGTGGAGCTGGCTCCACTGCCGGTGGCTGGGCCTCTTCCACTGCTGACTGGTGTTGGGAGCTGGCTCCATTGCCAGGCTGCTGGGCCTTCTCCGCTGTGGGGCAGTGGAGAAGACCAAGCTGCCTGGCAATGGAGCCAGCTTCCGACACTAGTCAGCAGCGGAAGAGGCCTGGCTGCCAGTAGCGGAGCCAGCGGACCAGCCAGTGGCCTTGACCCCTACCCTCCAGACCTACAAAGTTAAGTAAAATACAGGGTCCCTGGGGGTGGGATAAAGCCAGACTGCGGCAGGTGGCTGTCTGTGGACAGATCTGCTGTTTGGGCATGTGTGTGTGCGTGCGCCGCCTGTGTGACTGCTGCAGCAGATGGGGTGTGTGTGGACGCAAACATGGTACACCCATCTCCGCCCATGCATGGAGCGATTGGCGAGGACGGTGATTGCTCCGGGGGTGGAGATGGGTGTGTACCCATGTACTGCCCCCCCCCATTGTCCCCACACCAGCGCACACACCCATTATCCCTGCACTACGGCCCATTTAAAAAGGGTCAAAGTAGCTTGAACTATATCTTTTATTGGATCAGCTGTTGTTGGTAGAAATGTGCAAGCTTTCAGACCTCACAGGGACCTTCCTCAGGCAAGAAATATTATTATTATATAACGTCCCCTGCCATGGCACCTGGAGTGCTTTACATATAATAAACACAACTTTTTTTTCCTCACAACAACCCTGTGAGGTAGGTTAGGCTGAGACAATATTGTGACTGGCTCAAGGTCACCCAGTGATTCATTCTGGCTAAGCCGAGCCTTGAACCAAAGCCATCCCCCTCTCCCCCCTGGTCTCAGTACTGTGCAGTTAGCCATTACGTCACACTGTGAGAACTGTTCTTACAAGGATGGGCCAAATAGGCATTAGAGAGAGGTTTGTTCAGGATGGGGAAGGAAGAGAAGGGTCCAGACACACACGCTTCCACCATCTCCTTTCTCTTTTTCCTGAACTCACTCTTTCAATAGGGTAGGGACTGGATACGTGAGACAGACCAGGAATGAAAGGGGTCAAATAAAAAGCTGCTGTAGGCCACCTCAAAACCCAAATCTTCCTTTAAAAATGAAATAAAATCTGTGTTGCTGCCCAAGTAATGAGTGACCAGCCATCGTAGGAATTTTAAGTTTGATAAAGATTTCAGGTTAACTTGATATCTGCCTCAACTGCTAACGCTGTGACCTAGACAAGGGGCATCCCTTTGCCCCACGGAGCTCAAGATCCAAGCAAAAATATCCCTCCCACCCGCAATAGTACTAGGGGGAAATCCTGGTTCTCTGGAAAATAACAACTCCCATTGACTTCAGAGTTCACCCTGTACATGTGAATAAATGTGTGTCTGTTCTACACTGCCTTATCTAAATATGAACCAGTTGGTACTCTGTCTGAAAGCGATGAAACTGACACAATTTTTTCATTCAACAGTATTTCCTGGATCCCCCGATTAAGCTGAAGGAAGCTCTCGATAGATATGGCTTGAAACCTGAAGATTTCTTTGTCTTGAAGCATGGAGAATCACAAAACTTAAATGTAGATGATGATGATGGGTTTGAATAAGAAGAGAAATTTAATAATTCCTTCTGAGCTTCATTTGATGTGAACTAGGAACTCAAATTAAGAATAAGTTACTATAGTGGGTATGTGAAACTTTTTTTTTTTACTGACTTGGAATTAAGCATCAGGTTTTTGTTTTATTGTATGTTTAAAAAACCTTGCATACCAGCTTGATTAAAGATTGCTAGTTAAGTCTTTATAAACTGAATGAAATAATTCTGGCTAACATGAAGCATTAATTCCCTAGAAATACCCTGTAAATAGCAATTGAAATTATACCACCTATGTTAAAAAAAAAAAAAAAAAAGTTCAACTTTTTAAATCTTTGGCTTATTTATTACAGCATAGTGCATTTCTTGGGGAATTAATGGCTCACTAGAGCTAATGGTCCCCAGACAGCGCTGCCTAGCTGGTGGTCTCATTAGACCATAGAAAGTGCCCTGTGCCTGTTTAAATATAATATTCTGGAGATGGAGTCTTCCAAACACAGTGCTGCTGAAGTACATTTTAAACAAAACACTGACTTTAACTGATACGTGTACATTTACATTTGAAAAACTAAGAACCGTATTTAAAAGTGATCTAAAGAAACGTGCCTTTTTAGAGATGACCAAGATTTCCTCACTAATGCATAAAACTATTACTGCTGGTCAGAACCTCTGTACATTCTTATTGTTTTGTCACTTTCTAAGTTACTTTTTACTGTCTCTCTCTCAATGCTGCATTGGGACAGCCGTTAAGTTTTGGTCTTCTCTCAAGTCTTGAACCAGCCTTTTATTTCTGTCTTTTTTACAAAAAGATGTGAGGTACTCAAAGCGCTATCTTAAGTGAGGGGGGGGGGAGGGGAAATGTGGAAAACTTTCAGCTTCCAGATCGATTAAAGATTGTGGTGAGGATTATTAATTTGTGCATTGCTGAAAAGCCTGGCCAAATGCATCTGTACAAATTGCTATACTAATTTACAAAATAAAGTTACTCTTGTCCAAAACCAGTTATTTTCTCATTTTCCTTTTAGATCCACCGATCATAGAGACTATGCTAGCTATGGCCTTTTTGCTCAGGGAATGCATTGCAGTCAAAGTAGATGCATGCTATTGATGGCTTTTGCCTGAAATTTGCGTGTCTTTGTTTTTAACCAGTGGCACTTTGAATTATCATTTTCTTTAATCTCATGCTTGAACAAAGTGCTTGTTATAAGAGTACATACAGCATGGTATTCCATTTCAAGTTTAAAAAAAAAGTTGTAAAGACAATGGGTTCTATCACTTAGAAATCTGTTAGATCTATATCCTAGCTCCTCTTACCTATGATTGTTAAAGAACCCAAACAGCACACCAGTCACGTCTTTCTATACTACTTCACTTAACATTGTGCTGGGGGAGGGGAGGAATAGTAGCTATAGATTTAGAGGTAATGAAAAGATGCAAGATTTGCAGCAATTTATCATTTGCAAAAGAAAACCCAAGTTTAAACTTCCAGCCTTCGCCCTTCTAGGGACAGTCTGAAGTGTACTGCTGCCATGGTCAAATCACCTTGGATGGCTTCTTCCCTAGAATTGCAAGCCCCACATTGCAGCTCAGCTAAGCAGTAGAGAACCAAAGTGGTGGTGTTCCTGCCCAGGCTCCAAGCGTCAGGCTAGGTATGTAGTGTGGGGAAGTACTCTTGTATATCACCAACGTGAGTGAGGAGCAGGAACCCCAACAACAGTGGCTAAAACCAAATGAGACAACCACCCTCTGAGGTCTGCGCAGCCCCCACTCACATGTTTAACATGTCTAGCCTAATAAACAGGCAGCCCCCACTCGTGGTGCCAGTGAAAACAAGAGCAGCAAGAGGGGCAGGAAGTGGTCACTCTTTGGACGCTCTAGGATTTCTGCCGTAACTGTTGCTGGTGGACCTGGATGCATGGAGGTGCTGCACGCGACCGAATAGACTGGGCACAAACATGTGGATGCACATTAGCCTGTATGGCAGGCTCCACATTCTCAGAGACCCTGCCGTGAGCGGGGACTGCGGGTCCAGTGAGCGGCAGGTGGACATCCACTTGGTGTGGGCTATCGTCTCATCTCTTAACACCCAATGAGTCCTAGAAACCCTGCAGTGCTGCCCCCAGAAGACTATTGGCCTGGACAGGGTGTCTACCCTCTGCAATAGGTGGGCCACCCTGCACCCTTCCAACATGCTATGGCCCCTCCCTGGATTTTGCCCTTGGATCCAGTACTTGCACCTAACTACTGAAAGCCTAAGCTCAGGGTAAGGGAGCAGAAATTAGGGCATGCACGTATGGCAAGGGGACAGATCTCCCTGGTATAGATCCATGATCTGAATCCTGTTAAACTAAAAATTCAGCCACAAAGCTGTTCTCTAGCACATTTTCTGCCTAGAATGACTGAAGGAAGGATCAAGTTCTAGCTGTAATAATTAATTAGCTTGTCACAAAGATTACTTAAATCTGTCTTGACATTTTTCTTGGCAAAACCATGTGTGCATGGCAAGATTTGGGCCATCTCAATGAAAGTGCCCCTGTGCTGATAGACAAGATTCTGTCTTTGGAGAAGTGGAGAGAAAGTGTACCAGGATCAGCAGCCCTCACACATCTGATTTGTTGTGCCTCTAATTCAGACAGGAGACTTCAGTGGAATGTCTTTGATTGCGCTATTGCACCACTTATGCCAAAGTAATCCCTTCCACTCGCGGAGTCACATCCGTATAAAACTGGCATTAGGAAACCAAGAAGCACAAATACGTAATGAGAAGGTACAAAAGTTTATGTAATAAAATACCATTTTTTATTTGGTAAGGACACAAATGCCACTGCATTTCAACACAAACTGAAATACAATAAATCATGTTGGAAAATATAAATTTACCACTAATTCCCATTGCTACTTTAGCAGTAGAATTCTGCTTTTATTGTCTGCACTGTAGATTAAATAGAATGATCAGATTTTTTTTAAAAAGTGGATGCATTTGTTGCTATTAATGCTTAAATCTATATATCTGCTTGTTAATTTAAAAAACATCTTTCAAAATGTTAAATCATAATTATGCTTTCATCTTATAATGGGAACTAACATTACCGAACAATGCTCCAATTTGTCCGCCTAAGTTTATTGAAGTTAACAGAATTACATTACTAAATTCTAAGCAACTAAACAAACACTTTGTATAGAGCATGGGTTGCTAGGAGGTAGATTTATCTACTGCTAGGTAACAAGCTCTCGGTAGATCACAGTGGGGGGTGGGGAGAGAAGAGCAGGACTGGCATCCCAAGGGAGGAGATGGGGTAAGAGAACTCCTCCAGTGCAGCGGGGAAGAGAAGTACTCCTTTCCACTCCTGAGTCCAGTTGCTGAGGTGCTCTAGAGCTAAGAGGAAGGAGCTTGGTACATCGCCTAAGGCTGATGCTTAGGTCAAATGGATCACATGCACCATAAAAGTCTGGCCGTCCCTATAAAGCAAGTGCTGACTTTTAAAACCCATTCCTACATTGCAGCCTACACTGAATTATACCTGTATGATAAACAGTTAAAGAAAAAAATAACAGGGATTTTGTTGCAATATTAACAGAGCAGCCTATTTTTTCTCTGCAAAATGCTTTGCTCACTGCTTCATAATTCCTTGGAAGCCTGTAACAGATGTATGCTCATTTCAGTGTGTGTTGGCTCTAGGTGCACATACTAGTTTTGTGTAGGGTTCTGGCCATGACAATTTTTAGATGACCTAAAATGAGTGTCTAATACACGCTGTACAATAAAGCATGTTGAGATTTAACCCGATAAAGGTGGCTGCAAACATTTGGCCAAATAAGACCTGCGGGTTAGATTTCAATCTTTCAGGAATGGAACTTCATTTAAAAGACAAATGCATACAAGCAGTTTCTGAGTACCAATTCAATCTTATTTTATCATTGTTATTATTTTTGCAACTTGTTCTCTTACTTCCATGTCATGGTGATGCAATAACAATGCCAGTTTTTGAGCATACTGTGTAGAATCTCCCCAGAGGACAGAAAAAAATGAATCTTTGTTGTATTGATGCTGCGTAGCAGTGGCCTCTTCTGTTTTCATATTCTCAATCAGGTTTGTGACAAACACCAGCATTCTAAGCAAGATCTCTCTGTTTATGCAGCTGGTAAAGAGGGAAAGCAATGAGGGTGCCTAGGACAATAAATAAATCATGCTTGGTAACCAGAATTAGGAAGAGTGGAAGTGTGAGGATTTCTGTTGTAAAAAAAACATTTCTAAAATATATATTTTGATCCACATCAAATAGCTCAATTACATTATCTATCATTGATATAGTCCTTTCAATATTCCAAGTGCACTACAATCCTTATCTAGTTCATCTTCACAACAATCCTGTGAAGTAGGTCATTGTTGTTCCCATTTTACAGATGAGGACCGAGGCTGAGAGACAGTGACTTTCCTAAGGCTACCCAGTGAGTTCATTTGAAGGTGGGATTTGAATTCCGATTTCCCAGCTCCCAGTCCAACACCTTACCCACTAGACAACGCTGTCTCAAATTAAAATAGGAGCCACAGCTACCATCGGCAGTAAAAGAGTGACCGTCTGCACACTGCACATTTTTTCCCTCTGGAGAACACTAGTTTGTGCTTTGCAGCCTGACGTATGCTTTGTACTTCGAATCCCTAGAATGGGGCGGTCTAGAACATTCCTACTTTTATGCATTAGAGCTGGAATACCGATTCCATTTTTGACGAAGTGGATTCATTTGGTATTAAAATAAATACTTACAGCTGTGTAGCTGCTTGTTAATTTAAAAGCAAAAATACTCAAAGCATATAGAATTATGCTGATCTTACCTGTAAATGTTCTAATATTTGTCCACATAAAGGATTATACTACTAGAATCTAAACAGTCTAACTTTTACTTGTCCTGTATGATGGTGCAAAGTATTTAGTTAACTGTAAACTGAACTGCAGGTTTTGGTACTCTAAGGAAATGGAATCTTGGCTACCAATATTATATAACAGGGCTGGGGGAGAGCGGGCCTGAGCAGCGGGTCTTTGCTGGAGCCGCTGCCCTTATTTTTCCTGTATTGCCCCTTGAAGAAGAGCCCATTGCCAACAGCAGCCTGGATTAGCAGGGAGCCCTGTGTGCTAGAGGGAGGAACCAGAAGCGAATCCCCTGATCCCCCTGATCACCTGCAGCAGTGACTGGGAGGAGGAGCCGTGTAACGAGCCACACCCCCTAGAAGGTAAAAGCGTGGCTGCAGCACCGGAGGCAGCGCGCTCCCTTGTGCGCGCAGCCTTAGGCGCGGGCCAGGCGCAGGGCACCCACCCTCTTACTGTTTGAGTTCTAGCTTAATATTTGTGGGCAAAACATGACGCGGAGGTGAAGGAAGCATGGTATGGAAACTAGGGCACGGTCAAAAGCCAGACAGGTTAAATTGGATGACTTTTTTGTCGAAGAGCCCTGTCTGTCAGGGAGGGATCGGGGGGAGGATCCCCTCCTGGGGGCTGAAGCAGCTAGTGAGGAATCTGGCCTCACTTCTGTACCCCAAGACACTATGATGTAGTGCAACTTTACCCAACCTTGCCCATAATGAATGGAGTTGAGCTGAACAGTGCGGGTAATGACATTGAGGGGGTACAGTTGATTCCACCGGATTATGCATTATTGGGGAACCAGTGTCTTGTGGTGGGGGATTTAATTCATACATTATATGAGCAGTTGGATAAAATCAATGTACAACTTTTGCAATAAGAGATTCTGCTGGGGAAGTTAGTTGGGTTAATGAATGCGCAACCCACAGAGAGAGAGGAGGGGCCGAAGGAAAAGGAATGGGCTAATATGGCATCCTAAACAGAGGAAGTTGGGGATGGGGCTTCTGAAATTCAGCCCTCAGTGGGGAAGGATGACGGGACAAGGTCCTGGGGGAGAGAACCACTGATACAGTTGAGGTTGAGCTATACAGCTCTGGTGGTTGAGGCTATCCCCTTGCCTCATGGGCTATGCTCGCAGTGGTCCTCCAAGCACTTGATCCGCCACCATATGATGAGTATTACTGGTGACTTTATACCCTATCATCACATTGTGCGTTTTGATTTACTCCCTATGGTTAAACAGACCCAGAGATTGGTTATTTACTTTCGCTCTAGGGAGATTGTTGATAGATTGCTTACTTATAGGTCCCTATTTGCCAGCTGGGGGGCGTATCTTAGCCCCGTGTATGAAAATACGGTGATTTCTACCTTAGCTCTGAGGAGTAACAAACCAATTTCGGGTAGAAGGGAGGTCCGGCAGATGATGAGAAGAGAGGGGGATAATCTGAATGATACATCTACTGCTGTTAGGTCATTTATAGGCCTGAATGGAAGTGCCAAGGGATCTACGGACTGTAGGTCAAGGGATCTAGTAGCACAGGGGGAAGTTTCAATAAGGGGTCAGATAGCGGGTCTCTCGCCGAGGGTGGAGATAGGTAATACCTTATTGCAGAGACACTCCCAGCTAGGGGAGTTGGCTTTAGGAAACGAGTCAGGGTTGATAGTGGAGCAGGGGGGAGGGCAGCCCTCAGCCCAGAGACTGGATGTGGACGGGGAGGAGTTGGGTTTAAGTTGTATACCCTCTGGCGCGGACTGACAATTAGCCCCTGCAGTAGAGGGGATGGCTCTGATTATTTCCTGGAACATAGCCGGTTGGGCTAGACACATAGATGATCCGGATTTCACTGCCCTTATTAGGAAAGTACAGATTATGCTAGTACAGGAAACGTGGGCCAAGATGCCGATATCATATGAAGGGTTTAAAGCTTATAGTATCCCGGCAGTAAACTACAACTCCAGGGGGCGTCCTTGTGGGGGGATTGGATGTCTTGTCTCCCAGGAACTTAAACCCAGGGAGATTATAGAGATTCCAGTCCCCCCAATAGCCTTAGGCATTATACTGAAATTTGAGCATGTGGTTTTGATTATTATAACGGTATATATACCACCAGTGAATGCTGGATCATTTATTACCTCGAGCTGGATTAAACTTGAGGAATTGCTGAGCAGTTTGGGACGTCAATACCCAGATGGGCTGATCATTTTGGCTGGGGACTTTAATTCACGAATGGGCCCCAATGATCAGTCCCTGTCCCAATATTGCCAATGTCCGGACTATCCCCTTACCGGTATATTGGATTCTAGAAAATCGAAAGATCAGCGGATTAACTCAGCAGGCATTCGGTTGGGGAAGCTTATTTATGATAATAATTTGTATGCTCTCAATGGTACTGGATTCAATGATTTAGAGGGGGAATTTACATATTTGGGGATGTCAGGATGCAGTGTAATTGATTATTGTGTGGTATCGGCAGCAGCCCTGCTAGAAGTTGTAAATTTTAGGGTTGGAGAGAGGGTGGTGGGGGATCATCTCCCCCTGCTACTCACAATCCGACTAGACGGTTTAGTCCAAGAACTCCCAGAGGAATCACGGTGTGATGATTTCCAGCTGGATATACACAGGGCTCCACAGTGGAATACTGCTCTTGTGGCTACTCTCCCTGGGTTTCTTTGGTCATCTGAAACTGCTGCTCTAAGAGATACTGTAATTGCAGCAACCGACGAGATGGTTGCTATTGATATGTATAACCATCTGGGGGACCGGATAAAAGAGCAGATTGAGACCCTTGTACCTCCAATTTCTGGGGTGGGGTCAGGTAAAGGGAAGCCCTGGTATGACAAGGATTGTCGGATGGCCAAGTTTCGCCTTAGAATATTATATAAGGGGTATAGGAGGGCTCGATTGCCTAACGTACCGTTGGAATATTTCCAACATAGAGCAATTTATAAGAAACTAATCCTTGATAAAAAGAAGAAATATGCAAAGGAGAGGTGGGATAAGTTGATAGATGCTGCTGAATCGCAGGATTCCAGGCGCTTTTGGCAGCTGATAAATGCAACAACAAGGAAAGAGATTAGTATCCCCCTGTTTCCGATACACCCGCAGGAATGGGTGGATCATTTCCATCTTCTCTATGGAATTAGTCAAGAAGATAGCCAGTTTGGGAGTGATATGGGTCTTCCATCAGATTGTCCTAGTTGGCCTCCCGTTACTGGAGCAGAGGTGGAAGCCCTGGTGGATCGTTGTAAATCCCGTAAAGCTTCGGGCCAGGACCTAATCCAAGCTGAATTTATCAAAGCTCATAGGGACTGGTGGGTGCCTCTGCTGGCGGCATTATTTTCAGCTATTAATGAGTCTGGGAAGATACCGGAGGGCTGGGGCACGGCCGTGGTGGTCCCTATATTTAAAAAAGGCTCAAGGAAATGCCCCGCGGATTACAGGCCAATTAGCTTGCTGAGTGTGGTGGCTAAGATCTACGGTCACTTCCTCGCTGATAGGCTGGTGGAGTGGACTCAGCGGGAGAGGGTCATCTGTCCAGAACAGGCGGGATTCCAGGAGGGTAGATCTACCACCGAGCTATGTTTTGTATTATATCATCTTATTGCTAAATATACTCATCATCGTAAGACCTTGTACGCTGCCTTTTTGGATCTTAGGGCAGCGTTTGACTCGGTGGATAGATCTATCCTCTGGAGGAAGCTCAGGGAGACCTCTATAGACCGCAGACTCCTTATGTTAATAATTTCACTGCACTCAAATGCCTCAATCAGAGTTAAAACGGATCGACAGGGGCATCTGACAGTGCCCATTGAGGCTCGAGTCGGAGTCCGTCAAGGATGCGTATTAGCTCCGATATTATTCAACATCTATATTAATGACATCATACCGGTCATGGCCGAGAGTAGATTTTTCCCCCCTAGGTTAGCATCAAGAGTGATAGGGGCCCTTTTCTATGCAGATGATGTGGCATTGTTGTCACAAACTCGCATTGGATTAAAACGACAGATGAACACCTTCAATGCATTCTGCAGTAGTAATAAAATGGCTATTAATTTTGAAAAATCAAAGGTGATGGTTTTCTCCTCACGGAGATTGCAGCACAGATGGGCCGTGGAGGGGCAGATGGTACAGCAGGTAGACTCCTTTAAATATCTTGGTCTAACCTACCATAAATCCGGGACCTGGAGGGAACATATCTCTAGGATGGAGGCCATGGCTAAAGCCTCTTCACTGGAGATAGGGAAGGTGTTTGTCAAATTGGGAAAATGCGCAGTGAAATCTGCAGTAGGGGCATTTAACAGCAAAGTTAGGGCACAATGCCTATATGGAGCAGAAATCTGGGCACCTTTTTGTGCCCAGAGAATAAATGTAACACAAGCCAGGTTTTTGCAATCTATCCTGGCAAGCCCAAGAGGTACCCCTTTTGCCGCACTAAGGTTAGAATTTGGGCAAATTAGCTGGTACCAGTATGCCATCAACAGGGCCCTGAAGTTTTGGTGCAAAATCCGTTTTGATCAGGACTCCCCGCTATTATGTGCCATAAAGGAGGACTCTTATGTAAATCCTTGGCAAGTGTGGGTCAGTGAGAGTTTGGCCAAAATGGGCCTCTCATTGAAATATCTGGAAGGAGGTGCAGACAAGGATTTCAGATGTGGGAAGGCAGGAGGAGGTGGCTAAAATCAACCAGTCACCACACATGCACTTATATCCTTCTTGGACTCCGGATAAAGACTCTATGGCTCACTATCTAGATGCCCAAGTAGCAATCAGAGATAAACAACTAATATTTATGGCTCGTGTGAATGCTCTTCCCACACAGATATGAGGGTAGGCTGGAGGGAATTCCCTTTTTAGAAAGGCTCTGTCCCTACGATATGCAGGCTGTGGAGACAGTAGCCCATACTATGTTATCTTGTCATCTGTACGACGATTTGAGGGAAAAATTTCTGGCCACGATACTTAATGAACGGGTAGGATGGGCTGAAGGGGATCTTCTTAGATACTTACTTAATAGCTCAAGGATTCAGGTGATTAAGGATGTGGGTGGTTTTTTGAGGCAGGCTATGTGGAGGAGGAAAAACTTTTTGGAATTCAAGCCTATTGGCGAGTCTATGGTCAATAGCTGCCCCTGTATTTAGCTGATAATTGATAACTGTTTAGGGTTGGACAGTGTAGAGAAAGCTTATATGCCTAAAAATGTTTGATGTTTGAGTGTGTATATTTTTGTGGCTTTGCCGGCAATAACATATTGTTACGTGTAATAAAATGTATTTATTATTTATTTATATTATATAACAGGATAATGGTGTAAGTATAAATAGGAAGTGGATCGACAGCTCTGCAATGAAGTCTGTTTATCTGCAGACGCAGACTAAAGTGAACACAGACAATACAAACTCTCTCAGATAAGGTGGGGAGATGAGAGTTTAATTTCCATAGTCACTCAACCTGTGTTCCTGGAAACCTCCACACATACTTTGCATAGAGAAGCTGAGCTACTGGTGACTCTGTTTTTTATGGCTAATTAGTGTAGCCCGAGTCGTCCTGGCTGGATGTGGCAGGACACTGCAAGCTAGCCTGACAGCTGGGTAAGAGACACGATCAGAAAAGGCTATTCTGCTGAATTCCAAAAATACCCTCCTCCCTTCATAGTATCCTTGCTCTCAAGAAATATAGAGAAACACAGTGCTATGAAAACAGAGTGCTCATCTGCAGGAGATTAGTAGGCATAAAGAAACACTAGAGATAAAAGGCTGAGCTGGAGCCTGGTAAAAGAAGAGCACCAGGAAGAGGCATGTGAAGTTAATAGGCCCTGCCTTAGGGCTGAGTGCTGCTGGGTAGAAGACCCAGATGAAGGGGCCAGGGGCCCTAAGGTCTTGCATTACACAGGACTTGTCTGGGAAGAGGCCAGAAGGCCTAAGGTAGCTAGAGCTGAAAGAGCAGCGTGCAAGATTTAGCTGGGAGCTTGGCTAAGGTACTGACTGGACTGGGAGCCCTGGGAGAAGGCTTGCTGCCTTGAGAGACGACCGTGGTAACAGGACACTGTTTGGTGGCAAAGCATTGTAACTAAAGGAGATTAGACTGAGGAACCCTGGCTGTGCAAGTGATTTGGGGCAACTCCTGTAAGGAAGTACGGCCTGAGAGCAGGCTACCCGTCACAGAATTTCTGTTCTTTATCCGCTTTGGCTATTTGGAATAAACATTTTAAGAAGTCAGTCAGTTATTAAGGTGAATATCCTCACAAAGTTTTGTACTAAAACTTTTAGAAATGAAATTGCCCCAAAACAGCAGAAGACTTACTTGAGCACTCAGGAGATGGCCTGTCATGGCTGGGTTTGCAGATATGTTCACCAGGACTTTCAGAACTTGAATCTGAAATGAGAACCAGACTAGTTCAAACTGCACATAGGAGCTGTAATATAAATAAATGGGAGAAATCCTGACACCTTATTTGTGCACTTTGCTCAGTTCTGTGATTTCCTCCACTCCTAGTCTTGTCGGGAGACATGGGCCTAATAATCCTCCTTGCTTTACACATACAAGTAGCCCCGCTGGGCTCAATGGGCCACTGGCAATTAGTAAGGCAAGCCATATTTAGACTATAGTAAGTGTTAGACTATAGTAAGCCTAACTGCAGATTTCTTAACTTTCTAATTCTGATTAGAAACATGATTAATGCAATCTGATTTTTTTACCTGTGTTCAATATTGACAAAGCGCCACCTTGTGGCACTTACATGACACTTCGAAGTAAATACTAAGGGACAAATTCTGCTTATCTTACAAATTCTGGTGGAACTATTCAGAGAAAAGTGATGAGAATTTAGAACATGGTACGAGTGGGTGCACAGACTTCAATGGAATAATATATAAGATTAGATTCTGAATTTTGCCCTTGAATAAAGAGAGAAAAAGGTACCAATACTCTCAAATATTATACAATTTTCCTTCTACAACACTAAAGTTATTTCTGCACATCTTCCATTAGAATTAACTATGGGCTATTATGGCCAAATGTGAGAGTATGTTTTTAGTAATTATTGCTATATATAAAACCAAGGGCAGAACAATGTAGCTCAAAGGGAAACTTCTGCTCCAGCCCAGTTGGTTTATGTAGAAGACTTGCTCTCTCTGTTTTGGCACAGCAGATGTAGGAAGAACTGCATTTAAGTTTTCCATGTGAAAGGGGAACGGTTATATGCCTTTTCAGCCATTCAAGGTAGGAGTCTGCACTTTGGAAGAAGACTGAGTTTTCTATTAAGCTGTATTTTTATTACTCTTTATTCATATATTTCTACAATTTCGTATTTTAAAAATTGAGATACAAAAATTGGTCACCTATCTCGGTGAATTTGTTTCTCTTCTTTTCACCTGTCAGTGCTCCGCACGGGTAGCTCTGCGCGTGGCCGACAGGAGGCAGAAGAAGAATTCAATGTGCGCATGTGCAGCTACCCTCCTCTTCAGTCGATGACCAAGCCGAGGATAGTGTCCTTTGTCTGGAAAACTCATACACACTCATTAATGATCCTGCCCCTTAGGGGCCTAAACAGACTATAATTGTAACTTGAACTGAGAAAAAACTATGGTCTGGACTGAAAACCCACATTCTATGAGAGTTGTCAACTAACACCACTGAAGTGGAACAAGGTCAGGGAACATTAAGCTGGCAGATAAAATAAGGAATTGGAATATGACTCCCCATCCAGGTAAGAACTGTTTGACAGGGAGGGCCGGAGCACTGACAGGTGAAAAAGAAGAGAAACAAATTCACCGAGGTAGGTGACCAATTTTTGTTTCTCCTTCTGTCCCCTGTCAGTGCTCCGCACGGGATGTACCCGAGCCCGGAAACTATGGGTGGGAGCAAACAGCCCTGGGAACCTCCAGAACCGCCTGCAAGACCCTCCTGCCAAACGCGGCATCCGCGGACTTGAAAACGTCCAATTTGTAGTGCTTGACGAAGGTATGCGGGGAGGACCAGGTTGCCGCCCTGCATATCTCCTCGTAGGATGCCCTAGCTTTGAAGGCCTGAGAAGTGGCAGCGCCCCTGACTGAGTGAGCCCATATCTGTAAGGGAGGAACCTTGTTCTTAGCCCTATAGGCTTCCATTATGCATTGTTTCACCCATTTGGAGATTAGCACCTTAGAAGCCTTTTTACCCCTGTAACTAGGCCTAATGTTAATGAACAGGGCAGAAGTAGATCTGATTCCCTGAGTCCTGTTAATGTATATCTTAAGGGCTCTCCTGAGATCTAAGGTATGCCAGACTTTTTCCCTAGGGTGAGAGGGCTTAGGGCAGAAAGATGGCAAGATTAACTCCTGAGCCCTGTGAAAGGTAGAGTTCACCTTAGGGATGAATGCCTCATCTAGTCTAAGAGTGACAGACTGCTCACTAAATGAACAGTAATTTTCATCTATTGATAGAGCTCCAAGTTCAGAAATCCTTCGGGCGGATGTAACCGCCACTAGGAAAACGACCTTAAGTGTCAATATATATAAAGATACATGTTGCATGGGCTCAAACGGGGCCCTCGTGAGTGCATCCAGAACCAGGCTAAGGTTCCACGACGGGCATCTGTGTACTACTGGCGGAGAGATATTACGTGCCGCCCGTAGAAATTGCCTAATATGTCTATGTGGCAAAATCTTCTTGTGGGAAATGGACTGCAATACGGAAGCAATGGCTGCCGACTGGCGAGCCAATGTATTGGGTCTTAGACCTTTCTCTAACCCCTCTTGAAGGAATTGTAGAATGTCCTGCACCCCAGCTTGTGTAGGATCCACCCCTTTGTTGCTTGCCCAGTGGGCAAAAGTCTTCCAGGAGGATCCATAGGCCCTTCTGGTGGCCGGCCGTCTAGCTTGTTGTAAGGTGTTCAAGACAGCGTCTGAATAGCCCCGTGCTCTCAACGCTGTGCGTTCAAGTGCCATGCTGTCAGCTGTAGAATGGCAATGTTTTCGCACCAGAGAGGACCCTGGGAGAGCAGGTCTGGTCTTAATGGAAGACGGAATGGGGTTTCCAAGCTCAGTTCCACCAGATCGGAAAACCATGGCCTTCGTGGCCAGAACGGAACAATCAGAATCACGTGAGCTTGCTCCCTGAAGATCTTGATCACCGTCCTGGATATTAACGGTATCGGTGGAAAAGCATACAGCAGGTCCTTTGGCCACTGTTGGTTGAGTGCATCCACCGCCTCCGCGTCCCCGTCCGCATACTTTGCCATGTAGCTTTGCACTTGTTTGGATTGGTTGCTTGCAAACAAGTCCATCACTGGTTGCCCGAACCTCCTCGTCACCGACTGGAATACTTCCGGGTGCAGGTGCCACTCGTGTGGGTCCAGTGTTTGACGACTCAACCAGTCCGCCTGGATGTTGTCTGCACCTCTTATGTGTAGAGCTTTTATTGATAGGAGATTGTGTTGAGCCCAGGTGAACAATTTCACCGCCTCCCGATGAAGTGCCTGTGCCCTGGATCCCCCTTGATGATTGATATAGGCCTTTGCCGTCGTGTTGTCGGTGTAGATCAGTATGTGTGAATTCCGTATGCTGGGAGCCAGCTGTATTAGTGCTAGGCGAATGGCCCTGAGTTCCAGAAAATTGATGTGCCGGGTTCGCTCTATGGGAGACCACAGACCTTGGATCGATGCGGCCCCCATCTGGGCTCCCCAGCCCGTCAGGCTGGCGTCCGTTGTTACGACTATGCGAGGGGGATCCGCCAGTGGAGTTCCGGAGCTGAACGTTGTGTCTCCTAACCACCAGGACATTGAGCTTTGAAAACCTCTTGGAATTTGGACCCATGGATTCAGACCATTCGTAAGCTCTTTTTGCATAGGCCTGAGCAGCTGCTGCAAGGGGCGAAGATGGAAGCGCGCCCATTGCACTTGCTTGGTGCAGGATACTAACAGACCTAGCAACTGCGCTAGGCGTTTCAACCTTGCTCGGGGTTGACCTGTCAGCTGGGTCACCATCCTCCTGATGCGTTGTTGTCTGTCCAGAGGTATGCGTGCGGTGCCTAAGGAAGTATCTATAAGTACTCCTAGGTGTTGTAGTTGCCGCGTTGGGATCAAGTGGCTCTTTGCCTTGTTGACTAGGAAACCATGGTTCTCTAGATAGTTGATTGTCTTCGCTACGTCTGCCATGGACCTCTCCCTGGAGTGGGCCCTGATGAGCAGATCGTCGAGGTAAGGGTAGATATGGACTCCTTCCTTCCGAAGATTTGCGATCAAGGGAATCAGGACCTTGGTGAACGTTCTCGGCGCTGACGAGAGGCCGAATGGTAGAGCCCTGAACTGGTAATGGTTCCCCTGATAGCAGAACCTCAGCCACTGGCGATGGTTGTCTGCTATTGGGACATGCAGATACGCATCCTGGAGGTCCAAGGCCGCTAACCAGTCGCCGTTCTTGATGACCTGACAAATCGTGGAGACTGTCTCCATTTTGAAACGTTGATATTTCACTGATTTGTTGAGCGACTTTAGGTCCAGCACCGCTCTCCAGGTCCCTTCCTTTTTGGGCACTAGGAAGAGGATGGAATATAGGCCTACACCCCTTTGGTTCGGGGGTACGTGTTCCACTGCCCCTATGGAGAGGAGTCTCTGTATCTCCTGGAGCATTGCGTGGTGCTTTTGAGGTTTTGTAGAGCGTGGAGATGCGATAAAACCCTGTTGTGGAATTCCTTTTAGATCTATGTTGTAGCCGTGAGTGACACAGTCCAGTACCCAGGCATCTGATATTGAATCTGCCCAGCAATTGGAGAAATGTTGAAGCCTGCCCCCTACTTGTATGGGCCCGGCCCAGTCATGCATCATGCTTTTTTGGTTGAGTGAAAGGTCTAGGGCGTTGCTTGTCCTGTCTGGGCCCCTGGCCTCTAGACCCTCTGCGGGAATTGAAACGGTTTGGCTGATCGAACCTGTACTGCCCTTGTCGACGAAAAAGGTTATACCCCGCACTGTATCCCCCTCTGCTCTTGAAGTAAGGGGTCCGAAAGGAAGACTTTCTTGTCACCATTTGCTGTAGGTTTCTTTGCTTTGCTTTATCATTGGCGTCTGCGAGGACACTGTCTAGGCATACACCAAATAACTTGAAACCTTTATAGGGGGAGGCAGAGAGCAAGTTCTTTGCAGTTGGGTCTCCCTGCCAGGTTCTGAGCCATAATTTACGCCTACCAGCTACTGCTGTTGACACCGCCCTTGCGGACCAAGCCATGGCGTCCACTGTAGCATCAGCAAGGAAGGCTGTTGCTAGATTAATACGAGCAGCAAGAATCTGAGCCCTTCTGTCAGAAATATTAGGGTCATGTGCTTCCTGGGTCCATGCCAATAAAGCTCTGGCCACATAGGAAGAGATGAGATTCACCCTCATTGCCGTGGAGGAACAGTCTAGACCCCTTCGTAAGGAAGTTTCTATGCCCCTATCCGTGGCATCCTTAGGATAACAATCCCCTTCTGTGGGGAACACAGTTTGCTTAGCCACAGAGACCGCTGCTGCATCAACCTTTGGGTTTTTTAGCAATGGTTCCTTTTTTCTGGAGAGAGCATATAAAGAGGATTGAATCTTATTCATCCTCTTTGGTTTATCGGGTTGCTTCCACTCCTCCAATATGAGTTTCTCGAATGCCTTATCTAACGGAGCCCCCGAGTCTCTGCCATGGACAGAAGGAATGTAATCCCTATTATCCTCCTCTTGTGAGTCTGATGAGGCCTCCTTGGGGGGCTTCTCAACCAGTTTCAGTGTCTTAATCACTTGCATTATAAACTCATCCCTGCAGGCGAAGGGGAATTGTCTCTGCTTATCTCTGGGGTCAGTGTAGTCTGCGGAGGTCTGGTCATCCAGATCCTCCCAGTCCTGGTCAGATTCACCCTCTGACTCTAGGCCCAGGCCTGACTGGTCTTGCTCCCTAGGCCTCTTGGCTAGCACCTCAGAATCACTCCCATCAGAAGAGTGCTGTGGGGATCTGAGAAGGTTAGTAATGGCGCCCCCTGGTGGCCGCTTGCCCCTCTTCACTGCTTTGCCAGTGGATTTTCCCGCTTTTTTTGCGATCGGGGCAGCGGGGGAGGGGATGCCAGGGCCTTTACCCTGCAATTCCCACAGCCTGTCTATGGATTTTTGCATCTTTTCAATGGATGCAGCCAGAGCCCCTACATCCATGGCTGGGGCTCCCTGGCCCTGCGTTGTCTCAGACGGCTCAGTCCCAGGCGCTCCCTCCATGCTAAGACTTAGCTAGCCCGAGGGGGGGGGGGGATAGGGCTGTCTAGTAGCCCTGAAGGTTTTTTAATTGATATGGCCCACTGGCCTACTCACGGTGTCCACGATTGCCTGAGGCGGCACCGGCACTGCGTGGCCCGACTTGCTCTCCGTGAGCGGTTGCGTGAGCGGGCGGGGGGGGGGAAGGGACTCCGATTCCCCCGATCCCTTCAAACAGGTTCTTTTTTGGGGTTTTTTTGAACCGGAGCCGCTCTGCCTGGTATTCCTAACCAGGGCTTCGCTCACGTCTTTCCTCTTCTTTTCTTGTTTCCTTTTTTTTTAAAAAAAATTTTTTTGCAGGAGCCCGATGGCTCGCCTCCTGAACAGCCGAAGACAGAAGTTTCGACTGAAGAGGAGGGTAGCTGCACATGCGCACATTGAATTCTTCTTCTGCCTCCTGTCGGCCACGCGCAGAGCTACCCGTGCGGAGCACTGACAGGGGACAGGAGAACCAGACACCCATGACAGGTGTTCAGCTATCACTTTGCAGGAGGGTCCCTAGAAATACTTACTCCAAACTTAATGTGGAACTAGGGGTAGCCATAGGAGATCTGCAATCTAGGGTGCTTTTAGACAAGCACCTCCCTACCCACCCACCTCCCACCCATTATACATATTGCAGGGCACCCATAGGGCACCACTTTAGCCCTGCAACATGTATAGCGGGGTGGGGAGGTGCTTGTCTAAAAGCACCCCTAGAAAATGCTTTGGCCACAAACAACTTACTCCAGAGTAGCTGTACTAAAACCCTGCAGGGTCGGTTAGGACCTTTCACTCTTGTATAAAATGTCATTTTAGAACAATGAAATTATAATACACCTATTTTTAGTACAGCACCATAAAAACCTAATGTTTTCATTCTCCCTGATAAGAATGCAGGAAGTGAGAGATGCTCAGACACAACAAGCCATGTTGCAAACTGCGTAGCGGTATGCGTACAAGGGTTCTGACTAAATTGCTTGGTGAAAGTTCACTTCAGATACGACAACAGATTTTAAGGACAACTGTCACGGCAGAAGGAACTAGTTTTTCTAGCACTTATTGTCTTATCTCAGTGCTTACCAAAGCTGAAGATACAGAAAAAAGTAAACCTTGTGTACATCCTCGTAAACATTTTCAAGACCAAAAATTCTCTCACACAGCCAGTTTTTGGAATTAGGGCTGCACTTCTTTCTTCTCTTCAAGCCTCACCATGCCTGGATATGTAGAAATTAGAGGTGTACAGAGCCCCTGGTCACCATTCCCAGCTCTCTTCCCTCCACCATGCTGCCTATAATTCCTTCCCGCTTTCATTTCATGTTCCACACATTCAGGGCCAGCCTTGCAGGGCCCTGCAATCTAGGTCTTGGTACCTTGCGCAGGACACTACAGGTGGCCATGTTTGTGGACCCTGCCCCCTGCTCTGGTGAGAAAGGGGGTCACTTCAGGGCCCTTGGAAGTAGATAAAGTAGTGGGGCTCAGGGCAATCGTCCCAGGTTGCTGTACATAGGCCCTGCACACATTTTCAAAAACTACATTAACAAAAAGAAAAATCTGCCTTTAACTCAGGCTACAATGGTCTTCCAGACAAAAAAAAATCCCAATACAATAATTTTAACCGCCTTCCTTGAGCTAATTGCCCTTTGCTGCAAGGATCTTGTACACTTAGTTAACTTCTTATTTTCCTTGCCCTACGCAGAAGAAATGTGGTAGAAATTAGCCACAATACTGGTGCTGCTGCCTTCCCAGGATTTTGAGGAGGGATCTCTAGATGGTTGGAATTTGTGCAAAGGAGACAGGAGAATTGGTTACCTACCTTTGTGAATTCCTTTCTCTCTTACTCTCCTGATCCTCCTCCGCTGGGTAGTTCTGCTGCTGGCCGATAGGTGGCAGATGTCTGTAAACTGATTTGCGCATGCGTCAGGAGCTACCCGGGACTCTTCAATTTGTAACATAGCCGAGTGCCCCTGTAAGGTAGTCTTATCTAAAAACAGAACTAAAAGAACATTTAAGGAAAAAATAACCACAGGTATGGTCGCAACTAGCATGACCACTTGAACTAGGGAGCGAGGTGACCCCCAAGACGAAGAATTAGGCTGAAAAACGTTTGTGCTGTCTGCCAGGGAGGGCCGGAGGAGGATCAGGAGAGTGAGAGAGAAAGGAATTCACAAAGGTAGGTAACCAATTCTCCTTTCTCCTCTTACCTCCTTCTCCTCCTTCGCTGGGATGTACCAGAGCCAGATCCCTTCTTCTACGGGTGGGAGCCGACAGCACTGGGAGCCTCCAGTACCGCCTGCAATACCCGCCTGCCGAAAGCAGCCTCAGCTGACTGGAAGACTGACCTTGTAATGTCTGACGAAGGTGCGAATGGAAGCCCAAGTAGCGGCCCTACAAATTTCTTCGGACGACGCCGGTGCCTTGAAGGCTTAAGAAGTGGCCGCACTGCGGACCGAGTGGGCCCAGATTTGTAGGGGGGGGAATCTTCCCGCCCGCCCTGTAGGCTTCGATGATGGTTTGTTTGACCCACTTGGACAACAAGGTTTTGGAGGCCTTGAGTCCCTGGAGGCCCGGGTGAATGTTAAGGAAGAGGGCTGTGGATTTGCGGAAGGTCCGTGTCCTAGCTAAATAAATTTTGAGGGCTCGACGAACATCCAATTTATGACACTCTTTCTCTCTGGGGTGGACTGGGTTGGGGCAGAAGGAGGGGAGCACTAACTCTTGGGCCCTGTGAAAATAAGAATTGACCTTCAGGATGAAGGCGGGGTCCAGTCTAAGAGTGACCGAATCAGGGCGGAAGATACAAAAGTTGTCCTCCATAGACAGTGCACTCAGCTCCGACACCCGTCAAGCTGATGTGACCGCCACGAGAAAAACAGTTTTGAGAGCGAGCAGGTAAAGCGAAACATGCTTGAGAGGCTCGAATGGTGGTTTCGTCAGGGCCTCAAGTACCAGGTTTAAATTCCAAGAGGGAACCCTGTGGATGACCGGGGTGGGACAGCAGCCTAGCTGCCCTAATGAATCTCTTGACATGTGGGTGAGAGGAGATAGCCCTACCAGTAGTGGTTCTGAGGTCAGAGTCTAGAGCTGCTGCCTGTCTAGCAAGAGTGTTGGCTTTGAGCCCTTTTTCTAGCCCTTGCTGGAGGAAGTCCAAGACTTGGGGAATTCCAGCCTGCCTGGGGTCTAAGCCTTTCAGTTTGGACCAAGAGGCGAAGGTTTTCCAAGTATGCTGGTAGGAACGTCTAGTTGCTGGTTTCCTAGAGTTCTGCAGAATGTCGAGCACAGAGTCCGAATACCCCTTTCTCTTCAGTCCTGAACATTCAATAACCAGACTGTTAGCTGAAGCGTCCGGATGTCCGGACAAAGGATTGGTCCTTGATGTAGAAGGACCGTCCATAATGGGAGCTTCCTGAAACGGCCCTGGCTGAGATGTAACCATGGTCTCCGGGGCCACCAGGGTGATATTAGTAGTAGATCGGCTCGCTCCAAGTTGGCTTTGGCGATGGTGTGTGCGATCGAGAAACGGAGGAAACGCGTAGAGCAGTCCCTTGGGCCACGGTTGATTCAGGGCATCGATTGCCTCTGCATCCCTGCATGTCTCTCTCGCCATGAAACAGGGAAGTTGGGAGTTGGCACTGGTGGCGAACAGGTCCATGACCGGGAGGCCGAACCAACCCACTATTCTCTGGAAGATGGCCTTGTTGAGCGACCATTCGTAAGGTTTCAGCACCTGGCAGCTGAGCCAGTCCGCTGTCATGTTGTCTTGCCCCCAGATGTGAAGCGCTTTTAGGGACATCACGTGGGATTGGGCCCACTTGAAGAGACGGTCCGCTTCCTGTTGAAGTTGGCGAGACCGAGACCCCCCCTTGGTGATTCACATAGGCTTTCGCCGTGATGTTGTCGGTGTAAATCAGCAGATGGAGCTCGGTTCGGGACGGAAAGAGTTGCTGGAGGGCGAGGCGAATGGCTCTCATCTCTAAGAAGTTGATTTGTTGACGTGCCTCTCATGTTGACCATATCCCTTGTACTGAATGAGTCGAGGTGTGAGCGCCCCAGCCCGTCTGGCTGGTGTCCGTCGTGATTATTTCCCTTTTGGGTTCTGTGAGGGGGACCCCTTGAGAGAACCGTTTGGGGTCTAACCACTAGGACATGGAGTTCTTGAGGTGCTCGGGGATGAGAACCTTGGGATTTCGCCCGCCAGTGAGATCTTTCTGAAAAGTAGCTAGCAGCCTCTGCAAGGGACGGAGATGGAACCTGCCCCATGTCACTTGGGCTGTACAAGAGACCAATAGGCCGAGAAGGGATGCTAGAGTCTTGAGTCTCACGTGGTGCGATGACCTGAGGAGCAACACCAGCGTCCGGATTCGTTGCACTCTGTCTGGGGGAACGAACACGAGGTCGCAGCTGGTATCTATGATGGTGCCCAGGTGTTATAATCTCCTCGTAGGGACGAGGTGGCTCTTTTCCCTGTTGACTAGAAAACCGTGTTGTTCGATTGAGGTCCAGTAAGGTCTTCTCCGGAGAATGGGCCCTGATCAATAGGTCGTCCAGATAAGGGTGGACATGAATGCCCTCCATCCTTAAGTTGGCCACCAGAGGCATGATAATCTTTGTAAAGGTCCTGGGAGCCGAGGACAGACCGAACGGCAGGGCCCTGAATTGCCAATGGTGGCTGTTGTATGTAAAGCGGAGCCATTTCCGGTGAGAGTTCTTGATTGGAATGTGAAGGTATGCGTCCTGCAAATCCAGCGACACCATCCAGTCCGTTCCTGTGGATGTTGTGGCAGATGGAGGACACTGTTTCCATCTTGAATTTCTTTTTCGTGACATGTTGATTTAGGGCCTTCAGATCCAGAACCGCCCTCCATTTGCCCGTCTTCTTTGCGACGAGAAAAAGGATGGAGTAAAGGCCTGTTTGTTGCAGGTCGGTTGGAACGCTTTCTTCTGAGAATAGGGGTCTCCCATAACATGTACCCAGCTCACAGGCGTGGCGTGCCGCCCCGGAGCGGTGTATGGGTGCTGAGCCTCAGGGCAAGCCGCGCGTTCCGTTCACTGCCACTTTTTTGTTTGTTTTTTTTGCGCTCTTTATCCCTGAAGGCACCCTGCGGCGGGGGAAGAACTGATCCAAAACCGGCACCTACCCCGAAAAGCTAACAGAACCTTTGAAAATTGCAGAGAAAACGCGGAGCTGCTGCGAGGAGCGTCCCACCGGCCGAGGCAGATGAATGAAACTGAAGAGTCCCGGGTAGCTCCTGACGCATGCGCAAATCAGTTTACAGACATCTGCCACTTATCGGCCAGCAGCCGAGCTACCCAGCGGAGGAGGAGAAGGAGGTAAGAGGAGAATGAGATGTTACAAGCTGATGGAACCTCATCCCCACCCCCCCAAAAAAAACCCACCAGGAATGATAACTAAGAAAGGTAACTGAGCATGGGGTTGTATTCCTTGTTCCACAACACAGAAATGAAGCTCCCTCTGTGGATGAGAGCACTAACCCCTCCATGAAGAGGATTCTGGATGTGAAGAAGCTTGGCAAAAGGAATCTTCATCCGCCCAGGTTCTACCTACGGGTATTTCATTGAAGGGGTGAACAATCTAAACTAAAGTGAAGTTCTCTATACATTCTCCACTAGTAATAGTGGACTTTTAATTTAATTTTAAAAGTACTTTAAGAACATAATAGGGCTAGAGAACTTTTTTAAAAAGGAAAAGAAACCTGGAGAAGCAGCTTCACAACTACTTTATGACTAAATTTTTACTGTACCTGTATCCTTTCACTTCCTTCCAAAAGCAAATGAAGAAAGCATGGGATTGAATTTGTCATCAAATGGTGGTAGTTATTGGTAACTGACATATTGGTTAACAACCTAAGACCAGCTAACTGCAGATCAGAGTTCAAGGAAGACGAGTCAACCTCCTCACAGATTTGTATAATATACACCTTAAACAGAAAACAAGATAATCTAATTAGAGCTACGGGATTCAGTTGAGGCATCCAGCTGGCAGAAAATCATGACTTCCAGAAACAAGGTAAATACAACTGGCCATCTAATAAAACTTGCTTTTGTTTTAAGAAAAGATAAGAAGTCAACAAGAGGTAAAATTAGATCTCTTCTGCTAAAAGTTAAGGAGCACGGAACTTGACTTTTTTACTTTAATAACTAGGAAGCAATAATTCCTCAGAGCACCACTTAGACAGCATGTTCTGAATGTTTCTTCCTTCCCCTACGGATATTTAGAATTTTCTTTTGGGACAACAAGAGACCTGTAAGTACCCAAGATGCAGAATGAACATGTCCACGTCTCAGGTACTTACAGGTCCCTCATCAACATAGGATTGGGGGGGAGAAAGGAATAGAAATCTCACTCTCCTTTTTAAAATCATTGCCATCATTTACCTTTAAAAAAAACACAAAAACGTATGCAGCTTCTAAACTATAAGTTCAGGATTTAAGTTAGAAGATCCTCTCTGGCAAAATCTTCTGTATCTCCTGAATAATTGTATCAAGTCCTCTTTCTCTGTAGTCCTTTGATTGATTAAAACACCTAGAAAAACCAGGCATCTGTTATGGCGGCTTTGGCCCCACACCTTCCGTCTGCCTTTGCTCATGCATATAGCTGACTTAGCAGCTCCAAAACAGACCTACAGCAGTTGCTGGTCCCACACACTATGGGACTGAGATGTTAGTGCCTTGGAAGGGCAGGGAAAGGCATGCATTCCCCTTTAATCTTGCAGCAGATGTAGACCCTTCTCCATGCCAGTGGGGAAGAAGCAGGAAACACTGTTCAGTACATGGTCCTGGGCTTATACATCCAGAAAACTGGATATTACAAAGCACTATGGAGAACGGAGGGAGCTACAGACGCCCTGCAAAGTCCCATTATGTTGATGGTCCTATGAATGAACAGACTGGTGCACTTATCATAGTGAGAGATGTTTATTGGCAGCATGTTTTTCATGTCTCAAACACGCATGTCTCCTAGAACTGAAACGAGCACCCTCAAAAACAGGTATACCCATCGAATGTCTGGTACCTGAATTGACTCAAATATCAGGTACCAACTGGTACCCAATTTTGCCCCAATTCCAGTACATGGTGCCCCAGGTGGTCAACTTCTAGTCCCAATTTTTCAGTTTTCCATCCTGATTTACCAATCAGTAACCAGAAAATTGAAAACAATCGGTACCAAAAATCACCACTTTGTTGGGTATCCCAGTACCCAATCGGTAATTGGATAGCCTGCTGAGAACCTGATGTGGAACTGGGGACGTTCAAAGTGGGCTACAATCTGGGCGATGGCTGTCTGGCTGAGCAACCACTCCCCCAGGTCTATTGCTTTTCTGCTGAGCCAATCTGCAGTGTCGTTTTCTACTTCCTTTATGTGGGGAGCTGTGATGGACAGGAAGCTGAGCTCCGTCCAGCTGAGGAGCATCGTGGCTTCCGTGTGTTAGGAGCTGGACTTGGCGCTCCCCCGATTCCTGATGTAGGCCAGAGCAGTGTTATTGTCCATGTAGATTAGTATGTATGATTCCCAAATGGAGGTGACAAAGTGTAAGAGGGCCACATGGATAGCGTGTAGCTCTAGCCAGTTCATGCTGTGCCTGAGGTTGTGTGGGGTCCAGGATCCCTGGGTGTAATGTTGTTGCATGTGGACTCCCCATGCTAGGATGGTGACGTTCGTGGTGATGATCAGTCTCTCAGGTTCAGTGAGGGGGACCCCGGCCATAAAGTGAAGGGGGTCGGTCCACCACGTGCGGGACACCCTTACCTTGTTGAGTACTGAGACTCATCTTCTTCTCCATGATTTGTTGCTGCCACGGGCAGAGGAGTGCCTGGAGGGGGTGCAGGTGGAGGTGCGTCTAGCTGAGTTGGTGGATGCAAGAGACTATCAGATCCTGTAGTTTGGCAAGCTGGCCTAGGGCACTCCGGGGATGTGAGCTCACCTCTGACGGTAAAAATCTGATGTTCTGCTGTACTGCGGAGGTATGAAGACTCTGCTGAGGTCTGTGTTGATGAGGACACACAGGTGTTATATGTAGGGTTGAGGTGGCGTTTCTCCTCGTTTATGATGAAGCTGTAGTGCTGTAAGTAGGTAATTGTTGCTGTCACCACCGAGTGAACCAGGTTCCTGGATGGTGCCCGGATGAGGATGTTGCTGAGGTAAGGGTGAATCACTGTTCCCTGTGTTCTGAAGTTCACCACCAACAGAACTAGGATCTTTGTGAAGGTGCGTGGTGCGATGGCAAGGCCAAAGGAAGGGCTTGGAACTGCCAGTGCTGGCCATTGTAGTAGAAGCGAAGCCATCTCCTGTGGCTCAACAGGATGGGCACATGTGGCATTGTGGAGGTCCAAGGAGGCCAGCCATTCCCCTTTGGCAATTGCGAGGCAGATGGAGGTTAGAGTTTCCCTCTTGAACTTCCTTGTTTTTACAAACTTGTTGAGCAGCTTGAGTTCTAGCACTGCTTGCCAGTTGCCTGACTTCTTGGCAACCCAAAATAGTATTGAATAAAGGCCCTGGCCCCTTTTGGGGGGGCGAGGGGAGGGCCCTATGACTAGAATGTGCGAGAATCTCTTGCTGCATGGCTCTGTGCTTGTCTGGGTTTAAAGATGTTGGAGACATGCGAAAGAGCTCCCTGGGTTTTCTGAGGAACTCAATGGCATATCCCTTGGACACAGTGTCTAGAACCCAGGTATCGGTTGTACTGGAGACCCACCTTTGGCTAAAGTGGAGGAGGCGGCCTCCTAGGACTTGGTTGGGTGGAGGATAGTCAGGATTCCTTTTGCTGGACAGGAGACCAGATCCTGCTCTGTTGTTGTTGTTGGCAGAGAAGCAGTTGTGCTGGGGCCAGCGTCTGCGGTAGCCCCTGCCCCTGGATATGGCAGAGTTGCTAACCCAGGTATCGGTTGTACTGGAGACCCACCTTTGGCTAAAGTGGAGGAGGCGGCCTCCTAGGACTTGGTTGGGTGGAGGATAGTCAGGATTCCTTTTGCTGGACAGGAGACCAGATCCTGCTCTGTTCTTGTTGTTGGCAGAGAAGCAGTTGTGCTGGGGCCAGCGTCTGCGGTAGCCCCTGCCCCTGGATATGGCAGAGTTGCTTCTCCTGCTGAAGGAGTTGAAGAGGAAAGGCTTATTATAGGGGTGAAAATTACAGGCAGAGGGGCCTGCCTGATTTAATTACTGCAGGGTATGCTTTTTATCTTTGCTTCCCTGCCTCGGTCAGGATCTTGTCCAAGGATACCCCAAACAGCTTGTCGCCCTGGTACGGGTCCGTCACCAGCAGGTTTTTGGTGTGCGAGTCTGTCTACCAGGAATGGAGCCAGAGACGCCGTCTGGTGGCGATGTTGCCCGTCATGGCTCTAGCAGACCAAGCCACTGCATCAGTAGACGCCGTTGTGATGAAGGAGGTGGCCAAGGTGATGTTTTTGGCTAACTTTCTTGTCACTCTCTCAGGGGCCCCCGGGGCATTGCCTATTTTGCACCACTTGAGTATAACCCTGCTGAAATAAGAGGTAGACAGGGACATCCTGAAAATGGCAGATGAGGCCTCAACGTTTCTACAGAGGCCCGACTCAATTCCCCTATCAGTGGGATCTTTGGGATAAAGATCCCCTTTGGGTGGAAAAACGGACTTATGTGCTAAGGATACAGTCACTGCGTCCACCTTAGGGGTGTTAAATATGCTGGTCTTTGCCTTGGAGAACGCATACATGGCTTCCTGGGTCTTATTAAGTCTCAGAGCCCTATTTTGAGTCTCCCATTCTCCTCTGATAATGCATTCAAAGGCCTTGCCTAAGAGGAAGCCTTTATCCTTGTTGGAAAGTTTGGAGAAGTGCTCCCTATCGGAGTCCCCCAAGACTTGTTTTAGAGCAAGGGCTCTTTGCATCCTTCTGACAATTTTATCTTTGGATCCAAAGGGAAAGTCACATCCAACCTCGTTCCCCAGATTATCTTTTAAGGGACCCGTTGGAGCCTGGGGTTAGTTATTTGTTAGCCTGGATGGATGCAAAGAAAAGGCAGAACTTCTCTAGATTACATTGTAATGTTTTCTCTTCTGCCCTTCTTGATGGTGGTTACACAGGTGTTCCCCATGAACAGAGACTGTGTTTACTATGTCCTTTGCAGGAGGTTGATTCAGTTTCCCATATTCTTTTTCGTTGCCCAGCTTTTACAGAATTGAGAGCCTCAATTTTGCATCTTGACTCTGTCAATCTTGCTGTCTGGCAATATGAATCTTTAGAAAGGAAATTTCTTAATTCAAATGACGCCCAGACATCGAGAGCCGTTGCCAAATATTGTACTGCAGTTCTACAGAAAAGACAATTTTTTCTTAAATAATATTTGTTTAGTGGGCATCTTTAGACTATTTTATATTTTGTTAATGACTACTAGATGCTATTTCTGTGGTTAATTGTATATATATATATTTAGTTTTGTATATTTTATTTAGCCTTTTGTATACATTGTATTGTAACAGCTTCGGCTATACAATTAATGAAATACTACTACAACCTCATTCTGGACTCTCACAGTGAGCTGTCTGGCATCCTTTGGAGTGGGTTCTACTTCCTTATCTGAATCTCCTGATCCTCCTCCTCGGATTGTTGCCCATCAGAGTCCCTGGCTCCAGGGGGGTATGGGAGCCCTGGCCCTGAGCCTGTTCATCTGCACTTTCACAGGAATTATCCTCTCCCTCAGCCGTCTCTCCTTCCTCCATAGGCTGGGCTAGTGGAGCTGCCTGAGTAAGAGGACCGCGAGGGATGGAGCGGGTAGTGGGAGGTTTCCTTATCCGAAGAAGACCCAACGAGGACCAGTAGGTCCAGGTCCCAACTCAGGTTTATTTTTCTTAGGGGCAGGATGTTTTCCTTTCCTGTCCAAAGTAGCAGGAGTGGGGGAGGGGCGCTTGCGGGGAGGGGGGGGTCTGGACCCCGGTTCTTATGCAGGCGGTTCAGGGAGAAGATGATTTTTGAGAGTGCTTGCAGGTGGAGTTGCTCCATCGGTGAGAGGATAAAGGGCTATTGGGTCATCAGCAGGGGTAGGGGCTGCTTGCCTTACTTGTTGGAGTGTCTGGGGCTCCGGCTCCTCCTCCTGAGTCTCCCGGATTTCCTGGGCTTCCACCTCTATGATGACCGGTTCCAGATGGGCCTGCCTCTTGGGTGACATTTCAAAGGTGGGCGGCTGTAGCCTCAGCATGCCTACAGCACGAGTGGCCTGCAGACGGAACCACAAAGAGGCAGCGGTGGCAGGCTTTCAATGAGTGGACTGGAGCGCCTAAGGGACTCTGCCACGCCCATCCTTCTGGTTGTTCCATGCCTGCAGGAATGGACGGTTGAGGAATCGAGCAGGCCCCAGGGCCTATCAGCAGCGCCGGAGCTGAGGCGGTGGAGTCTCCAGCCACTTCTGGGCTGACCTCCTTGTTCTTTGGCCTCTCTCTCTCTTTTTTGGGGGGGGTGGAAGGTGGCGAGAGGAGCCTGCCTGAGGTGAGGGTGAAGCCCTCCCCAATAAGAGTAAACAGGCCAGTAAGGCTCGAAGAAAAATTAAGGACTGTGTGCAGAGCACACAGACTACCTCCTAACTAGGCGGAGGCAGAAATCCAACATTTCCAAATATTTTTCTTAATTCTATGCAACTTACCTTTATTTCTTCCTGATTTTTAATATTCATACTCAAGTTGTTAAAGGCATTTAGTGCTTTCTCTTTAACTTTGGGGGTAGGATCTGAGAGTGTCTTTCCAATAACAGAAAGGCCATCCAAATTTCGAATGAGGTCCTATACAATAAAATAAATAGGATATTACCGATAAAGTTTTTACATGCACAGTTCCCTTTACTAGAGTGCAAACTTTGTCTAAATAAGCAAAGAATATCAGCGATGCAACTTTATTTCTCTGTATACCAGTATGTAATACATACACAGAACTAGCAGTGCAAGACTATGGTACTAGTTTATAGCATCCTATCTCCCAAATAATTGTTTTTTAACAGGCCAAAAGAGCAGATTTCTACAGAATTGCTACTAAAATCATCATATCTTGCAGTTCTACATTAAGGAAATTTTTCCCACTTCTAAAATAGGCAAGAAGCATAAATTGTTAGGTTTATTCAGGATGAAATAGTGATTTGTCATTACATAAATAGTAATAAAATATCCAGTTATTAGGCCACATTCCAGCTTTTGATATGTATCAGTCAGGCATGTGCATTTGAGCTACAATATGGCCCAAAGGAGCAAACCTACTTTTTCACCAGGTGAACACTTGGGTACAATCTTCAGTCTATTTCTTCAAGAATAGTCCCAGTGAAGTCAGTCGACTTCTTCAGAGTCAATGTACCTGAGACAACTATTGGGAACAAGTATCTGTTGACTTTTTTTTTTTTTTTAAAGGCAGTTTGCAAGCCCCACTGTGCCTGGAATTGCTCTTTTTTTAATTCAATAAAATTTTGACAAACAGGTTTGCAGAAGAAGGGCCAGTATCACTGCTAGTAGACCTAGAATGCAGCTTCTTTCCCCTTTACATTTGCAAAGTCCAAGTTGTTTTTAAAACATGTTTTCCTTTCAAAAAAACAAAAGCCACCCAACAAACTCACAAGCCTAGGACAATGGGTGTTTTAAAAACAAGCAAGGCTGGGGTGTGTGTCTGTCTGTGGCTTCTAAGTGGCACAGCTGCGGAGCAGCCACTCAGGTGGAGCGCATGGGGAGGGATTCTAATGGGTGGCTCCCAGCGTGGCTACCATGGCAGTCACCTTGCACTCCCCTTGCCACGGAACATGGGGGAGGGGAAAACGTGCTGGAATTACCTTTGAAATTGACACGTCCCAGCTGTCAGCGCTAGCAAGCCAGGCTCCCCAGTGCTCGCTGTCAGTTATGGTGACTTGCAAAAGCTGTCCCCCGCCCCCAGTGCCGATGAGTGGGGAGCCTGTCTGCTGGCATGGATGCCCCCCCCCCAATTCATATTGGCTGGGGATGTGTGGGCGCCCGTTGCCACGCACTTTTTTGGCTTGCCCAACACAGCACACTCCAGATTTCTCAGCAGTGCACCACAAGTGGGTGCTGAATGGCTCATGGAAGCACGCACCCCAACTCACCACCTTCAGATGGGTGGTCAGGTAAGTGGCTCCTGGGTGGTGATGTGTGGTAGCATCTCGTTTAAAAACACCCAGATTAGTCACCATAGTGAGAAAGTGAGGGGAAAAGCTTGTCTTTAATAAATATTGTAATATCTGGCTTCTAATGAGCTCTTCAAAAAACTAAATTTGTAAGACGTTTCTCTAACAAAGTGTGGAATTTTAACAATTCATGGAGGCAGAAAAATAGGTAGCTTATTCTGCAGTTTAAATCAAATAATAGAATGTGACATACACCTGGCAGAACTAGAATTATACTCTTGTATATAAAACGGATGTAGAATTTGATGAAGAAAGAGTTTACATTCTCAGAAAACTCCAGAAGCTCTCTCTCACCTGAATTATGAGACTACAACTGTTAATGGTAATATTTAGTATCACATATTCAAGGTGTTGCATCCTGTATGTTCACAACAAACCCCATGAGATACAGAAGTATGGTTACACCAAATGTACTGGAGGAGAACCTAAGACAGAAAGACAACAAGACTGCCTAAAGGTCACAAAGTGACACAGCCACAATAAGAAGACAGGAGTTTTTGACTACTAGTCCCAAGCTTATTCTTCTATACAAAGATGCCTCTCATTTTCCAGAATTGCTTGCTTTGAAATACAGTTGTTTGTTTTAGAACAATACTTACTTGATTTACAGAGAAGGCGGCACTGTTGCTCAGAGTAACCAAGGCTTCCACTCGAATTAAAGGATCCTCTGTGTACTCAAGCAAATGAATAAGTTTCTGTATGTGATGCGCATCCAGATCATGCGTTGATTTTGGTAGAGCACTGTCTGTCAACATTTTAAAGTTAGACAAACACACGGCTATTTGAACGCCAAAGAGGTTAATTTATACAGTGTCTTTTAAACGTCCCCCCAATCATCCAAGCATCCAACTGCTCATGTGATGGTGGTGCGCTCCCATGACCCATGCTATCACTTACTTAGCTTTATTGGCTCGGGCTTTCGCCATGGCCTTTTAGAACAAAAAAAAAGTACAGTTGATCAACAACTCCCAAAAGTAGCAACAGTCAAAATACAATACAAAAAGAATCTGAGTTAAAATCGTTCTTACAGAGTTATATATATTAACATATAAAATCAATTTATTGCTCGATTTTAGAGGGTAAATTTATTTATAGATAGTGGCCATCACTGGGCTAGTTATAACCCCAGCTCACTGCACTATACTAACTGCCTTGCTTGTAACTGAGACCTAATCCTCTCTCTCTTTTTGGTTATTAGTATGAGGAATGTTGCCAGGGATATAATATCGCTAGATTTTGACAAACTGGCTAGATACATTAGAGATTGCTGCTGGGTAAGTCTCGGGCCCTCCAACAGGGGGTTCAGCCAAGTCACCCTCAAATGAGCATAATAGGGACAGTTAAATAGTTGGTGCTCCACGGACTCTACTTCTAGCAGTGAGCAAAGACATTTTCGATCTTTGTAGGGGCCTTTTGCATACCTGCCCTCTATCACTGCTGCAGGAATAAGGTTGCACTGCTAAAATATTCAGAGTGCTCTGTGCAAGCTTAGGTGGCCACTTCTGTTGACAGGGCAGCCATGCTGCGAGATGCTCGTTTTGAAGCATTCCCCACACGTTGCGTGCATGGGCACCCCACAGCCACGCCACTCAATGGCCACGGACTTTCCTCTTTCTGTGGCACTCATTTAAAAACACTCACAGTGGTAAAATTATAAACTGCACATCAATTGTGGGTTACACTGTAATAAACCATAGGGTATTCACCCACTACATAATGGCAGAGATGTTGCAATGCTATAGTTAAAAGGGTGAGATTTTGCTTTGCACTTCAAGCAGGAGTTGAAGCGAAAACACAATATGTGCTGAAAACCCGGAAAAAATACTGAATAAATCTGAATACTGCAATCTGAATAAAGCTTTAATTTTATGTGGACTTTCAAACAAATCTGCTAATTAGGGTGGGTTCCTACTAGTGGAACAAATGTCTTTTAAAAAGTTCTCATTCCAAGTCTAATGACTGTTTAGCCCTTCTGGTTTAACCCCTCCCCACCCCTAAGTCAAAGGTGTCTTTTTAAATGCATCTCTGGGGTTCTCTCTTTTATTATCAAAAAGTAAAACTTATTGGCTCTATTTTGCAGTCCAAAAACAGTATCTTAGCTACTGGGCAACAGTAGCTATGACTATGGCAACTATGGTTACTGGGCAGTTGTTCCTGTAATTTATTACACTATCCAATCAGCTGAAGAGCTCTCCTGAATTATCTGAATAGAAAACCTGGTCTTGGTGAAAGCAAGGGCTACTAATGTTAGAGATTCTCTTTGTGAAGCCATTAGGAGCAGAACACTTGAAGGATCTGTTGCATAGCAGCAGCTGTTTACACAAATACCAGAGTCCTTGTGAAAAAGCTCAGCAGCCTCCAAAATGGACTTGGTTTTTCATGAAAGAAGTCACTGTTTCAGAGAGTCTTCCTTAACTTGATAACTAGTCATCCTAACTGAATCCTTATGCACAGTGCTTAGTCTGATGGAGAACATGAAAAGATCTGCGTTCAAGAAGATCTTGGAAAGGCTCTAGGTTAAAATTTAAGGAACCCGACCGATTTCATTGGCTCCATGCAAGGGGTCCAACAGCAGAATTGGAATCTTATATAATTCAATAGTTGCCCCAATTTTCCAGCGTTTTTATTACCTAGAAATTTCACTGACATCTGCCAGACTGGTGACAGCACAAATGGAGTCACGTAAGATTTGCTAGTAAAGACAGTCTGTCCTGCAGACATTATTATTGGGTTACAATAATTTTGGAGCTTGTTTTCCTGTATTCCGCCAATAATCAATCATGTTACCTACTACTATATTCAAAACAACAGCTGTACGTAATACGCAACAAAATGTTCGTTGGATGACTCGAGCAAGAAATGAATAAAACACCCATATGCAAGAATCAATATATTAAGGATGCAACAAGAACATATCCATATGAAAGCACAAAGTATGAGGGGGATACGAAATACAAAGATGGGGGAAACACGGCTATACAAATTAGAAGATACCTTTCCTAAAAATAGCCATTTCAACCTTACCAGAGAAGAATGGAGGGCTGTCAAAAATATCCAACAAGATAAATCAGTGGTGATTAAAAAAGCAGACAAAGGTGGAGGCATTGTCATCATGGATAGAAAATATTATATTGAGGGATGCTATTCCTTACTGAACATAGACACGGATTATTTACATTTAGTTAATGATCCCAAAAAAAATGCTTATAAAAAAGATACAGGATATTTTAGTAGTTGGGCTTCAAGAGAAATACATTATAGATAAGGAATTTAATTTTCTACTGCAAACATTCCCACGTACACCAGCTTTTTACGGGTTACCTAAGATTCACAAGGGATTGTCTCCTTTAGAATTTTGCCCAATTGTGTCAGGATCAACATTCTTATTGGAACCCCTATCTAAATTTGTGGGTTTTTATTTAAAACCTTTCATTATAGAAGTGAAATCATACATAAAAGATACCACGCACTTCATCTCCATTATAGATGACATTGACCTCTCTGGAATTACACCAATTTTGGTTACCTTAGATATAAAGGCCCTTTACACTAATATTCCACATGAAGAGGCTTTAGCAGTCATGGAAACATATTTTCAGAAACGTACTTTTAATGTTCCGCCTACAACATTCCTTTTGGAACTTAGCAAAATTATCCTTGGGGAAAACTATTTTGAGTTTAATGAGTTGTTTTTCCTTCAGACTAAAGGGATTAGTATGGGCAATAATTTATCAGTGGAGTTAGCCATTTTATATATGCATGAATGGGAATCCAAGTATATTTATAACCAAGAACACAACCCATACTATGATTCCATTTTCCTCTGGCGTCGCTACATTGACGATATTTTTATGATATGGCAAGACAACTTAAACACTCTGCTAGAATTTCGTGTGTGGATTAACCAACAACATCCTACAATTCAGTTCACATTACAATTAAATAAGCATCAGATCAATTTTCTAGATGCTTGGGTGTATAGAGACAATACTAATTTACAAACAAAAACATAAAACCAACTGACCAAAATACTTATCTACATTACGAGAGTCACCATCCTCGGCATCTAATTAGAAACATACCCTACAGTCAGTTTAGAAGATTAAAAAGGAATTGCTCTAAGGATGAGGATTTCAGGATAGAAGGAACATCCATGTTTAGGGACTTCTTAGATAGAGGTTATCCTCAACATATTACACGTTCTAACCTGGAAAAGGTGAAAGCATTACCCAGAATAAATATTCTCACAGACGCTACTGCAACATCCTCTCAGAAGGACAATAGATTAGTATGTGTTACCACATACAACAATTGCAGTTTCCACATTAAGAAAATTATACTCAAGTATTGGAGTACATTAGACCATATAGAAGGCTGTAAAGACTTACCACTTTTTGCTTACAGGCAGGGTAAAAACCTCAGCGATCTCATTATTAGAGCAAGACTACCATCTCACAGACAAAGAACTTTGCACAAAAAAGTCAGTAGTGGGCAATTTCCCATGTGGATACTGCACTAGTAGCTGTGCTCAATGTAAAAAGACACAGGCCTTTCAGTTTCTTGACAGTAAAACCTTTCAGTTTAAAGATTTAATTAATTGTTATACCACAGGAGTGATATATGCTATTCAGTGCCCCTGTGGAAAATTATACATAGGTAAAACCTTAAGGCAGTTGAGAATAACAGAACACAGAAGTAAGCTTAAGACTCGCACAGCATTTGCTCCGGTAGTTGAGCATTACAATGACCAACATCAGGGTACTAATGAATTTACCTTCTGGGGTGTTGAAAAACTTCAATCACCAGTAGATCCAAAACAGCTTATGGAAAGAGGGAATTTCTGGATCTTTACTTTAGATAATTTGCAACCGTGAGGCTTAAATGAGTTGACAGATTTTTGAAAGCAAATAGATCCTCATCTAGACACCTCTCTGATACTAATCACAGGGTATGTGCATTAAGTTGATTACCACTTTTACAATGAAGGCATCTTCATCTGTAGCAGTATAGGCAAGTCTTTTCACCTGAGCATGAGATTTAAATACTAATTAACTACACATTTAGACTTTAAAAGAGCAGAGCTTTAGATCTGCTTTAGGAAGCTTTGCATGGGTGTGAGGAGCAAGAAATAGCTAGCAAGGTACAGCAAAAACGCCAAAAGCAGCATTTTAAGGTCAGAGAATAATTAAATAGTTTGTTTTTTACTTTTGAGTTTATAGAGGAGAACAACTATGTTAATAATAGTTTTCATACATGCTTAGTGTATTTTGTCTTCGCAGATACTCCAGTCATAGCGAAAAGAAATTCAGGTAAAATAGCAGCCAGCAGGGTAGGATTTACCAGCAACTCGTCTGAGTCTGCAATCCTCCTCCATTTTGTTCCACTGCGCTACTTCGTAGTAATAACAACATATGGGTGGCAGTAGTAAGCCTTTTTGAGTATGAAAGATAGCTCCTGGAACCTTAGAGTGGTTCTAGGAAGTCTTACATCTTTTGTAAGTAATAAGGTTTCAGCACTTAAATGTTAATGAGTAAGCAGCAACAACCCTTTCCATGTATACATAGTGTATTTTCTTCTAGAAACTCCATTTATTGTGAAAAGAAAGAGACAGAAAAACCGTCCACAGGGCAGAATGCATTAGCAACTTGCTATAAAAGGGTGAGTCTTTTCTCACTTTGTCTAATTGTGCAAATTTGTAGAACAACATACGTTTGATATAAGCAAACTTAGTTATATGAAAATTGTCAGTAGTTAAGTAATAAATTGGTCTCATCAGTCGTCCTTATTAGCCATTACTTCGTATATTGTTTTATTGTAGGGACACTCAGCAGCCCTTGAGCAGCATTACAATTGTATAATAGAAGACACTGGTGTGTTATCAAGAGTAGCAGGATACTATATTTCTGAAGAAACATTATAGCGAAACGTTATCGTCACCTTCAAAGAAGTTTCCATTGTTTTGTGCTTTATTATCTTACTTCAGTTGTCATATTGTACTTTGTCACACAGACTGTGTCTGTGAATCTTTGTATAGTGGTGTTTCCCCCATCTTTGTATTATTTTGTATCCCCCTCTTACTTTGTGCTTTCATATGGATATGTTCTTGTTGCATCCTTAATATACTGATTCTTGCGTATGGGTGTTGTTCATTTCTTGCTCGATTCATCCAACAAACATTTTGTTGCATATTACGTACAGCTGTTTTGATTGATATTACTGTATGTGTATACCTTTTGTGGTTACCTACTAGTATATTAGCATCTCATCATCTGTAACAGGGTCATAGACATGGCAAGAGTTCAGCATTTCAGCTGAAATGGTAACAAATTCTGAATTTAGGAAAATGAACCGTTGCATTCCTAAAGGGCTGCATGAATATGAACTTGCACACATTGGGCAAAAACAAACGGGACAAGAGAGATCTGGATCCCCATGCCATCCTGGGGAGGGCCACCTCACTTTGGACTCATGGGGAGGGCAGTTAAAATTAGCAGTCCTCCTGGGAAATCTGGTTGGGGGGCTGCTGTCGCAAGTCCCTCCACGCCCTGGGTTGGCTGAGGAGCTGTCCACATGGAACAGAACTCACGAGCCCGTTTCCCAGCAGGATCAGACACACACGCACACCCCAGCAGGAGCTGCACCAAATGGCCAATGGAGGGCGGCGGCAGAGGAGCGCACTCAACTAGCCTAGGTGTGCATGTCAAAGAGCTGATGGAGGGAGGGGGGCAGAGTAGTGCTTTCACCTGGCCTTGGTGCCCATGCCAAACAGATGCATTAATAATAATATATAGTAATATACATTATTGAATTTATAGTATAATAAAATGGCATTTTATTATACATGTTGCAGGTGTGCACTATGGGTGCCCTGAAACATGTATAATATGTAACACCCATTTTATCCGTGTTGGAGTGTCTGTGTGAAAAGTGCCTTAGTTGTTCCAAGCTGACTTTAACTTTTTTTCTTGTTGCAAGTACCATGTAAACGTTGAAGGGCTACATAACCCAACTCACTGGGTGTGCATAATATAAAACACTTTCAATAAACGGTTTAGATGTTTGCAGAGAACCTCACTTCCAAAAATTCAAATCAAACAGACTTTAAAAAAACTGTGAAGAGGCCCAAGTACTAAAAATGCTCCTGTTTGTGAAAATTAATGTTACAGTGGGTGTGGAAAGAACTGGAGTCTTGAGCAAGAAACTCACTTGCAAGAAACTTAATATTAAATAGAAAATGCTAATACAGTACAGCCCCTTTTGTTTCGAAGTACACCTGGCAGCCATGGAGCCCCTGCCCATATGAAGGGCGGCAGTCAACCATGCCAGCAAACGGGGGTCGCAGCTCATAGGCACCGTGGGCCGGGAATGGGGAAGCCTTCTTTCATGCCACGTTTGGAAGGTCAAATCTGCTGATGCTGTTTGCACGATTAAATTCAGTCAGTTAAATTAATTTTTAACTCCAATGAAAATACTTAAATCATATCTCTGTACAAGTATAATTGTATGTGAGACCAGACCCCCCTGCTTATTGCCATGCATAAAATGACTGAAGTTTCTGGAGGTATTTGTTAACACGTTGAACGTCTACAGCAGGAGTGGGAATCTTTTCCTCCCAGGGGCACTTTGAAAATTAGTACAAGCTCCGAAGGCTCAATAGAATTTGAGGGTGTTTACGAAGAAGGTGGTCTTTGCCATGGATCTGTCCTTGTGAGCATGCCTCCTCTCTGCTCCCTTCCCCTGAACGCACTCTTTCATTGCTGAAGAATAGGAACTAGATCCCGGGCCCAGATCCAGGAAGTGTAAAGGGGCCAAATAAAAACAAGTCATGGGCTGCATTTGGCCCCCAGGCCTGAGTTTCCACACCCCTGGTCTACACCCTGTAGTCAGGGTATGAAATTCCAGATCGAACTCTGGGAACAAATAAAAATTAATTCACCAGACTTTATCCTGATGTTAAACCGTTCTTTCCCCCTCCAAACTCAGAACCAGTTGCCAGCCTGTTTTCTGGGTGCCAATGGCTCCCAGGCACTTCACACCCTGTCCTATTAACCCATTGAGTGAATGCGGGTTTGTGGAGGTTTGTTCCCTGGAACCTGCAGACCTACAGAGCAGCTGGAAATGAACCACGGAATCAGCTTTGCCTTGCAGCAGGGAACTCTACCATCTCAATTTCACCAGAGGGGCTTCAAGGATGGCCCTGTTAATGCTGCAATCTAATGGGCTTCCCTTGCTGGTCAGAGTCCATAGAGGGGTAGCGTAAACAGAACAGCATGAATGTTTTTTTCATGTTGCTCGACCATGGGATGACATTTATTTAATTTATTTTGGAATGTTTTTATCCCACACCCTCCTGCAAAACAGCAGCTCGGGGCAGCGAGTACCGCAGGATTGGCTTTTCCCTGTGACTAATATAATATGCCCCAATTCTGGGCACTTGACAAGATGAAACTCCAATCTGGGTTTATCAGGTCCTTGCTGACTGCCCCTTGTGGAGTTAGTAGCCTAGCACTTTGTTTGGAATGTGGCCTCCTACCCCTACATGTGAAGGCTTGGTCCGGGGCGATAAACTACCGGCTGCATCTTTACTTCAAACCTATGGGTAGTTACCTGAACCTATGGGTAACTACTGTAGATAATAAAATAAAACAAATGGGTTTCTCCATAATGGCTCTTGCCCCATTGGGATATAAAGGCGCTGAGAAAATAACATAAAGGATGATAGATATTACTAGGCAGGAAACCCGGACTACAACTGGGGAAACTAGATCCCTGAGTCACTATCTACTGATGAAGAATGAAACTTTGTCGCCAATGCCATATCTTGGTAGTGGACTAAGCCAAAAGATAGGCTTTTTTTTTCTGGCAAGACTAAATGTCTTTCCCTCAGCCTTGGTGGAGGGGAGATACAGAGGTATCCCTTTGGCGGATCGGCTCTGCCCATGTAAGTTAAGACAGATTGAGACTATGAGTCCTATTTTATTGGACTGTATATTTTTTTATTGAGGCATGTAATAAATATATTTTCCCATTAATTACTTCCTATCCTGGAAGAACACCAGTAACTTTATAAGGTTTAAACAAGTATGTACATCTGATTGTTAGTGTCTAAAGTAGGGATGCTCAAGTGGATTTGGATATGAAACTTTTTAGTTTTTATTCCTATTTTTATCCCTCATACCTCAGGGACCGCCTCGCCCTCCACGCCCCAGTGTGGCTTCTTCGGTCTGCCGGGGGTGCCTTCTTGGAGGTCCCCCGTGTTAAGCGGGGGGCCACAATGGAGAGGGCATTCTCGGTGGCCGTGCCGTGCCTTTGGAACTCCCTTCCAGAGGAAGCTCGCCTGGCCCCCCAAGCCTGTTGACATTCCAGCAATGTTGTAAAACCTGGCTGTTTGCCCAGGCCTTTGGGGAGGGTGGGGTGAGGGGTTTTATCTCCCCCACCTAATCTATATATTGCTAGCCCTGTTTTAAAAATACTTTTTGTATTGAGTGTTTTAAATTGTTTTTATTGTATTGTTGTAAGCAGTCCCGGGCTGCATGGCAGGAGGGGCGGGATATAAATTTATTAAATATTATCTGGGGCCTTTTTACATCATTTTGGATATGTATTGAGGTTTATGAATATTGCGTGCAATGGCCTAATTGGCTATGCAATAAAGTTTAAATGAATGAACATAATATGCAGAGCTACTCATTATTTTTGCTGGTTAGGTCTATCTTATTCTGTAAAGCGCCAGGTACACAGCTGGCGCGATACAAATGCTTATAATAATAATGTTAAAATCTTTGCCTAGTCATGCTGACATGTTTAACCATGTTTTAGCTCAGAAGTGCAGAACCTTTTCCCTACAGTGGCTGCTCCAAGGGCCATGGAGAAGCTGGGAATGGGGGTGCTTAAGGAGTGCATTCAGAAAGAGCGTCCAGATCATGGATCTGTCTCCTATCCTTGTGAGCATGTTCATGAGGCGCATCACTGCTCCCTTACCCTGAACTGAGTTTTTCATTGCTTGGGGGTATGAATGAGATGGATCCAGGGGCCAGATCCAGGAAGTGGAAGGGAGCCAGATAAAAACTAGCTGTGGGACATATTTAGTTCCTGGGGCCTGAGCTTCCTCACCCCTGCTTTAGCTAGTTTCAAAGAGGGCTTTTAGACCCCCTTTTAGTGGGTTATACAACACCCCTTTAGTGCCACAAACCTGCATTCTAAGTGTTTAATTAAATCCTTATGCTTCCTATGTTCAATTATCTTGTGTTCTCTGCCATGCAATGCAAAGGGTGTGCTTGCAAGGATCTGACTCTATCAAGTAAGCAGCAATGGTGTTGTGTGACTTGATTAACTGGGAGCAAGCTTCAAACCCCAAGATGTTGCTGCTTATCACTTTCTACCTCCAAATGATCAGAGATGCAGCCATTGAGTTCTAAATCAGGGACTACCACATTCAGTCCATGCTATTGCCCGTTTGTCATATGCATGAATATCATAAGTGTGTTCCTTTATGCCCTTCTGCCTCAGAGGCCACACCAGAGTTCTGGGATAGGGTGGCAGCAGTCTGAGTTGCCATGGGGCGCTAAAATCTTAAATCTGGCCTTGGCAAATGTACTGCGGCAGGACAAAACTGACGTTAAAAGAACAAGTGGGATGTTTGCAAGAAGGAAGGGTGTTGTGTGAAAGAGTCCAGAGCTATAACCTGGGCACGCAGCACAGATCTTAATACAATGTCCTTTTAACACGATCCCCGTGGTCTCACCTGTCTGGAGGTTGCTGGTACCCCTCTGAGCACTGCTAGAAAGAACAGACATCCCAGACACCTGCTGCAATAAACTCCCAGCTGGGACAGCCAGCTGCTGTGTCCCAGAGGAGGCCGATGATGACCCTTCTCCTTGCTCATGAGCAGCTTCTCCTCCTTTAGTCTCACTCTCTGCCGCGGCTGCGCTCTCTTTCTTCCCCCAGCCGGAGGTCAATCTGTAAACAAAGTAACAGATGCCAGCCCCTAGCATTAACCCCACCCACCCAACTCTCCCCACAGCCCCCCTAGAGTCCCCCATTCTAGGTCTAGGACACCCAGCCCGCTGGAGAGCAGTATCCTTGCCGACACAGAGCAGTGACTATTCCGATGCAGGCACGGCATGCAGCACTTCTGTTACTACAACCCAGCACGTGGATGCGCCTGCTTCAGCCTGCCGGAAATTGTTCCGTTCGCTCCTCCTCCTCCTGCCCAGGAACCACCGCAGCTGCAAAGCCTGCCCACTGGAGCCTGCCTCCCAGCGCTGACATTCAACACTATAGACGCCTCCCTCGTCATCCACCACCGAGGATCCGCCCCTCCCCTCCCCATACAGCGCAGCCGCATGCTGTAATACAGGCAGTGGAATCCTCCTCCCATACACAGACATGCATATACCACAAACAACAGGGTTGTCTCTCTCTTCTCCCTCCCCCGTCTCCACACAGTGTCATCTTTCCCCTACCCCATGCCATACAACACAGGCACACGCACCATCAGGAACGGTGTCTCAGATGTGAGCATGATCACGTTCATCTACGAAACCCGAGACGCAACGGGGGAGGATTGCATCCAGAGTCTTGCTTCAAAAGGCAAACGAGAAGAGAGAATAGTCTCATTTTGATCAATTCACTTAAACTTTTATTGACATCAAAACTTTTACAAATGGCTCTCTTAAAGTTTCTCTGATTCTCCCAGAACAGGACTACAGGCATAGTTGAGGCTTGTCACCTGTGCCTATATGTGCCCCCTGCCCCTCCATTGATGCAGTTAGCTGTGTTTCTGTGGGTGATTTACAAATTCGTCTTGCTCCCAGTTCCCAAAATCCACAATTGGTTTGGAGACGGCTGGGGATCATTAATGATGTAAAGTTAATGGGGGCAAAGTGGTGTCCCTCATGTTCGGTCGCTATAATAGGGGCAGCAGGCCAGGGCCCATGTGCCTGGGGGATGCACATGTAAAATGAATATGCACACTGGAGCAGATTGCCCCAATAGGGTGCTCATTCTGTCTTCTGCACCAGGGCCCATTCCCACCTAGATACACTCCTGTGTGTAAGAACTTTTTGTTTGGCCAGGCATTTGGCAGGCAGGAATAGGGTTGGGGTTGGATGGAGGGAATAGGGAAAGGGGAGGGGGGGGTTAGGGGATTTAAAAAGTTGTTTTATGTGTTTTTATATTTTCTGTAAAATGCCCTAAGCCTAATTGGGAAGGGCAGAGTAAAAATTATAATAAATAAAATAAAATGGTGATGACAATGTGATAAGGGGCTGGCTCTGGACCTAGAATTAGGGCCAGCTCAAGGCCCACAGGCAAAATCAGGGTTTAGACTGGGTTCAATCCAGGAGCTAGGATTAGGGTTAGCTTGGGTCCAGAGTAGGCAGAGTGGCCATACCTCCCCTTTAAAAGAGGACACATGGAAAACACATGTTTCTACACCATGTATTTTTTCATAAGCATTCTCTTTTAAGGGGAGGTATGGGCACCCTAATCCAGAGATTGGGTGAGGTTTTGGGTTGTGCCAGGGCCTGAAGCAAGGGTGAGGCTTGGGGCTGTCTCAGACCAAGGGTTAGGGTGCAGGAATTACCATGGCCCAGAGCTGGTGTTAGAGTTGGGACCAGGAGCTAGAGTTAGGGCCTGCTTGGGGCTGAGAGCTAGCGTTAGGCAGGTAGGGACTGGATTGGGGTGTGGAGCTACGGGTGAAGGTATGGGCACTGTTCAGGCCATAGGTTGAGGGATGGGGCTGTCTTGGCTAGGATTGCCACCTCTCATGGAAATGAACTTGACACTCCCTTTTTGGCCAATAGGACTGTCAGGGTCATTTCTGCAAGAAATGGCAACCGTACTTAAGCCTCCAAGCTAGGACGAGGGGGATGGGCCAGCCTGGAGAATGGGGTCCTGAGCTAGGGTTAGGGCCAGATAGGGGCTGTTTTCAAATTAGCAAGGTGAAGTGGGTGAGTCTGTGGCTGCTGAGTGGCACTGCTGCGGAGCACCCACTCAGGTGGAGTGCGTGGGAAGTGACTCAAATGGGCAGTTCCCAGGGCAGCCACCATGGCCACGGACCATAGGGGAGGGGGAAGTGGGCCGTGCTGGCCTTTTGCAAGTGACATGTCCCCAACACAAGTGCTGTGGTTCCCCGGCTCCCCAGTGTTCCTGGCCAGTTCTTGTGACTTGCAAAGGCCGCTTCTCCTTCCCCATCCCTGTTTGCTGGCATGGCTGACTGCTGCCGTTCATACAGGCAGGGGCTCCGTGGCCGCCAGTTGCCACAGAACTATTTGGCTTGCCCTGCACGGAGCACTCTGGATTTCCCGGCAGTGCTTCGTGCGTAGCCATTGGTGGGAGCTCCATGGCTCCTGGGAGCGCGCACCCCCTGCTCCACCTTCAGATGGATGGCAGACTCAGTGACTCCTGGGTGGTCATGTGGGGTAGCATCTTGTCTAAAAACACCCCGGGTCAGGATTCAGGATGCATTAAGTCCTGGAGCTAGTTTTTGGGTAAGGGTTTGTTTGGTGCCCCAATGTAAGGTTAGGAGTGGAGCTGGATTGTGACCTGAAGCTAGTGTTAAAGGCAGGAGGACATGACTGGGGCCTGGACCTAGGGTTACAGGTGGGACTGGATTCGGGCCTGGAGCTAGGATTAGGGGCAGGGGCTAGCTAGGGGGGAATGGGCCCTGGTGCAAAAGATGGAATGGGGCCCCTGCTAGGGGAAATCCACTCCAATTAGCATAACATAAGAATTGTCATACACTGAGTCAGACCAATGATCCACCGAGCCCAGCATCCTGTCTCCTGACAGTGGCCAATCTTGGTCGTTTGAGAGAATACCCTACCCAGCAGGTCACAATGGGGTGATCCATTGCCTGTTGTTCACTCCAGTTCCTGACCGTAAGAGTTTGTCCCCCGAACTTATTTGGCTAATATCCGTTAATATCTATCCTTTTTAAAACCCAGCTGTACTACTGTCCTTGCCCAGATCCTCTGGAAACAAATTCCACAAGTTAATTGTGCACTGAGTGAAAAAATAGTTGCTTTTTATTTGTTTTAAATCTGCTGCCTGTTAGTTTCATGGAGCGTCTCCTAGTTCTATTTAAGAGAATAAATAACCACTCCCTATTTACCCATTCCACACCACTCAGATTTTATAAACTTCTATCCAGCGGCGGCTCCTTGCTTTGGCGCTGGGGGCGGTTCTCTACAAGCCCCCAGCGCTGTCTTGTGACTCAGTCATCTCCCATTCCGGGTCTGCAAGCCGCGGCGCCGCGCGCAGCAGCACACTGACAGGACAGGACCTTTAAAAAGGTCCTGTCAGTGCAAGGAAAGCTGACATGCTTCCCGGGCTGCCGCGCATGCGTGCGAGACACTCCTTAAGTTTGAACTTGAGGAGTGTATCGCGTGCATGCACGGCAGCCCGGGGAGCACGACGGCGCTCTGCAGGGCAGTCAGAGAAGTGTTCCCGGGCCGCGCATGCGCGCGGCAGGGGACAAAGCAAGTTTGCCCGCGGCTGCCTGTAGCACACAAGCGCAGCCGCTGGTTCTCGTAGGTCGGCACCAGTGCCGACCTACTAACTTGCATTCATTATTTTTTTGGGGGGGGGGGCGTGGCCAGCCTGGGCAATGGGTTCCAATGGAACCCATTGCCGAGGTCATTGCCACTCAGGAGGGGCGACTTGCAAGTCGCCTCTCTCAAGCTCCCGCCTTGCTGCGCCTGCGCAAGGCGGGAAACTTGTTGGTGGGTGGGCGGGGTCTTTCAGACCTTGCTCACTCTCACTAGTCTTGTTGGCAGTGAACTTGAGGGCCCGGACCGCTGTGCTGTGTGTCTGCGAGGGATCATCAGGTAGGTCAAATTTATTTTTTCCCAAGGGGGATTTTGGGGAGTGGGGGGATTTGGGGACAGTTGGGGGAGTGGGGGGTTAA
>QEPC01007399.1:1961245-1975783 GCA_003113815.1 Sphenodon punctatus | reverse complement strand
GGGGGGATTCCTGTACAGTGCAATAGCAATATATAATCTGCCATTCAACTGTACTTGGAAATGCACGCTGCAGTTATTTTGTTGTGGCCCTGAGGTTTTGTATATGTTAAATATTTGATCAGGTTTTGGAATAATTTTGCAGACACTTGCACTAGTTAGTACAAGCTCAGCCTACAATGGACAAGCCCCACCCTAGAACTCTGCCAGGAATAAGGTTGCGCCGGCCCGCCCCACCAAGCTCAAAACCCACCAGCCGCCACTGCTTCTATCATATCCCCTCACAGTTGTCTCTTCTCCAAGCTGAAGGTTCCAAGGCTTCTGTCAAGCCTCTCTTCGTACGGAAGCTGTTCCATATCCTTTATCGTTTTTGTTTCCCTTCTCTGTATTGTTTTTTAGTTCTACTATATCTTTTTTGAGATGAGGCAACCAGAGCTGGACTTGGAAGGCACTGGGGTTTTCTTCCCCCCTGCACCACCACTTAGCTCTCCTTTTTGGTTTGGTTTTTTTCCCCTTGTGTTCTCTCTCTCTCTCTCTCTCTCTCTGGATTCTGGCTGTTGCCCTGAGCCCTGCCTGTCTGGCTTCCTGATGGGTCCCACCCTCGATAAAGGCATGCTGGGAGCATCAGGAAGCTGGTGGAGCATCTGTTTCTTGGGAGTTCTGTTTGCTTGACTTCTGGGTCTGGTAACTGTTAAATGTTCAGGTTATATTGCTTCTTACTGATACTTTGGTGTTGGTGTGGTCTTATCTGTTGCTCCCCCTTTCCCCTCTATCCTGTTTCCTTGTTGATCTTGGCTGGTCCTCTCCTGAAGGCCCCAATCCTTGTGGTAGCTTGTTTCCCTTTAGCCCTCTGTCTGTGCCCTATATCACTGGGTTCTTTTCCTTCCTTCCCCCAATCCTCGTAGTTTGTGTGTCCTATAGTTTTGTTTCTGTGTGCTATAGCTCTGAGTTCCTTTCCTTCCCTGCCCTAATCCTCCTGCAGTCTAGTCGTCTTAGTTCTGTGTCTTGTCGTTCTGGGTTCCTTTCCCTTCCTGCCCCAACCCTCCTTGTAGCCCTGTGTCTGTGTACTGCAACTCTAGGTTTCCCTCCTTCTTAGCTCCAATCTTCCTTGTAGCCTGCTGCGTTAGTAGGCTGCTAGCCTTGTAATTCCTTGCCCTGCCTGCTTGGAGCTTTGTGTATCATTACTCTAATTACTCTCCCTGCCCCCTCATTACATCTCTTTAATTGCTCGGGTAGTCCTTGTGTTGCTCCTGTCTTGCAGGATGTTTTCTCTTCTGTATGGTCTAGTCCTTCTCGTTCTTGTTCCTGAGTCTCGCCCACTCTGGTATTCTGTTCCCCGCAGCCCTCCTGGAGTCTGGATGAGGTGTAGCTACTATGGAGCAAAGGGGCTCAGTTGAGTCCAGACCCTGGGCTCTAGGGGGCCCTATGCAAGTACTTTAGCACTGCTAGGAATTTTTCAGAGTGGGCAGGGGATGGAGCGGTACCAACACTGCTCCCACCCACTCTGAAAGCTTTCTAGCACCGCTCAGGCTACTTGCAAAGGACCCTACCAAGCAGGTTTTTAAAGCTGGAAGGGGTGGTGCTAGCTCTGTCCTTGTCCACTCTTAAAATGTCCTTTCTGGTGGGTTTCGCTGCCATTCCCAGTGGGGCTCATAGGGAGCCAGGGCTGTGCCACCACCTTTGCGGGGGGAGGCCAAATCTGGTGGGAGCCCACCTGGAAGGGCTGTTGCTTAGGATGAACCTGCCCTCTTGCCCTTAGAGGGTGGGGGGTGCGTAATTGGGACATGAGCCCAGGCCTGTCAGAGCCTTGCTGTGCCATGGAGAAGCTTGGTGACAGTGACAATGTTAATGGATAAATATCTGTAAGGGGAATGGTGATGGATGCTGGAGGCTGCAAGTGGGACAACAATGGGAACTTTTTCTGGATGCAGAGGAAGTCCTGAGGAAAGGGCAGCAAAGAGGTTTAGGCACAAGGAGATTGGGGAGCTTGAAATGGGGATTGCAATGCAAGTGCACTTCTCTATTCCAAGTATCCATCTGATGTGGTATGGGCAGTGGCAGGCACAAGGATGGAGGCAATAAGGAGAGAATACATAGGTGAGGAAATGATAGGTTATAGATGGGGATTTGTCTGGAGACATGTTATGGGGTTTCAGTGGATAAGTAGGGAATTAGTGATGGGGGTAAGGATGTGGGTTCAATGGACAGGCTGGGGTGGCAGCTTGCTGAAGTGCATGTTCTTACTGACAGGAGACGAGATGGTGAAGGCAGGAAGTAGGCATGGAGGTCTGGTTTTGGGGTGCAGGGTGGGGCTGTCACTAATGTAAGTGCGGTGTGATTTCAGTGGGGGGCAGGGTGCTGTGTGGGGCTGTCAGTAATGTAAGTTTGGATGGTGGCAGGCAGGCAGTATACGAATCGGTGGTAGGAGAGATGTGGGTATGGATAATGCCTGGAATGGGGGAGGGATGGGAGTTGAACTGGTGCCTGCTGGTTAGGGATCGACAAACTGGTGAGGGGCTCAGTGTGTGGAGGTGCGGGTTTGGGATGGTGGCGGCCGGGAGAGTAACGCTGGGGTATGGCTGAGGAGAAGGCCTTAGTGTGTGGGTGCCTGGGAAGGACAACGCTATGAACTGGCTGGTGCGAGTGGGAGCAGCGAGAGCTGCAGACCCGCCCCGCCCCCCGCTGCTCGAACGCTTCCACGAAGGAACTCCCGGGCCAGTGGCGGCCGGGCTGGGGTTGCTAGGCGACCGGGAAGCGCCGCGCCAAGGCAAACGGCGGGCTGAGCGGTCTTCGGGGAGACAGCGGGTCCCCGCCATGTCCTCGCTGATTAACGCAGACCCCGAGCTCAGGGGCTACTTTGAGCGCCACGCGATCCTCGATATCTACGAGGTAAAGGAGGCCACCGAGCCCCCCCCCCGGAGAGCGGGCACTGCAGGGGCGGGTCGGGGAGTCACTAGGGGGGTCTCGGCGGCTACTGCGGGAAGGCGGCAGCCTCCCCTCCCTAAGTCTCTATTCCCTTCTGGCGCCACTTCACCCGGCTCAGCCCCAGCCCCGCTTCTCCTTCCTGGATGAAAAAGAGCTATAACTGGCTAAAAATACAGGGTTGCCAACCGCAGCCGTTCACTCAAAATCCTGAGCTGAGTCAACTCCCCGCCCTCGCTCCCCATCCCGGAAGCCGGCTTAAAGTTTGAGGTTGAAAACAAAAAAGCGCTCCGTCTTAGTTTAGGTTTGGGTTCACATTGTCATGCTCTCGTCTGCTACCGTGAGGGCCAGGTAAGAGACACGGTAATGGAGATCGTCACTGTTACTGGACCGTTTTCTGTGCGCCCGCTTTCAAGTTTCACAGAGTGGGTGAGAGGAGGTTTTTTGTGTGTGCAGCTTACAGGGTGAAAAGTACCAGCTGAATTAATTTGTCTCGTGTGCCTCATACCGGGGATCAAAACTGCAAACGCTCAAGTATAAAGCACAGAAGTGCAACCTTTACAAAATGGGACTGGACTCCTGCTACGCTGTAGGACTGAGCCCACTGCTGATAGACACATAATCGGGGAAGGGGGACCGAGTGCAAACTCTCCCCACCCCTTAGACAACGGAGCAGGGAAGAGGGGGGCCGTGAGGAGCCTCCTCCAGCTCATCTTCCCCATCAACTGTTTGGCGGGTGGGGAGAGCACATGTGCTCCTCCAGGCCCGATCCTCAGACCTCGCCTTGCAGCAGAATTGCATGGACCGACCAGACAGGAAGCCGTTCATTACCTCACATTGGGCCGGGTGGGGCAACATTAGCCCCGGCCCACGATGCTTCACTGGTCTTCTCCAGTGGACGCGTCATGTAGCAGCCTGCTGCTGCCCCGCCAGGACAGAAGTGGACAGCAAACATCTGGTGATGCTAGCCTGACAGCTGAATTGTGGCTTGCGGCCCAGCCCACAAAAGCCCTGCTTGCTTTGTGATGTAACAGTAAATCTTCTAATTTTTGCCATTAAGACCCAGACCTGTGACTATCATAATGGAATTGTAAGAGTTGGAAATTGAATTTTTATTATTGAGTGTCACTGAAATCACACAGCGCTGAGTCCTCAGTCCACAATATGATACCCACTCTAAGGCCCATGTACAGTTAATTCCATCTTGATATTGCCCTAAAGAATAAGGGAAGGCCCACAATTTTACAAGTACTGATATTCAGCTGGGGCTGGGCTGATTTGCTAATAATGCCATTGTTGCCATCTTCTGTAAATTTATGGCAGATGCCGCAACACTTGGATTTTTTTCTTAAAATCCCCAGCTTCTGGAATCTTAAAGATTAGGTGAATCTCAAGAATATTATCTTTAACTTTTAAAAAAAGAACTAAGTTCTTGCTGTTGCAGAGAAAAGCATGTAAACATGACCCAAGGGTACCCAAAAGGCTCAAAAACTGAAAGGCAGTTTTAAAAAATGTCATTATTTTAACCCAGTCTTGTGATTTTCCTAGTCATCTGAGACTGGCAATACTGTGGTATCTGCAGGGCTTTTGTGGGCTGGGCTCAAGATGGTGTTGCCTGAAAAATCCATGTGGAGCTGGGTATATGGCAGCAGCCTCTACTACTCATCCACAGTGCATTACAAATGGTAAGGCCACATGAGATGTTAACCCACATTGGACAGCCTTACCCTACATTAGCCTATGATTCAGCTGTCAGACTGGTACCACTAGATGTTTGCCGCCCACTTCTGTCCTGGGGCAGCAGCAGGCTGCTACATGACGCGTCCACTGGAGAAGACCAGTGAAACATCGTGGGCCGGGGCTAATGTTGCCCCACCCGGGCCAATGTGAGGTAATGAACCACCTCCTGTCTGGTCGGCCCATGCAATCCTGCTGCAAGGTGAGGTCTGAAGATCAGGCCTGGAGGAGTGCATGTGCTCTCCCCACCCGCCAAACAGCTGATGGGGAAGGGGAGCTGGAGGAGGCTCTTCACGGCCCCCTCTTCCCTGCTCCGGTGTCTAACGGGTGGGGAGAGTTTACACACTCCTCTGGTCCCCCTTCCCCAATTATCTGTCTAGCAGCAGTGGGCTCAGTCCTACAGCATAGCAGGAGTCTGGCATCCAGTCCCGTTTGGCCAGCTCCTTGACTGGATCCATGGCATGCAGGGACTGGTGATGGCTGCGGGGGGTGGGTGGGGGACTGCTTCTTTGTATTACCCTGCCCTCCCCACTGCTTTGGCTCTCCCTGAGGCAGGTAGGGGATCCAGCTGGCCCTGTCTCATGCGGCTTTACCCAAAGTAGTGCTTATTTACCTTGATTTACAGCTTCATATATAAGTTGGAAGTAATGAAATCCATGATTAACACCCTTTGGAGTTACCAATTTTTTTAAAAAATAAAGAAATGAAATGGATAAATAATATACTCTGTGTTTAATCTTTAGTCTACAACATGCACACATAGCCAAACTTTAGTCGCCATTGGCACCTTCTCAGGAACCCAAAGCTTTGTTTAACTTGCATGAAATAGAGATGATTCCTGCCTCCCTCATCATTATTGAAGAAATGCAGTCTTTGGTGGTAGATCTCAATATGCATGGGCCTGAAGTTAGGATTAAAATGGAGCACTGCTTAGAGTGCACTATAATCTAGTGAAGATGAAGTTAGTGGTTGACCACATATTTGAATTTGAGAATACATTTTGGCAGCCACAAGAGCAAAGGAGTTGTGAGAACTTTTGAGGAGGTAAGAAAGGGGATGGGGCTCTGGACAAATGGTGTTAAGGCCTGTGTAATGTGAGAGAAAAGTTATGTGAAATATTTATTGTTTTAAGGATAAGAGGAATTGACAATATTGGTTTTAGAATTGTTTGGCTCCCTCTGTTCCCTGATATTTTTTGTCATTTCCTCCCTAAAAAAGTAAGTTTCAAACTATGCAGAATTTGTATTTTTATTTCCTTAATAAGAATAAAATAAAAACAAGTATGAAAGGCATTTTCTAGATGTTTATAAGCTGCCCAAAATAGATCCAACTGTTAATGTTGCCAACATTTCCATGGGAACATTAGTAAAGACATTTTGGACCAATTAGAATTGCTGTAGCGCACCTCCCCTGCTCAGCCAATGAGCTGTAACTGTCTTATGATTTTTTCCCCCCCACTTTGTGATACACTTGGGAAACACAGCACAAAAGATAAAATGTTTTTTCATAAGATGCTACTCTTAAAGACACATTCAAAAGTAATTTAAATAAGCTGGTTTTTCCAAACAAAGTGTATAACTATCCTTAAAGTAATAGCTATTGATATACCAATGAAAGGAATAAGTTAATTTTTTCTCTCCAAAGAGGGGGACCAAAAATGACCTCTAATACCTTTTAGAGATCTTTCTGTTCAGTTTTTTTTTACAATGGATGCTTAGTGCTATTAATTGTTCATAATAATATATTCTTATTAGTTAGAAGTTACTACAGTGTAATTGCTGCTTTATAAATAAGAGAGTATCATTTCTGCTTGTAGGACTCGATGGCCTACTCTGAATACTGTCAAAATACAATCACCATTATTAGGCATTCCTTATCGCATGGAATAACTTCCCTGAAATAATCTGTAAGGCTTATTCCTTCTTTAAATTCTTTAGGACTCACTGACCCTTTTTACATGGGCGGCGGTGGGTGGGGCATGGGTGTGCTGCCATGGTGGGTGGAGGTGGGTATATGCCCTTTCCCACGGACACATATCCATCTCCACCCATGGAGCCTCCTCCGTTTTTGCCCTTTTCACACAGATACTCTTAACACTGATAAAATGGGTGTTACATTTTATTATGTTGCAGGGCTGCAGGTGTGTTCTATGGGTGCCCTGCAACATGTATAATAAAATGTAACACCCATTTTATCAGTGTTAAGAGTATCTGTGTGAAAAGGGCCTTTGGCTGATGGGTGGAGATTGGTGTACGTCGGGAGTGTATATGCACTCTCCTACTGCCCGTGCTGTTTACATGGATCCCCCTCCTCGCATCGCACACCCACTTGCACACCCAGCGGGGTGGGAGGGAGCATCCGTGTAAAAATGGCCACTTTTAACTAATTGCTACAAAATTCAGCTAGTTAATAGTGGCTTGATGGGCTGATGGAGACAGTTGACAATTATTGTATCTGTTTATAACAGAAAGTCATTGCAAATATATAGAAAACAGAACATTTGCATATTTTTGATTGTATTTCATCCGTATTCTTTGTGTGTCACTTGGGTTCTTAAGCCCTCAAGGATGACTGATGCCAGTAAAGTTGAACATATGTGTCAGTGACCACATGACCAACCCTTGTAGTGCAAAGCTTTTCAAAACAAGAGCTACAGTATGTCTTCCTAAATGTTTGTACGGGCCTACCAAAATGTGTCCCTAATTCAGACCGAGATCTTGGATACTATAATATAAATACTAAATAATTATAATTAACTTTTATAGCATTTACTGCACCAGCATTCAAGAAATAGGACATGAAATATTAAATGTAAATAATTCAGTGCAAGTCCAAGTCCCAATCCTCCAAATATTTGGATATGCTTAACTTTAAGTACTGTGACTAGTCCCATTTAGATTGGATTGGGGAGTAGTCACAGACTATATTTATTTATTCAGACTTCTACCCCACCCTTCCCCTAAGGATCAGGGTGGCTTACATAAAACACACAAAATAGAAATATAACTCCCTTGAAAAACTCACCCTCACCCCTAACCCTGCCTGCCTAATGCTATGCCAAAGAGAAAAGTCTTACACTGCTTCTGGAATGTGCTCCGGCTTGGTAATGGGCTCTGGTGGACTTCTGGGGGAAGGGAGTTCCATAATACTGAATCAGCAAACAAAAAACATTGCTCACTGTACATGTATAAGTACTAACAGGTTCAGGATTTAAAAATAGCCATCGCAAACTACTTGCCCTCCTGTAACCCACAAAATTATATCCATCAAATTGCTAGAAACAAAACAATAACACAATGTCCTTGTGTACTGAAAGCATCAGCAATGAAGAAAATGTGCAGTCAGATTCTTGGTGTAACTCTCCTTTTCCTTCCTTTATATTCTTTGACCTTGCAGTTTATTGTACCTTCACTGACGAGCAGCCAGTGGTGGCCTCTATGGTGCCTGGCCCTCTGGCCATGTGAAGGCCCGCTTTAATCCTGGTCAGGCAGTGGGATCCCAACCGTGGTGGCAGCTAGCCCGGACTGTGACTTGAGGCTTCCCTGAGTCACAGCCCAGGCTAGCTGCCACCACAGTCGGGATGCAGCCTGTGCAAACATCTGGCAAACTCCAACTAGCATGATGATGGCCTGCAGAGTAAAGCGCACTAAAGCTGTCTGTTGTCACATTTGAAAACACAAGTAGACGTGTGGGAGGTGAGTTCTGCTTGTATGTAGAACAGGACTGGGCACAAGCAGAGGGCTTCTTTCCAAGGGCTTTTATATTTGATCGTGCCTTCTTAAACCCCTAGTGTTCCATATGTGTTTCTGGTACTCTTCCTTGCCAAGTAATCAGAGCTGTAGATATTTGAGTTGAGCTGCATATTGTAAGAGCAGCCCTTGCATAGGGTTCCACATAGGGTGCTGTTAATGGTACTTTACCCTGTGGGAATCAAGACATGGACCTCGTCCAGCAATGCCTTGTGCTTCCCCTCAGGAACAAAACCAGATTTAGGATTTTCTTTGGTCAAAAATTGGTGCATATTGTAAACCCATTTCCTACTTAGGGTAATTTCAGACGTTACATGCTCCTGGGTCGCCACAGTGGATTCCCAGCCGTGGCTAGCCGCCCAACCTCAACCTGTAGTTCTGACAGGCCCCAAACACACATGACGGGAGCGGGACCACGGCAAGGAAACAGACAGCCAGACCACGATCCGGGATAGTGCAACAGACATGACACCGATCCTGGACTGTGGCAAGAACCCCCAGAAGCCACCAGGGCAGGGCGCGACACAGACATGGCCAACCGCTGTCTCTTATACACATCTAGATGTGTATAAGAGACAGGGGATGGGGACCACCACACTGGGCAGGCCAAGAGACAGCGGCAAGGACACGGAAGGGGGAGGGTGGGGGGCTGAGGCCAACAACAGGCAACGAAACAGGAGGGGGGCCGGGGCCGGAACAGAGCGGGACATGGGAGCAGGCACCCAACACTCCAGGGACAGCACAGGCACCACGAGGCCTGTGTTGCTACACAGGCCGCTGAACAGACGGGTCCACACAGTGACAGAGCAGGGTCACGGGATGAACCACCATTCTGAGGAAGACAGTGGGGAAGGCAGAGGCAGGTCCCAACAGCAAGATAACCGGTCCCAGATGCTAATGCACAGCCAGCAAGGGAAGCGAGCCCCATGTCGCAGACAGCTGATGGTGCCCCCCCCAAACAAGGGGATGCCAGGTGGCGTGAGCAAGGGAACCCCAGTCACAAACACTCACGGAGGCATCACGACCGTGGGGGCTGAGCACGGACACGGGCTGGGAGTTGGCTGAGCAAGGTCCACGGGAATCCCCAGTACATGTGTCAGATAGCAGCGAACAGCTGCCTGGGGGGGCGGGTCACGGAAACAAACCCCAAGGGTACAGATGGAACAGCGGTGCCACACAGACAGCCCTGGGGTGCAGGCGAGCCGGCACAGCCAAGCGGAATGGGGGGAGCAGATGAAGGCAGGACAGGTGCCGATCTCAAGGGACCAGTCCAGCTTCCGGGAGTGCTCAATGGCCCGGCGGTCGATGGTGTCCGTCAACTGCTGTATTGTCTCCATCTGCTGTGTGTGGTCCCATCTCTGCAGCCGCCTCTCCTTCCGCATCTCGGCTAGGAGGTGCCTGTCCCGTCCCTCCACCTGCTCTATGGTCCTGCCGGTGGCCGTCTCCATCCTGTCAATGGAGGCGATTATTGCCTCTCCCTGCTCTGCGCTGATCCATATTATCTCCTCCGCCAGGTCCTCCCGCCAGTGGCGCACACGTGCCCTGTGCTCCCGCATCCTCTGGGCCACCGGCACTGGTCCCTCTCGGGGCCGGGCTGGCTGCCAGGGCAGCGGATCTGTAGGATACGGGTTCAGTTAGTTTGGTCAGGCACTAGCAGCCGTTAACTGCACGTGTGCCCCCCCGGAACGGTGCTGGGGTGTGTCCTGGGATGCCTGCCCATCCCTCCCCCTTCCCCTTGGGTGGTCGGGTCCCCTCCCCTCCCCTTCCTCCACACACCTGTGACCCGCTACCCATCCCCTGTTCCCTTGTGGTCACTCTCGGCGCTTTTTCCACCAGCTCTGGCCACCGTTCCCCTGGGAGCCATGTGTGCAGGTCGATCCACTCCCCCTTGGGCTGCCACCCTCTGCCAACCTGTTGGTCCACCCCCCACCTGCTCACCTCGTTCCACCCGCTGCTGGTGCTGGTGCTGCTCCCCCTCGGCCTCCCGTGGCAGTGGTAGTGGTTCTGTGTGGGAATGGCGTGGGGGTGTGACATTGGGGTTCCCCTCTCCCTACCCCCATGTCCCCCTCCCAGTCTCCGGTGGGCTCCGTCCTTTCCACTTACCTTCCGCCACGTGTTCCACCGCTCCCGGTGCCCGTTCCCCCTCCATTGCCTCCTCCTCTCCCTCGGTTGCTCCTGCGGAAAGGAAGGGGGGGGTTGTTTGGTATAGTTCCCTGCCTGTTGTACCTCCCCTGCTTCCTCGCTGGGTCTATGCAGGCCCCCTGTGCCTTCCATGCCCTGTGCCTACCTCCTGTGTTCGTCTCTGAGTCCTCTGTGGCTGACTTCTCGATTGGGGCTCTGCTTGGAGTGCTCCCCTCGCGTCCACTGGCTCAGGGTGACCAGCATGTCATTGTCGGAGCCCAACCCCGAGTACGGTAGTGGGCTCCTCATGCCTGTCCGTGATGAGGGGCTGCTGGTCTCCAAGGTCCCAGGCCTTTCTCTTTGAGTGCCGGTCCAGTGGTGTCAGTGGGTGCACCCGGTGCTGCCATAGGGGGTGGGACGTCCTCCCATGTCCAGCCCTGTGCCATGGCGCTCCCTACCAGCCGGGGGGCCGCGATGGATCCCTTCATGTGGAGGATCCAGTCTAGGGCATCTCTCATAATAGGGTGCAGTCTGCACTGTGTGACCGGACCGCTGGTTATTGTCCTTTGTGTGCTTGTAGCCGCTCTTGAGTTCCTTGGCCTTGGACTGGCACTGTGCTGCCGACTTCTGGTATCCGGCCTCCCCCATTTCCCTCACTATCAGGTCAAACACGTTCTCGTTGTGCTTGTTGACCGCGAGCTCTACCTGGTTTTCCAGGGACCCCCAGATCCTGATGAAGTCCTGGGTCTCCTGGACTCCCCACTGTCCCCTTCTCTATGCTTGGTCCTCCGGCTTCTGTGCCGCCGCCGCCTCCTCCTCCTCCTCCTCTGGCTCCTCCCTGCTGGTGTCCTGTGCGGGTTCCGGGGCTCAGGCACGTTTCCTGATCTGTTGGGTGGACATAGGGGGTTGGGTGCTGTGGTTGTGCCGTTCCTGCCCTCGGCCCTCACCCTCCCGCCCTCCCTCTGTTGCTGTCCGCTACCCTTGCATCCCCCCCCCAGCCATCTCGTGGTGGTCTCCTTACCTGTTTGCGGGGGGCCTCCGTCCCCTGTTCGGTATCCCCCTGTGGGGCGGGTTGCTCCGGCTGCTGCTCCTCGCGCTCCATTGCTGTTCTGTGTCTCCACTCGCTCTTCCTGTCTTGACACCTCATTCCCCTGCTGCAGTGTGCCCTTTAAATATCCTTCCTTGTTCCGTTTGTTGGCCGTTGCCTGGCAGTGACGCTGCGTGCATTCGCCACGGAGTGGGATCGTTCTGTGTCATCGTGCCTGGTGGTTGCCGTTGAGACGTTACTTTTGGCCGTTTCCCGGTGGGGATTGCATTGAACACGGTTCTGGACCTGCTCCCGTCTCCAGAACCATGGTTGGCCTTGGCCTGTACTGGTGATTGACTGTGGTGAACATCTGGATGCCGCTGAACAGACGTTCATGGCTCATTGGCCACGCTGGGGGACTGAGTGTGGTTCACTGTGGTTGACTGTGATCTCGTAACATCTGAAATTACCCTTAGAAGATCCATGGGGATGGGATGGAAAGAATGAGCATTCAAGTAAAAATTTCTGGTGAAGCTATAAAAAATAGATGCCTTTTAGCAGACAGATGCTGGCTGAGGCCAGCAGAGGGAATATTTGAGCAACCATAAAGTCTATCCTGAAAATGTCTTAAGAATAAAAAATGCATGAAAGCAGTTGCTATCCTGTTCATATATTTAACATTCTGTTTAAAATGGGATTAATCATACTGTAGTTACAATAACAAATGATGGCTATCTAATACTTCGGGTGTTTATAGACAAACGCCTGCCCACCCGTTACCACTGATTATTTATTTGGTGCATAGGGCACCAAATGTGGTGGGGTGACGCTTGTTCAAAAACATCCAGTGTTTTTCATTGGTTCAGGGGTGTTTGCCCTGGATGAGGTTATAGTCATCTGGAGGTTGCATTGGTGTATGAGATTCAGAAGAAGCCAGAGTTAGAATCAATTTGTTCTTTGTTTTACTGTGTACATTGGAATTGTTCATAATGTTTCCTGTATTATAAAAGAAAATGTATTATTTTTATACATTAAGAAACGTAAAGAAGATATTTCCCATTACTTAGCATTGGTTCTTTACAGGCCAGATTCCATTTGCTTTTGTCAATTATGATAAAAGCAACAAATAGCTAAATGGCTTAAACATCAGTCTTATATAGCTGTTTTTTAATAAGCAACGGCCCTTCCTATGCCCCTGCCCTCCATCAGTTCAGGTTATTCCAGCATGGAGAATGACTTGTCAGTCTGTGTGTGTGTATATACTATATATTGACATTTGCTAATGGATACCACAAAATTGGCACAATATTTTGTTCCAAGTATTTGATTGTTTTCATATTAATTAATTACATTACAGTCACTGCCCAGACAGAGGCCCCTGTCAGGAATAAGGTTCTGTTGTGCTGAGTGCTAGCAGCTGAAGAGACATTCCTTTCTGGGAAGAGCTACAAAATTAAAAAAACAACACAAGGTTGGGGAAGACAAGTGAACAGGCTGATGTTTGGCACACTTTTGTTAGTTATATAGATTTTGTGTGAATTTTGAAAACATATTATTATTAAACATAATGCAAGCAATGTTCCTGGATGGTAACGCTGTTGATGGAAATTAGGAGAAGTAGGTTTGGGGAGAGGGGAGAAAAGGATCTCAATTTTGGACAAATTAAGCTTGAGTTGATGTTGAGCCCTCCAAGCAGAGATGTCAAAGACAGTTGGTGATGCAAGGCTAGACAGAGCAGGAGAAAGCGGGGTGGAGAGAGAGAGAGTCAGGTGTCATGTCACTAGTAGGAATGGGAGTTTTGGTTTTGGATTAATCCAAACCTAATTTGAAGAAGGCTGTAAGTTGGCCTGCCATTTATGGATCCTAAATTTCAGATCTGTATTTTCTCCCACCCCCATTTCCTGGGGTCCTAGAGTGTGACTTACCAGCCTTGGAGGGCTTGATTGAAGCACTGCCGCTGTTGTGGGGGCTCCGGCAGGCTCCCTCACCATGACATCCTCTCTTCTCTGGATCGTGCATGTGCAAAATGGTCGCCACCCTTAACCAAAATGAAGGTGACCAAAATGACTTTGCTGCCATTTTCATTGTGTGGTGTCCGCCTTGCGCATGCGTGATCTGCAGGAGGGAGGATGTTGCGGCAGGAAAACTTGTCTGAGCCCCCACAGCAGTAGTGGTGCTTCAGTCAAGCTCTCTGAGGCTGGTAAGTAGCACACCAGGGCCATGGGGGTGAGGGGGAATTCAGGCTGCGGGGATTCAGGAACACTTTAATTCCGGGTGGCTTCCCTTTTCCGAAATGACACTGTTGCTGCCACTGTGCATATGCACAGAATAGTCTGGGAAACTTTTTGTGCATGCAGTTTTTGTTTTTGTTTTTTAAAATTGGTTTATAGGTTTTTATGGATTTAAATACAGAACCGAAAACAGAACCCATAATTAAATCCATAAAAACCTATAACTGAGCTGAAACTAAAAAAAACAAGACCGAAATGTCCCCTGTGTTCCACCCCTACTCATTAGCATACAGGTGATATTGAAAGCCATGAGATTCATTGAGTTTGCCCAGAGAGAGAGTGTAAAGGGAGAAATTGGTCAAGGACAGTCTTGGAGAACTCCAAGGTATTTTCAGACGTTACGAGATCACGCTCAACTACAGTGAATCACACTCAATCCCGCGGCAGGGCCAAAGAGCCCTGAACATCTGTTCGGCGCGCGCCAGATGTTCATCACGCTCAATACCCACATGGGGTCAATTTCAACCACGCTTCCCGGGCTCCCCGAGGGAATATCCCAGGAAGTGTGGTCAAAGAGATCCCCACCGGGAAACAACAAAAAGTAATGTCTGGACGCCAATCCCCGGGCGGAACCAAAGGAAACGAGCCCCAGCCGTGGACAATGCACGCAGCGTCGCTGCCGGGCAACCAGCAACAACACAGCCACCGGAGGGAGATTTAAAGGGAAATCAGCAGCAGGCAAGCGTGGCGGGAT
>QEPC01007399.1:1939621-1956305 GCA_003113815.1 Sphenodon punctatus | reverse complement strand
CTCTCTCTCTCTCCTTCCTCCAAGGGGCCAGTCTAAGATCACCGGCGCTGTGTGCCTCTCAGCGCCGGCTTTTATGTCCCGGCCACGCCCCCCTGGCGTGCCTGGAGCCGCGCCGAGCGGCGAAGCGTCCCTGGCCCCGCCCCCACGTTCCTTTCAGTGTGTGGGGCGGGCCCTTCTTGCGTCTGTTGTGGCTGCGGCTGTGGGATCGCGGCGGCATCCGTTTCCGGTCCGCCCGATGGGGGCGGGGGCAGGGCTGCCGCTGGGGCTTGTGTGGGTGTCTGGCCTTTTGCCCCCCGGTAAGTGCGAGGCGGGGGTCGCCTCCTGACAACTAGCTCCTTAGATGTCAGCACATTATTGCAGGAGCAGATTGTATGACAACAACTGGCGATACAGACAGAATGGTTACTTCGTAAACTTGGCTGCTGTGGGAGGGATAGTGCTCCTTTCCAAAGCCAGAGGGTTTTTTAAATGAGCAAGGCTGGGGGGAAGGAGAGTGTCCATGGCTGCTGCGTGTGGGGAATGATTCTAATCGGTGGCTACCGCAGCAGCTGCCTTCCACTCCCCTTGCCATGGAGATGGGGGAAGTGCACCAGACTGGCCTTTGAAATTGACGTGTCCCGAGCATGAGTGTTGAAGAACTCGGGCTCCCTTGTATTCATGGAGCAGTTCCTGTGACTTGCAAAGGCTGTGTCCCCTACTCACAGTGCCTATAAGTGGTGGACCAGTCTACTGGTGTGACTGGCCACCCCAGTTCATATGGACAGGGGATGTGTGGCTGCCGGATGCCACACAATGTTTTGGCTTGCCCTACATAGTGCGCTTCAGATTTCTTGGCAGTGTTTCGTGAGTGGCCATGAGTGGGTGCTGTGTGGCTCACGGGAGTGCGCATACCCCTGCTCCATTTTCAGATGGGTGATCAGATGAGTGGCTCCTGGGTGGCCATGCGTGATAGCATCTTGTTTAAAAACACTCCCAGAGTTCTTCCTCAAGTAGATTGTGCTTGTACAACCTCTAGCTTGCCAAGAGCTAAATACCATAGTGTGGTTCCAAATTATTATTATTATTATTATTATTTTATTTTATTATAAAATTTGCATGCAGCCCCCTCTTGCTAAAAGCATCTCAGGGCGGCTAACAACATATTAAAACAGATTAAAAAACAACAATAATACAATTAAAAAACCCACAATAAAACAAATTACCCTCTACCTAACCCAACCCACCTATCCCGTCTCCCTCGGGAAAGGCACGGCAGAACAGCCAGATCTTACATTGTCTATGGAAAGACGGGAGGTCGGTGGTCGGGTGGACTTCCGGCGGGAGGGAGTTCCACAACCGCGGCGAGGCCACAGAGAACGTCCTCCGCAAGGTTGACACCCAAGAAACCTGTGGGACCTCGAGGAGGGTGCCCCTGGCCGACCACAGGGGCCAATCCAGGATCCAGAGGGTGAGGCGGTCCTGCAGATAGGCTGGGCACAGACCGTTTAGGGCTTTAAAGGTCAACACCAACACCTTGAATTAGGTCCGGAAGACTATCGGCAGCCAGTGCAGAGAACGAAGCACCGGTGTGATATGCTCGCGTTGGCCCGTCCCCGTCAAGAGATGGGCCCTGTCTCTTATACACATCTAGATGTGTATAAGAGACAGGCTGCAGTCTCCGAACCAGCACCAAAGGTAGCCCCACGTAGAGTATGTTACAGTAGTCCAGTCTCGAAGTAATAAAAGCTTGGACGATTGTGGCCAGATCCGAGTCCGAGACATACAGCCGAAGCTGACGCACCAGATGTAATTGGCAAAATGTCCACTTCGCCACAGCCACCACATCCAGGTGGAGCTGTGGGTCCAGGAGCACCCCCAGACTCCGGACCTGAGATACCAGGGCAGAACAGACCCCATCAATGATGGGGACCACCACTCCCCCAGCCTTCCCCACAACCATCACCTCCGTCTTGTCGGGAATTAACTTCAGGCAGCTCGCCCTCATCCAATCCCCCACAGCCGTCAAACACCGGTTAAGCACAGAGACTGCTGGGCCTCTCTTGTCAAGATTCAGCTTCAGTTGGCTTTGGCTTGCCTTTTTAGTTATTTACCATTATTTTCATCGCCCTCTTAAAAAATGAAAATAAAATTTCTAGTTGTATAGATTTTATCTTTCAGGCCAACAAAGTTTCTTGTTGCCATTTTCTATTGGAAACATAAGTCATCACGCTATTATTATATTCTCAGAACAAAGTGTATATAAACATTTTCAAAATTAATTTTGCTCCCTTTGCATTCTCACTGACTTTCTGAAGCAGCACAAAACTTTTAGGAAAGTTTTGTAAATTCTGCATAAAATATGGATATTAAGCCAAAGCATCAAAGATGACTTTTTGGTAAACAGATATTTCCTCTTATAATAGTAATATTATATTCTGGACTTTAAACAGCAGTACATCACCACCTCCTAACATAGTACTGAACCTATTTTCTTTTCATGTATCCACCCACGATTGCCTAGTTGGAATGAGGTTGATGATAAGTAAGGGATAAGTGTAATGTCATAGGGTGAAAACAGACAAGACAATGGCTATTTTCAAATGTGATGCTACTATGGGTGGCCATGCTTTAGCACAGTATAGCCACCCATGGTGGTGTCAGGTTTGTTCTTTCCTGCCAGATGTTTATCGTGGGTGGGAACAAATAGGTCCCGGACCCATGGCAGAATTAACTCCAGGTTGCGCGCTGGGCTCCCTACCAAGTTCCAACACACAACCTGGAGTTAGCCCTGCCACGGTCCAGGGAAGCCATCCCAGAACTGGGTTAGAGCAAGCTGTCACATATGATGGTCCACTCTACCTAACTCTGGTTGGTGTCTGGCGTGTTTCTGGGTGGGCGCAGCGGCCTCATAGGCCACCGTACCTGGCTGGCAGGGTGGGGTCTGCGCCACACTGAGCACAGGGGGTGGGGCCATGTGGACCACGTCCCTCTACCCTCTCCCTGCCCACTTCCCAGCCCTGGCATGTTTGTTCAGATCCTGCCGGGATGAGGTCTCTCACTCCAGGCAGGATCAAAGCGTGGCAGTGGGCGTGGCAGTGCTCAGCACTGTCACGTTTGAAAATACCCAGTAGCCTAGATTAGCCCCCACTGGATGGGTGGTTACTTGCCTGTCTATTAGGTAGCCACCAGATGTTTGCTTGCACCTGACACCTGTCTGCCCTGCAGCCCCTATTCATGGTGTCATACTGGTGAACATGGAGCTTGCTGTGCATGTAAATGCTGGCTGATGCAGGTGAATGTGCACCCAGTGGCTGTGTCCTGTCTGTTAGGCTGTCAGGCTCTGAGTGTGTGCAGGTCCGCCAGGACCAGAGTCATGGGTGGAGCACCTAGAGCGAACCTGCAAGTGGTGGCTGTGCACAGACTCCACGGAGCGACCCTAGACTCCAGCAGGCTAATCTCTCCTCTATTAATACCCATAATCTATAAATGTGGAGAGGGGATTAATTTTCCCTCAGTGTTAATAATGCATTATGTATGATTTGTTTTTGTTCTTTTAGGGATATGTGTATTGATTCATCCATAAGACCAGCACTAAAGATTTCAGAAACATATTTGCACACCCATTTTGGACTCGATGATGACCAGCTGGTAATGATCATTGAACAATTGCAGTGAATTCAAATTTTTGAAAACTTATTAAAAGAGAAGTATCAAATTCTGCTTTCAAATTTATTTCATGACACATTTGATATTTGTTTCAATCTGTATTATTTTTGTGATCTTCCAAGTCTCATGTTTTTGAGTTTAAATGTTGTCTGTGAATGAGGTAGATCTCAACTAATGGAAATGCTTTTTTCAAAATGGGGCAGAATTATCAAAACAGTGAAATTCCTGCTATGCTAGCATTTGGTATAAGTGGAGTGAATCTGGACATAACAGATGAATGATGTTTTGTGAATTACAGATTTTTTCTAATGGGTTAATGTTTTCCTTAAAAATATAGTAAAGTTCTGAATTTTGATGCCAATTTATTTAATTTAACTTTATACCAAAACTGCAAAATGGTGACGAAAGAAAGATCTTTTGTATATGTAGGGATTATTTTTTAATCTGGGTATGCACCTTTTAAAAATGTACCATGCAGTGATTGATGAGAGAGATAAAACTCTATACACTTGGTAAATTCTTAAGTATCACCATTTAATCTTTTTATTAATATAATTGCTTTTTAGATGACTGCAGAGTTATGTGGTAAAGCATGGGACTTTTACAGCACAAACTTAAAGAAAATCTGCTTTGAGTAAGTATATATACATTGTGTATTTAGAATACTTTCTTAAAATGTAAGGAAATAACCCTTTTTGACTGAAATACATATGTATTGTTGTAGAAATAATCTAATTATTAGAGTAACACTAGATAGTTGACCAAAACAGATAATTTGGTTTTCTGTCCAATACTAGCATTGCTACCTTACACTAAGACTGTTTTTAGATGGACGCTGTGGAGGGTGCGGGAGGCGCACACACTTCTGGTGGTTGGAGGAGGGTTTAGATGGAGGCAGATAGGTGTGTGCCCCAATCCACCCACTGGCCACCCACGTTTCTGCATGGAGCAACCTGGGTTTTTCCCGGTTGCTCCGTGTGGGGAGATGGGTGGAGAAGATGCATGGGTTGTGGGAGCACACGCCCACCCACCACCACTTTTAAATGAGTGGTATCACATGTGTCCACTGGGTGGAGTTGCGTTGTACTGTCTCATCTAAAAATGACCTAAGATAATAGTGAGATCAGTGTGCCCTCACATTCCCTGCACAACCTGCCATGCAGGTTACTCCCACCAGAAGTACTAGGAATTGGAGGAAAGTTTGCAAAGTAAACGTCTGTGAGCAGTGGTGTAATAAGGCTGTGGTGGGCCTGGACTCATGTCCTAATGGGTCCCCCTAAGTGCAAGAGGGTGGGGTGTTCTTAAGCTGTGGCAGGGGTAGTTTCTGTCTCGGGGAGGCTAGGCAGCACCCTGCCAAACTCCAGGCACAAGCTCATGCAAGCCACCTGGTCCTGATGCTGCCGTTCGCTGCCCCAACTGCCATTAAACCCGAGATTGGGAGCACATGCAACAGTACAGTTTGCTGCTATGGGTGTTTTCAGACATTACGATAGCCCACATTTCCATACTTTGACCCGTGTGGAAATGCGGGCTATCATAATGCCAGAAATAGCTGCCAGACGTTAGCCTGGCCCATTCCCCAGTGTTGGCACTTACCCAGGCTGTGAGTTGGTGTATCTGGATTTTCAGAAGGCGTTTGGATCCCTCATGAGAGAATCCTGAGGAAATTAAAGAGTTGTGGAATAAGAGACAGTGTCTTATCCTGGATCAGCAACTGGTTAAAAGATACAAAGCAAAGAGTAGGACTAAATGGTCAGTTTTCACAGTGGAGAGAAATAACTAGTGGGTGCCCCAGGGATCTGTGCTGGTACCGGTGTTTCAAACGTGTAGGGGGAGTGGCCGGCACACACCCATCGGGCACACACACACCCAGGACCACACTGAGCGAACACCCATGTTTACATGGACCACCCATACACCGAACAGAAGGAAAACCACCCCAGCATAGTGACGTTACAACATGGCCGAGCAAGGGCAAACGAAGCCGCGACACACAACACCGCCAGTACACTGCCAGACTCCAAGTGGGCAGAGGATGAGGGAGCTGGATTGTCAAGAGATACAAAGAAGCAGCCCCTGTCAAGCCCCGAGACACAGGCCAGACAGTCAAGTGCCATGGACCCCTTGGAACCTAGACCACACCCTCACGCCACAGTGCACACAAGCACACAGGGAAATGCAGCATGATGAGGGAGAAAGGGGACCCCAACTGAGGGAGGGGGGCTGGGAGCGAGCACAGTCACTGGGAAGAACATGCAAGCCCCAAAATGGGTGGGGACCACACACACACCCCTAGCACGGACCACCGCCCACAGAACCCCCCAAGCCCCGGAACAATATGCCAGGAACAGAACAGCTAAGGTGATGGCGGCAGGCACCAAAGTGCAAGCTGGAGCCAGGATCGGAGGGCACAGAGCAGACAGGCGCTTCCCAAAAAACACAAGCCAGCTGCAACGCAGCAACAGCCCAACAAGCATGGGGCAGGGATGCACAGGGCTCAGGATGAGCCCCACACCACAGCAGGGACAGTGTGGGGGACATGGAAACCCACACAAACAGTGGAGGGGGTACGACCCAGATGACAGTGTACCAAGGGGCCAAGCCTAAGATACAAAGAACAACCACGGGGAGGGGGAAACAGAGCAAAGGATCCATGCGCTGCCAGACAACCACTCCACACCAACCAGACACGACTCACACAGAGATGTACAACAGAGGGAAGGAGAACACAGACCCCAGGGGGAACCAAGCAAACCAAACTTTATACATAAACCAACTAGAGCAACAGGCTCACGTCAAACAACAAACACAAACACTAAGTGGCTACAAGGTAGGGTGGTGGGGCAGATCCAAGCCCTCAGTAGGGCCTGTGACCCTGGATCCGGCTCCAATGATCCACTTGGGCACGGTCCAAGAAGTGTACCCACTGCAGCACATGCAGGAGCAGCTGCACCACCTCCTCCTGCTCCCTGGTCCTCTCGTTAATCATCGCCTGCACTAAAGGAGAGGGAGCTCACCAGTAAGGCAGCCCACAGGCCACAACATCCAGGGAGCCCACATATACAGGGGTGTGTGTGTGGGGTGGGGGGGAGGAGGAAACAGACACACACACAGGGGTAACTTAAGGATCTCCTGGTAGACCCTGGCTCCAGCACAAAGCTCAGCAGTCGCCTGCTGGAGCTGACCAGCCATCTTCCCCCAGCCGTAGCACCGCCAGAAACACAATCACAGCAGCTAGAAGGGAAGAGGAAGCAGAAGATGGGGACGGGGAGCTAGCAACGACGGGGGAATGCCCTTGTCACCACCCGAAAGCTCACAACAGACCAACCATTCCCACCGGGCCCTCCCAGCCACTGCCCCAGTGGCAGAGCCCAAGGGAGCGCACAGGGAGGTGGATCGCACCCAGAAGGCCACCCAGACTCATGGTCAGGAGCCCTCCGGTTACGGCGCCCTTCCATGGCTGCAAGAGTAGGAATGGGGGGCCGATAGGGGGCAGTAGACAAAGCGCACCACCGGGCCGGAACCAGAGTGAGGCCAGGCCAATAGGAACGGACAGTAGTGCACGGAGTGAAGGAAGGACCCTGCCTCGTGCGGCAAGCAAAACCACCCAAGAGGGGGTGGGTCGGAGGCAGCCAGGGACAGACCACAGTGACAGGTGGCACGGAGGGTGATGACAGCGGGCACCCGGAGCCATGCACAATCACACAGCCCCAGTGCACGGTTGGCTGTGTGCAAGGCTGCTGTGGGAGACAACAAAGTCCTGAAACATGCCATGGGGCTCACAGAGCCAGGGGAACACAGCTAGGGAGAGCAACAACAGGGCGGGAAGTGACAGACCACGAAGGGAGCACACACTAGAGAGCCAGGAGCCCATACCATGTAACATCCCACCCGGAAGAACTAGGAACCACCCCCCATATATATGCGCAGGGGTGTACGGGCCACCCTGACAGAACAGCACAGTACCCCATGGCCCCACCATCCGTGGACCCCGAACTCCCAGGCCAGTTGAAGGGGGTGAAAGGCAGGGCCCTGCAGCACAGTAACACCCAGCTAATATGAACCATGAGATGCAACAGCCCGCAAGGTGCATGGGCACCGCACATCGCCGGAGCTTGGAGTTAACGTCCCCCTCTCAGGTACGGATAGCCATAACAGCAGCATGCCCAACATGCTGATGACAAGGTGCCCCCATCCCGCCCTAACAACACTCCAATCCCCCCAAGGCCCGACCCCCACAAACCACACCCATGACTCCAGCAGCTGGTGGAACGGACCCACAGACACAGCAGGAGAACAGAGGCAGCTAAACAAGGCCAACGTTTATTGGCACAGGGACTTGTAAGTTGCTACATCGGCCAGGGAGAGCAGATGCCAGGCACAGGGGGGGAGCACCTCAGGGTGCACGGAAGGAGCAGTACTACCGATTCACGGGGTCTGAGGGGTTGGCAGGCAGACCTGGCAGGAAAGCGTCAGTAGGCAGACCCACAGAACGCACTGCAGTAGACAGATGGAGAGGCGAATGGGTCACGCATGTGAATGGAAGCCAGCCCCACAGCCGCAGGGATGTGGGGGTGAGATCGATGATGGAGGTTGCAGCAATGGTGGGATCATGGTACTGGCACCGGGCGCTCGGAGAACATGGGTCCCTCGATAAGACCATCCCAGGCGAAGAGGACCCAGCGGTATCCACAGGCATGCATATGGGCATCCACCATGAAGCGGAGCAGAAGCCGGTGTTCTGTGGCAGCAGCTGCTCCAACATCTGAACAGTTCAGCACAGCTCTCAGGGCAGCCCTCCCCACCACTTTTGGCCACCCGTTCAGGAAGGGCCCACCGACATCAGGCGGAAGCAAGTCAAGCTCCCCAAGGCGGTCCTGGCAAGCAGATCGCGGGCATGCAAAGCCACGGGCTTGCAGAAGGACACAGGCGTAGCAGCTCGCTACATACGGCCCACCAGTCTGGAGGGCCAGACCGAACTCCTGATGGCCGGCCACCTGGCAAACAGCAACAAGCTCCCGGGGTTTCCATGGCAGCACAATGGCAGGTGGGGGCCCAAGGTCAGACCGGCATAGGGGCGTGAAACTGAGCTCCCTGGCATGTCTCTGGCACTCCAGACCCCCAAGAGAGTGCCCCAACAGCCACATGTAATGGAACAGCAGATTGAAGCCATCACCCACAGAAGGGGGTTGCTCACCAACAGCTGAACATCGCTGCTGTGCCACAGGGTTCCCAGCAGCATGGTGGGACACACCGGCCACTCCTCTCCGGTCCAAGGATCGAAAACATGGCCCATTCCACGGCTGGACATGGCCTGCACAAGGGCTGCGAGCTGGAGAGCAGCTGAAGTGGATGGTGAGCTGCAGTGTCTGAGCTCAGATGGGGCCGGAGCTGGCAGCTATCTGGAAGGTGACCTTGGCCAGCTGATAGCGGCCGGGCTCGGAGGGTCTGGGAACCGCAATCCCACACACAGGGCGGACCTATCCCCACTCGATAAGAGGCAGGGAGGTAGCCCGGGGCCCGGGGGAGGAGGGGATGGCAAACCATCGAGGGGCTGCCGTAGCTGACACAGCACAGTGGGACAGCTTCTTACCTGACAACAGCTGTCCCGGAGCATGGAGGACCCATGCTGCATACCACACGCCCACCATATGGTGCAGGGGCTCGGACTGTGAGTGGGGTGGGGCCCGGTAGGGGTGTGCGGGCTAGGTGATCCAATGGAACCGTTACAGGCGCCGACTGAAGGCAGATGTGTTGGCCTAGCATACAGCTGGCGCCCAGTGCACAGGGGTAGCATCACAGAGACCCCGGACAGGTGTGCACAGTGGCGACCCCTCGCTTTGGTGCTGGGGGCACTGACCTACATCAGCCCCCAGCGCCAAAGCACCTGTGCTCAGTACCATTCTGCATGCGCACAGGCTCCCAGCGCCGGCCCAGCACCATTCCAGATGCAGCATTGGCCACCATTGTGGCTTGCAGCTGGCTCCCTCACGTCACTTGTATCCCTCTGTATAGACTCCAGGACATACAGATAAGCTCGTTTTAAGGGTTTTTATTTGGGGACTATTTACAGGGGGTGGGGGTCAGGTTTTTGGGGTCTTCCCCATCTCCTCTTTATGGCACCACCAGGGGATGGCTGTCTGTGGGCCTTGGCAGCCACTGCCCACTGGGACACTTGGCTGCCTGGCCCAGGCTCTCCTTCCTCCACTGACTACTCCACTGCAGGGTCTGGTGGTTGCCCCTGTGGATAGGACACTCAGCATTAGAGGTAGTGGTTACCCATTTACTGTGCCCCCGTTCTAGTGCTCCCGTACCTGGCCTCCCTGTGTCCATCACCACCTCCCGTGCTACCTTACAACCCTTCCTCGTGGCCGGGTGGGTACCATGTCCCGTGTTTCCCCCTCCCCCCATGTCAGTTGGCCACCGCCTGTTTCCCTGTGCCTACCTGTGCATGTGGGGTGGCCTGCCTTGGCGGTTGGGTCACTGGGGGTGCAGGGATGATCTGGGGTGGCTGGGAGCCTGGGAGGGGAGTTGTGGAGGGTGCTGGAGGAGAAACAGGAGTGGGGCGGGCTGGCCGGTGGGCCCCCCTTGGTGTTGTAGGGGGGCAGGGGGGGGGGGGGCATGTGGCCTAGGCCAGGGTAGGGTTGCTGCTGGGGAACCAGGGTTGGCAGATGAGCTGGGGAGGGGCACTTGCACCTGTGGGAGGGCGCCATGGTGGTGTTGTGCTGCCTGCCCTCCTACCGTGGCTGGTTGGCCCATGCCATGCTGGGGAACGCGCCACAAGGCCTCCAAGGTGTCCTCTATCAATCTGAAGGTCCTTGCAGCAGTTCCCTCCAGCATGACACGGACTCTCTCCATCTCCTGCCTGTCTAGGCGCTGCTTGTGGAGGAGGGCTACAGCTTGACACCTGTCCCACAGGTGCAGAACTGGGTGAGCATAGTTGACGTTCCCGGTCCCTTTCCCCTTCCCCTTGCTATACCTCCCTGTTTAGGGCCTGCTCCTGGCTCTGAGCATCTGCCAGACACCTGGTCTCCGCCAGCAGTTCCCTCCCTAGGTCCTCCCTCCTCCGCCGGTTGCGGGCCCGCATCTCCTGGTTCCTCTCTGCACTCCCGGCGGCGGCACCCCTGGATGGACCGGGCTGCTCTTCTGTGAACAGCAAGGGTACCTGTGTTTAGCTTGGAGATGGGAACCTGCCCCCCGTTCATCTGTTCTGGGTCTCCAGGGCTGCGCTGGCATAACTCCCTCCTCCCCCCGGTTGCTGCCTCTCTGGCCTTGGCTCTGTTGGCGTTCTCCCCCTTTGTTCCCATGTCTGCTTCGGCATGTGGCAATGGCTGCATCCCTGCTTCCCTGATCCCTGCGTGTGTTTGTCTCCTGTCCCCGTCATGTCCACATCTCCATGTCCCTCCTCCGTGACCATGTTCCCCCCCCCGTCCCCTGTGCTGTCTCCACCCGTTGTCCTGTGGTGTTCCCGGCCCCCCTCCTTTCTGTTCCCTAGCCTGTCCCTTGCTTGCCCTTGGATGGGGATGGGTCCGGTAGCGCTGCTGTGCCCCATGCCACCTAGCGTCACCCTGCCGCCACCTCCTGCCACTGTACCCATGTCTGTGTGTACCTACCATCGGTCTCCTGGTTGCCGGACCCCGGGACGGCTTCCGGTCCCTCCACGTCCTTCTCCAGGGCTCCCCCTGCTCCGGAGGTTTGAGCAGGGGTGTGTGTTGTTTTTGCCCTCTTTCTGCCCCTGGCGAAGGATATGCCGTGGATGTGGGAGGCCACAATGTCCCTGTCCACGCAGAAGAAGCGATCCAGCTGGTCGTGGATCTCCATTGTGCGCATGGCATGGCCATGCAGCATATTAATTGAAGGCAGAAACTTTGAACGTAGTATTACTAGGAAATTGTTGTTTTTCTTAAAGTAACTACTAACAATAAGCTTTTTACTGAAAAGTAAACGGCCATTTTGTGAATTTGTGCAAGCCATTAAGTTTAGATGAGTTTGTCTTCCATATGCTTCATATCAAGTTGTAGAGTTTTATGGATTTTATTCCAGCCAGGCTGGAAGCCACATTAACAAATTATTTACTGTTCCTTAAAACTGCAGTGCATGGATACAGTATTGTCTGGTGAGGAAAACCATGAGAGAGATTGCAGAGCGGAAGATGACTGTTGCAAAACAACATTATGACTCCAAAATATTGAAATTAATAGTTAAAAAGTGGAGTGTTTGGGTGCAGTGTCGCAAGGAACAAATAACATGTAAGTTTGACAGGAGACTTTGTGTAAACAAAATTCTTACTACATATAGCAAAACTATATTATTTGTACTTCAGAGAAGGTACTAGCTTGATTTTATTGTCCTTTTCTTGTAGAATCAGTCTTTACTGAAACAGATATTTTCATCAGCATCATTGGGAGGATTTAAAAATTATTTGAGAGTTTTCAGGATTAAAGTGCCAAACTCTGCTCCCATCTGTCTCTTGTTACCTATTCAGGATGGAGGGCAGAACTTAGCCTTCTCATACCTGCATATAGTTTTCTATTACAAAATGCATAGTTGCAAAGAGAAAAGGGATCAAATAAGAAGCTGATACATGTTTTAGGATTTTTTGATGGAAATAAATTCCAGCTTTTCAGATAATCAATTGAGATGTTGTTACAATGGTGCAACGATAGAAGGTACCAGTGTTAAAGGAATTTTTAGTTTGACCATCTTTAGTACGCAGTTCTTTTCTAAACTAGTTCAAGTTAATAAAACTGTTTTTTTTATATCAGTGATTCATAGCAGGAATACTATGAAGGAAGCTGAGCCAATGCAGCCCTGAAACCTGTATTTCTCATAAGTGTCCTCTAAAATTTGCATATCTGGCCACCCTACTGGATGACCATCTATCTGTAATGCTGTAGGCAGAGCAGTGGTTTTGACTAGGTGGAACTAGAAGTCCCTTGCATCTCTATAATTCTATGGGTGAAAACAGACATGCACATAACTGCTTTAACACCACTTTAACATTTCTTATCCATGTTGCAGGGCTGTATTGGCGCCCTATCCAGACCTGCGACATGCATAAGAAATGAATAATTTTTTGAGAGTTCTGCTGGGTCTCCCCCCAATGATACCATTATCCTTGCTTTGACTTGAGATGAGTCTAAGGGCGCATTCAGATGTGCGTTTAAATCACACAGCAGCGGTGGCATCGTGCAATTTAAAGCAACACACATTTCCGGGTTGGTGTGAATGCACCAATTCAGCATAACGCGAACTGTTGGAGTGCGGTTTTCAAAGCTGCTCGGAGCAGCTTTTAAAACCGCACTCCAACAGTTCGCGTTACGCTGAAATGTGCGCACTCGGTGCATTCACACCAACCCTGAAGTGCGCGTTGCTTTAAATCGCACAATGCCGCTGCCGCTGCTGTGTGATTTAAATGCACATCTGAATGCAGCCTAACATTGATTTCATTTCACATTAGGTTATCACTTCTTTATTATTGGACAAAGCAGTTACACGCCCCTGTTTCTCCTTTCCCTAAGCTTTGTTTGTTGGAGAAGTCTGATCCAGTTTATAATTTTAGAACATTATGGTTGGTGCGGGTCAACATGCTCATTGTCTTTGGGATTTTCCTAGGAATTTCTAGTCAGTAAATCGATAACTGTAGCTAGGTGCCTTCTAAGGCAGTGTATGTATGACTTGGAACTACAGGTTTTTTTTTTTAGGGCTGAGGCTGTTATGTCCAGGGTTTCCCCCTTTTACAAATATTGGATCCCTGGTCAGACCAGGCCTAATTACTTGGGGCTTTTACCTTCCTTGGTCCATAGACAGATCTTTACAGCTTTAAGGTTCCAATCAATGCGGACAGCCATGTTAATAGGTTGATATTTGGGGATTAGTCCTGCACTTCAGCTTTGTGTATGTGTGGACGACAATGTCGAAGATTTACTACATTACTTTCTACACTGTCCTCTTTATAATAAAGTTTGGTTAATTTTATTTAAGTCTCTAAAAGTGGATACTAGTAGACCCTCATTGCAATTACTAAGTTTGCTTCTAACCGACTGTAAGCCTTATGTTACTTCTGCTGTAGCGTCTTATGCTGTCTCAGCGGCCAGAATACGAAAGCAAAGAGGGAGGTTATGTCAGCTTGGAGTAGATCCACTTTGAAATCTGCCTAAATAGCTTGGTTTGTTGGCCTGTATTTTGTGTTTTTTATTTAGTGTTTATTTTAATATGTGGCCTGGCCCATTTTAGAAATGTGATTAATTGGATTCCTGGCCTGTATTTTCGGGTTTTATACTATTTCTACTGTTTTATACACCTTCTGTATTGTTTTATTTGAAATTGTCAGAGCCTGTTGGCTACTACAATAAACTACAACTACTGCATAAGAAACGTGAAAGCAGTGTTAAAAGAGAGTTAAGGTCAGGACCCAAATTCTCCCACAGAATATTTTTAAAAATTCTGTGAGAGTCTGGGAGGCTCAGGGCCCAATTCAGTGGGTCCCTGTCCTCCACCCCCACCCTCACTGTGCTGGGCCAGACTGCACTGGGTGGGTGGGGGCTGCCAGGGCTTGCCTCCCCTTCCTGGCAAATTAACTCCCAGCGCACAGGCTCCTTCCTGTAGGCCAGGCTGTGTTGGGTGGGTGGGGGCTGCCAGGACTTGCCTCCCCCTGCCTGGCAAATCAACTCAACTGGCAGTGGTGGCGGTGGCGGCAGCAGCTTCTCCCAGCACTCTTCAGCCGGCTCCTTCTGGCCGCTTCCTGGTACATCCCGTGTGGCCTCTCAGGAGGATGCAGCCGGATTACATCATATGGCTGTGCCACTCTGGGAGACCCCTGTTAGGACACGGACCCACTCCCATGAGTGAATATTGGGGGCCGGTACCCAATATCCAAACAACTCTTGAATTTATGGGGAATTAGCCAAATTGATTTTAAAAGGGTCCGTACGTGTCCACTGGGATCAGTCTGAGGACATGATGCACTGCCAGCTGGCTGGAATCTCCCTCCCACACCCTGACACACAAAGGGGATACTCTGATACAAATAAGGGAGGTTTATTGACACAAGACTAGGTATTACATACAAATAAGTTCTATACCCTCCCACCCAAACACAGTTGACACACATACACACAATATTTCACAAGCAAAACCCTCCGGTCTGGTTATTCTGGTGAAAGAGGATGTAACAAAAGGGATAGAGGGGAAAAAGGGGGAAATAACCAATATTACCTCTCCAATCCTGTTAAAAAGGGACAGGCAACCCTGTAGATCCAGTGGCATTTGGAGAGAAGGGGTCGGGAGGCTTGAACAGACCAAAAGGGAGTAATGGTCTGGGAGAGATCCTTGAGGCAAGCACGCACAGAGTAACCGCTCGTGTTTCATTCAAGAATGATCCAATTTGCTCCTGTGGGCCAGGGCAGTTATAGGGTTTTGCAAGGTGGGGAGAGGGGTCTCAAAGGTGCACAAAAGGTGGGCTACAGCTAACAAAGAAATCTTTTACATGATGTGTTGGGGGAAACAAAGCCTTGGAGGATTTCAATAGAGGGGCATGGCAGGATGAACCAGAGGAAACAAAGCCTTGGAGGATTTCACTGGGGGGCAGGGCAAGATGAATACAAGAGCCAAAGAAAGTTTCTATAAATGGGAATAAGGCTATTTTTAGACGGGCGTGGAGTGATCAGCCTACCGATCGATCTATCGCTTGCCCAGAGTTTCAGGTGGCCGTAGAGCGATCATCTCAAAAGAGGGAGGCCACCTGTTTTTGCCTGTTCCATTGTTTACCCGGGAGCCTCCCATGTTTCATTCTTATTCCTTCCGACTAGACTGGTTTTGCATGGGGCATTTTCTTTCTTTTTTTTCTTTTTCTGTCCTTCTGTTCCCCTGCACCCGTTGACCTGTGTCTCGTTGGGTGCTGCCAAGGGTGTGTGTGTCTATGGTCTTTGGAGGGGGAAATGGTGTCGTTCCTCACACCCCATTGGGAAGGGCCAGGAAGTGGCCAGAAGGAGCTGGTTGGAGAGCTGCTGGGAGAAGGTGCTGATGCTGCTGATGCTGCGAGGTGAGTTGATTTGCCAGGCTGGGGAGGGTGGGAGGGGAGGCAAGCCCTGGCAGCGGCAGCCCCCCTCTCCAATGCAGCCTGGCCTATGGTAAGGCGCCTCTAGCTTTTCTCCATCCCTCTCTCCCTGTGGAATCTCGTACCCTGCTCCTCCCCAGTGCAGACTGGAAATTCTGCACTGGGAGCAGCAAGGCAGGAGATTCTGTGGGGGAAGTAGGATTCTGCAGGGAATCATGGACCCGCATTTGACTCAGGGCCCTGGTTAAGGTACATTTCTGTTTTCAATCTATGATTCTAAGTTTCTGTTCTATTCAATAGAGCTGGCATGTTTTTTTCTTCTAAGAACTACTGTGGTTGCTTTCATACGTGATGGTGCTGAGCATTGCCATGCTTCAATCCTGCCTGGAGTGAGGGCCCTCACTCTGGGCAGGATTTGACCTGGCTGCAGAACAAACGTGATGGCGAGCTGGGAGAGGGCAGGGTGATGTGCATCTGCACAGCCTCACCCCCGTGCTGCCAGGAGCAGCCTGCCCCCTCCCTGACGGGTGGCCACAGTGGCCTATGAAGCCACCATGGCTGCCTGGAACAACCGTGGACCCGGAGTGGGGTAAGTGCAACCGGGCCAATGCACATGAATGGCCTGCTTTACCCCGGTCCAGAGTCCTTTTCACAGGCTGTGGCAGCGCTTAGTCCAGGCTGTTCCTTGGGGATGGTCCTGAGGAATAGCTGGGCTAAGCACCACCACAGCCCATGCAAACCCGGGTTTCAGCCCGGGCCAATATCTGGAGGCTGATTTCAGCAGTAACGAGAACGCGGTTGTCCACACTTGAAAAAGCATGGAAATCTGTGCTTTTGTCACATCTGAGAACACCCTATATATGTCATACATGCTCCTAGTGCCTCATGATCAGGGCCCCGATTCTTCCGCGGAATTTTTTTAAAAATTCCGCGGGAGTCAGGGGCCAATTCTGCGCCTCGGCGCGATTTACCATGCGGGGG
>QEPC01007399.1:1911399-1936123 GCA_003113815.1 Sphenodon punctatus | reverse complement strand
GGGGAAGGAATTCATTTATTTCATTGAGTTCAATGGGGACACAGCGCCCCATTGAACTCAATGAAATAAATCCGGTACCGGTATACCGGATTTAATCCGGGAATCCGGTTTTTGCAGAACCGGTAACCGGTAAATCCGGTAGCCGGTAATGGACCCGGGGTCCCACCTCTAAAGGTTAGTACTGGCCTGAGTTGGCTCCAGCTGGGGCATGGAGGATTGCGTCATGACACCCATGCGAGAGCAGGGGGTGCAGGCATGAGGGATTTGGGATATGGTTTGGTTATGGAGAAAGAAAGATGGGAGGAAGTCTCATGGCCCTATTATGAGAGGGAATGGTATGGGCATGAGGGAGGAAGGGGGCCGAGGGGGGGCATTTCCCTACCTGTTGCCTTTTCTGCTCTGCCTCTGGGGATGCTGGGCTTGGGAGACCATCTTCGACTGCCTGCCTCCCTGAGTCCTTGTTGGCCCTTTTGGGAGTCGGGGAGAGGGAATCAGGTGGAGGAGTGGGGAACCTGTTCAAAGGAGGTGTAAGGCGCTGGGGCCCGAGGGGCAGTGGCAGGGCACGACAAGGAAAGGGCTGGAAGCAAAGAGGCCCACAGAGATTAGGGCAAGCCCCCTTGGGGGATCACGACAACAGAATACCAGGGGCCCCAACACAGTGGCGAGGTGCGGAGCCTGAGAGCAGGGAAGCCCCGCAGGAGAAAAGGGAGCAGAGAGAGCTGACAGCCACGCCACCAGCTGACCTAAGGGGCGTGGCTTTAGCGCCGCGACGTTCAGCGCGGCTCCGGGAGCGTGGGGGCAGGGCCCGCACTACATAAGGAAGTCAGAGAGAACACAGCGCTGCCGGAGAACAGCAGCGCTGTGAGACTGGCCCCGAGCGACTTGAAGGAGATAGAGCGAGGATTGAAGCAGAGCGAAAGCAGTGTGACTGAGTGAGTGAGAGTGGTCGAGGCGAGAGTGAGAGAGCAAGGTACGGTGAGCGTGGTGTTGGGTGGTTGGGGGGATTGGGCGTGTGGGTGCACTTCCCTGCCTAAACCTCGGTCTGGGCCCCCCCTCCTCCCTGTGTAGCGTGTGAAGGTTCCTTCCTGCCCGTATTTCCTGGTCCTACTTCCCCTGCCTTCCCCCACTACGACCACAGCCCCTCAAACCCCTATCCTGTCTATAGCACGGTGCAAGCAGAACAATTGGTGTGTACAAGGGAGCCTGAGAGAAGGGGCTCCTCTTGAGGTTGCGTTCCTCCACCCCAATGATGAAAGGGCCCTGCTTCTAACGAAGTATTACAGGCCACCCGATATCCTGAGGGGTTGTTTTTCCCCGAATACTCGAGCGGGGTCCAACGACTGGCGAGAGTGTCAGAGTGTGGTGTGCGAAGCTTGGAGGTATCCGTGGAACCTTTCCCTTAATCCCCTACCTCCCCTAACAGGAGGTTGGGAGGGGGGCAGCTATTGGGGTTGTGTTGTTCATGGGGAGGTATGGCGGGGCAGCAGGGGGAAAGATAGACTATTGCAACTGTTGGGAGATACACTTGGTGTCTGTCCCTGTGTCCCACTCCACTTCTGTCTTGAGATATTTGGGAGTTAAGGCCAGTAGGGCCCGTGATCTGATGCTGATGCTGCTTAATGTGAGGTCAGTGGCTAATAACCATCCATGATCTTATTCAGGATGAGGCTGCCGACCTCATCTGCATTAGAAACCTGGCTGGATGAGGCGTCTGGGACAATTTTGGCCCAGATGGTGCCAGCTGGGTACCTGATGCAGCATCATCCTAGGATTGGGGGGTGGAGGCAGAGTGGCTGTGATCTGTAAAGACACTTTAACCTTTCAGAGTATCTGGTGCCTGACTTATCGAATATGGAGTGTGTCCACCTTGTATTGGATTTGGCAGGGGATAGAATGGGGATTCTGCTGGTGTACCGACCACTCCCTTCCACAGCAAACTCCCTGACTTCTTTAGCCAAGCTGGTCTCGGAGGTAGTGTTGGGATTGCCCTTATTGTCTTGGGTGATTTCAACATGCATGCTGAGGCCAGTCTTTTAGGGGCGGAGCAGGAGTTGATGGCTGTCGTGACAACCATGGGCCTACCGCAGGTAATATCTGGTCCAGCACATGTGCCAGGACACACATTGGATTTGATGTTCTGCACTTGGAAACAAGGATTCCGATTATCGGGGGTGTTGTTACAACACCTTTGTCATGGTTGGACCATTACCTTCTGAAGTCTCAGATTCCTGCCCTACTATGCCCTTATTGGGGTGGTGAACCCATTAGGATGGTCCGCCCTCAGAGACTAATGGATCCAGTTGGTTTCCAGAACTCTCTGGGGGTTCTATCTACTGACCTTGATGGCTGCTCTGTTGATGAAACAAAATATGTCAGCTACTGAAAAAACAAACAAATAGTGAAGTAGTTGTAGTAATTGGTAAAGAAAAACTGATTTATTGATTAAATCATAATTATATTTATAAAACCCCCATAGAATAAAAGTTAATATACAAAATCAATCTTGTATAATATATGATAATTAAAAGAGCTGATTGAAAAATCTTAAAAAATCCAAGGTATTTAGAGTATTTCTCTTCATCAGGGATGTACTGTATGTATATAATCTCTTTATACAGTGATAAAATGAATCATCACCATTCAAAGGCTTTCAGGTAGCTCAGAGACTAGCTCTTTAAAGCTTCCCCAACAACTGGCAAAGCCTGGTTGCTTTATGGAATGACTTATTGACCATGGCACCCAGACGTCTCGTCCCACCACTGTGGCAGCACAGGTCCTCCTGGGATATGGAGGACCTGAGGTGGTTAGAGCACAGATGGCACTCGACTCGTGCTGAAGCCAACTGATTGCAGCATAGATCGTTTTGGGGGGGACTATGCTGTGTCTGTGATGGCGACGAAGAAAGTTTTCTTCTCCACTATCCTAGTGTCTGCACAGTCTCATCCAGCGGAGCTATTCCAGGTGGTGAGGGGCCTGATAAATCTGATCTGCCTCTGCCCAGAAATGGAGTCATCAAATGCCCACTGTGACATTTTTATTAACGACTTTGCAGACAAAAGCGCTTGTATTCACCACAACTTGGTTGCTGCCACTTTTTCTGCAGAATCGGAGTTTTGGCTTATGGAAGCTCAGTCTTGTCCTGTTTGTTTTGATCAGTTTCAGTTGGTTTCACTCACTGATGCAGAGGAGCTCCTTGGGGTGAGTTAGAGTTAGATCCTTGCCCATCCTGGCTGGTGAAAGTCAGCTGGGAAATGTTGGGGCTGTTGCTGGCTGGAATTGTCAATGCCTCTCTTTGGGGAGGGTGGGGTGTTGGACATTCTTAAAACTGCGGTTTTCCAGCCCCTGCTTAAAAAGCCATCTTTGGATGCTGATTCCCTGACCATGGCTTTCTGCCGGCTCCTTTGAACTGCTCCCTGCAGCTCTTCCCAGCCATGTTAGTCCAGCGGGCTCCCGTCAGCGCTGCCAGTAGCTCCACCTCACCTGCGCTTCAGGTGCAGTGCTCTCAGCCCCATTCTGATGGGCAGCTCTCTTCCTCTAGTGGGTCAGCTCCTGCTAATTAAAAGACCAGAGCCCTTTCCCCCTTCTTGTAGGAAGCAGACCCCTGTCAGACCTGCTACAAGCTGTCACTAATGGAGGCTGGACCTTCCCTGCTGTTTTTCCTCATCACTGCCCTGATGACAGTGAAAGGATACCTGCACAGCCACTGGGAGTGCCTCAATCGAATGGTGAAGCTAAATCTCTTAAGCAAAGAAAGTGGCTTGGAGTACAGCGAATGTGAACTGACTGAAGGAGAGCCTACACGAGGTTGTTCTATACAAGGCTTGGACACTCCAAGAGCACCCTGGTGTGTGGTGATGTTTTCAGTCTCCACTATATGATAATGCAGAAGATGCTAGCAAGGGACTACAAGAGGTGCATGTTTGAATGGGGGATATATGCAAACAGGGAGGGATTTCCAACCCCACAGTGGGTGAGACCCCAATAGAACAGTGCTGCTACCTGTCAGTGAGCTGTGAACTGTTCTGTGAATGTGAGATACAGGGCTGACAACATTCATGCAAAGACTGATTGCTTGGACTGATTACTTTGGCTTTGTATTTTTACGTTCACTTTCCCTTTTCACTATAGGCACTCAATAAAACATGCTATTTGCTCAATAAACTCAGCATGCTGTGCTTGGTTAAAGGTTATTTCCACCCCCACCTCCAGCTGCTATGCAACCAAGGCCTGCACCTCCATCTCAGGAACCCAGAGGCTAGGGCACGGCAGGTAGCATTGGGATTGGTGCCAAGGTGCAGTACTATCATGAATCTGCAGGGGCACTAGCATGAACTTCTAGAGGAAGAAGGGGCTTGAGACAGATAGGAGGTACTAGAGGTGGGACCCCGGGCCCATTACCGGCTACTGGATTTACCGGTTACCGGTTCTGCAAAAACCGGATTCCCGGATTAAATCCGGTATACCGGTACCGGATTTATTTCATTGAGTTCAATGGGGCGCTGTGTCCCCATNCAGGAAGTGGCTAGGAGGAGCTGCATGGGGAGCATGCTGAATGGGGAGTGTGCTGCTGCTGCCACTACAGTCAGTTAATTTACCAGGCTGTGAGGGATTTGGGGTGTGTGTGTGTGTGTGTGTGTGTGTGTGTGTGTGTGTGTGTGTGTGTGTGTGTGTGTGTGTGTGTGTGTCCTGGCAGCCCCTCCCACCCAACACAGCCTGGAGGAAGGGAGGAAAGAAAAGGAGAGGAAGCGATGCCCTGAGGCTTTCTTCATCCTCTCCCCCTGTGGAATCTGCCCTGTGTCTGCCCAGCGCAGACTGGAAATTCTGTGCTGGGAGAAGTAGGGCAGGAGATTCCGCAGGGGGAAGGGGTTTCTGCGGGAAATCCGCAAATCGTGGACCCTCATTTGGCTCGGGGCCCTGGGGGAAGGGAACCAGAGGACAAGGGTTCAGGGCCAAGCACTGACACTCTGTGGGTGGGCGAGGATAGCAGGCGCTGGACTCTGCCTCCCAGAGTCATAGCCCAGAAGAAAGAAACAGCTGATGTGGCTTCTTGTTCCCATGGTTCAGTGCGGCTGTGGGACTGCCTTTGGTGATGATCCTGAGACTGCAGCTGGTGCAGAATGCAGCTGCCCGTCTCTTTACAGGGACAGGTTGCCGTGAGCGCATTACACCAGTGCTCCGAGCTCTGCACTGGCTGCTGTTAGTCTTTGAGCCCAATTCAAAGTGTTGGTGCTTACTTATAAAGCCCTATACGGTGTGGGCTCCTCCTATCTGCGTGACCGCCTCACCGTGCTCTGGATCGACCCGTGCGGTCCACCGGGGACACCCTTGGTGTCCCCCGGGTGGCACAGGGGGCTACAATGGAGAGGACGTTCTCTGTGGCGGTGCCCAGGCTGTGGAACCTCCCTTCTTTTGGAGGCCTGGGTGGCCCCGGACCTTGCCTCATTTTGGTGACAGTGCAAGACCTTGCTGTTCCGCCAAGCCTTTGGTGAGGGAGGTGGGTGAGGAGGATGGGTTTTTTCTTTTCTTTTATGCCTTCCTTTTGTGTATTTTATATATTTTATGTATATTTTTAAACATTTTAATTTTTGTAAGTCACCTCAAGCTGTTTAGGCAGGAGAGGTGGGATATAAATGTTGGAATAAATAAATAAATAATGGGGTGGTATAATAGGAAGGGTGTGGTGGTGGGCAGAGCATGGTGGGAAGGAATACCTGCTCGTGTGTTAGGTTTGTCCCACCCTGCTAAACCTGTGAGTGGGGGCTGTCCTAACGCACATGAAATACATGCATCTCATGAGATATTTCGGGGGGAAAACCACCTAACCCTCCCCCCACACTTAAAAAAAAAAAAAAAAAAAGGGGAGGGACTTTTTACTCACCTGGCACCATTTTGCAAAAGGGCAGTTAGTTTGTACATGCTCAGACCTGCTGGCCTTTTCCAAAATGGCACTGATGCTGACGGTGCCATTTTGGAAAAGGGCTTCAGAAGTCCAGACTGGCTGCCCTTTTCCAAAACGGTGCCAACACTGCTGGTGTCATTTTGGAAAAGGGCTGCACATGCTCAGAATGGCGCAGGAAGCCATTTTGAGCACGCACAGTGATCACCTAAGACTTAGGTGAAGCAATGAAGGGAAAATCAGACACTAAGCAAGGACTATACAAGGGGCTATGGCTAAGAGAGACCAAGAATTAAGTCTAAAAGGAACAGGTGCACTAACAGGGAAGGAAGCACACCCAGCAAGGTATAACAACTAAGGAAGGACAAGGGTACAGCAAGCTAAAGGGAGACAACATGCAGGACCAAACAACAAGGGGAGGCAGGACTGCGGAACAAGGGAGAAGGGAAAGACAACTTAGCACAGTAGAGGGAAGAAAGGGCAAGCTAAGCAAGGGAAGAAGACATACACCAAGCAAGGTAGCAACAGGGAAAAACACATCCTGAAGGGGATATAAATCCAAGGGAATGGGCCAGAATACTAGTAGCAAGGAGTCAGCAACAGATGCTCCGCCAGCTTCCTGTGGCTCTCAGCCCTCCTTATAAGCAGGCTGGGGCCAATCAGGAAGCTAGGCAGGCATGCCTACAAACAGTGCGAGAGAGAGAGAGAAAAGAGACAACACAGGGAAAAACTTCATACCTGAACAGGCCAGGCAGTGGTGCAAGAGAAAGGCAGGGGCCCAATTCTCCCGCGGAATTTAAAAACAAATTCTGGGAGAGTCTGGAAGGCTTGGGGCTTGGTTTTGCGCCTCACTGCGCCGGGCTCCCCAGCCTCCCAGATGCAGTGCAGGGCTGCACCGGGTGGGAGGGGCTGACAGGGCTCTCCTCCGCCTTTCACAGCCTGGTAAACGAACTGACCTGACCTGCAGTAGTGGTGATGGCGGCAGCAGCTTAATTCAGCGCGCTCTCCATGCAACCCCTAGTCGCTTCCTGGCCCCTCCCAACGGGGCCTCCTAGAGTGATTCAGCCAGATGATGTCATCTGGCCACATTGCTCTGGGACACCCCATTGGGAGGGGCCAGGAAGTGGCTAGGAGGAGCTGCATGGGGAGCATGCTGAATGGGGAGTGTGCTGCTGCTGCCACTACAGTCAGTTAATTTACCAGGCTGTGAGGGATTTGGGGTGTGTGTGTGTGTGTGTGTGTGTGTGTGTGTGTGTGTGTGTGTGTGTGTGTGTGTGTGTGTGTGTGTGTCCTGGCAGCCCCTNGCTATGGCTAAGAGAGACCAAGAATTAAGTCTAAAAGGAACAGGTGCACTAACAGGGAAGGAAGCACACCCAGCAAGGTATAACAACTAAGGAAGGACAAGGGTACAGCAAGCTAAAGGGAGACAACATGCAGGACCAAACAACAAGGGGAGGCAGGACTGCGGAACAAGGGAGAAGGGAAAGACAACTTAGCACAGTAGAGGGAAGAAAGGGCAAGCTAAGCAAGGGAAGAAGACATACACCAAGCAAGGTAGCAACAGGGAAAAACACATCCTGAAGGGGATATAAATCCAAGGGAATGGGCCAGAATACTAGTAGCAAGGAGTCAGCAACAGATGCTCCGCCAGCTTCCTGTGGCTCTCAGCCCTCCTTATAAGCAGGCTGGGGCCAATCAGGAAGCTAGGCAGGCATGCCTACAAACAGTGCGAGAGAGAGAGAGAAAAGAGACAACACAGGGAAAAACTTCATACCTGAACAGGCCAGGCAGTGGTGCAAGAGAAAGGCAGGGGCCCAATTCTCCCGCGGAATTTAAAAACAAATTCTGGGAGAGTCTGGAAGGCTTGGGGCTTGGTTTTGCGCCTCACTGCGCCGGGCTCCCCAGCCTCCCAGATGCAGTGCAGGGCTGCACCGGGTGGGAGGGGCTGACAGGGCTCTCCTCCGCCTTTCACAGCCTGGTAAACGAACTGACCTGACCTGCAGTAGTGGTGATGGCGGCAGCAGCTTAATTCAGCGCGCTCTCCATGCAGCCCCTAGTCGCTTCCTGGCCCCTCCCAACGGGGCCTCCTAGAGTGATTCAGCCAGATGATGTCATCTGGCCACATTGCTCTGGGACACCCCATTGGGAGGGGCCAGGAAGTGGCTAGGAGGAGCTGCATGGGGAGCATGCTGAATGGGGAGTGTGCTGCTGCTGCCACTACAGTCAGTTAATTTACCAGGCTGTGAGGGATTTGGGGTGTGTGTGTGTGTGTGTGTGTGTGTGTGTGTGTGTGTGTGTGTGTGTGTGTGTGTGTGTGTGTGTGTGTCCTGGCAGCCCCTCCCACCCAACACAGCCTGGAGGAAGGGAGGAAAGAAAAGGAGAGGAAGCGATGCCCTGAGGCTTTCTTCATCCTCTCCCCCTGTGGAATCTGCCCTGTGTCTGCCCAGCGCAGACTGGAAATTCTGTGCTGGGAGAAGTAGGGCAGGAGATTCCGCAGGGGGAAGGGGTTTCTGCGGGAAATCCGCAAATCGTGGACCCTCATTTGGCTCGGGGCCCTGGGGGAAGGGAACCAGAGGACAAGGGTTCAGGGCCAAGCACTGACACTCTGTGGGTGGGCGAGGATAGCAGGCGCTGGACTCTGCCTCCCAGAGTCATAGCCCAGAAGAAAGAAACAGCTGATGTGGCTTCTTGTTCCCATGGTTCAGTGCGGCTGTGGGACTGCCTTTGGTGATGATCCAGAGACTGCAGCTGGTGCAGAATGCAGCTGCCCGTCTCTTTACAGGGACAGGTTGCCGTGAGCGCATTACACCAGTGCTCCGAGCTCTGCACTGGCTGCTGTTAGTCTTTGAGCCCAATTCAAAGTGTTGGTGCTTACTTATAAAGCCCTATACGGTGTGGGCTCCTCCTATCTGCGTGACCGCCTCACCGTGCTCTGGATCGACCCGTGCGGTCCACCGGGGACACCCTTGGTGTCCCCCGGGTGGCACAGGGGGCTACAATGGAGAGGACGTTCTCTGTGGCGGTGCCCAGGCTGTGGAACCTCCCTTCTTTTGGAGGCCTGGGTGGCCCCGGACCTTGCCTCATTTTGGTGACAGTGCAAGACCTTGCTGTTCCGCCAAGCCTTTGGTGAGGGAGGTGGGTGAGGAGGATGGGTTTTTTCTTTTCTTTTATGCCTTCCTTTTGTGTATTTTATATATTTTATGTATATTTTTAAACATTTTAATTTTTGTAAGTCACCTCAAGCTGTTTAGGCAGGAGAGGTGGGATATAAATGTTGGAATAAATAAATAAATAATGGGGTGGTATAATAGGAAGGGTGTGGTGGTGGGCAGAGCATGGTGGGAAGGAATACCTGCTCGTGTGTTAGGTTTGTCCCACCCTGCTAAACCTGTGAGTGGGGGCTGTCCTAACGCACATGAAATACATGCAGGGGCTGCCTGTTTATTAGACTTGGGACCCCCGGGCCTTTACCGGATTTACCGGCACACCCGCCCTAAACATGGGAGTGGGGTCTGCACGGACCAAACATGGACTACAGTGGGCTATCGTCTTGTTTGATTTCACCCTATGTCTCCACTAAGCTTTTATACTGTATTGCTAAAATGTACACAACATGTATTATTTAAGGTATCTTGTAAGCTGGATAATGAGATTAATGGTACTAGTATTAATTGATACACTACCTATGTCTATGAAATTTCTAGTCCAATTTAGTCATGTGGTTAAACTTAATAAATCTCTTTTAGTACTCTCTAAGAATGTATTATATTTACCAATAGGAGATAAGGTAGTTCAGATATCTTTTATTTGACCAACTTTTGTTACTGAGACTATGCAAGCTTTGAGGCTATGCAAGGCCCTTTCTCAGGCTTGTAAAAAGTCAGAACAGAAGTTGGTTCAATAAAAGGAATCATCTGAACTGCTTTGGGTGATAATAAACATGATGGGGGCACATTATGGCCCCCCTGGGCCAGAGATTTACTGTTACATTTATTTCTGGACTGTCAGATGTGGACCTGCCGCTGACCAAGCCTGGGTAGGCATCTGGCCCGGATATGGTCCCCTGGAAGATCCGAGGCCCGTACACAGGCCTGCTGTGGCCCACAACCCAGGTCACAGGCCACCCAGGCAGGCCAACGTGGGCCATACCAGGTCTGAAGATCTGTTTTCAGCCCCATCCCCCATGGGAGTTTGGGGGCCGCCATGGGGCCAGGGCTCTGAGGGTATGCCAGGGGCTAGGGCTGCCTGGCTGTTCATTTACTCTGTTCTCCTGCTGGGGGCGTGGGAGTGCTTGCCAGTCAGCCTGGGTAGGCACACATTTGATCTGTGCCCCAACTTGACCCTGCCAGGGTCAGTCTCCCATCCCGGAGCGTGTAGCCAGCATGCCGGCTGCACGTTTATTTTTACCCTTTGCTTCCATCACTTACAGATGAGGCCAACACAACAACCACTCTCTCTCTAGATTACATTTACCAGACAAGGCCAAACTATAATTTAAAAGAGGAGTAATTAACTAGGTTGTATATTTTTCTTTTTTGCAGAATTTGGAAAAAGGAGTATTGGAAGGACAAGTAGATTTCCAATATGTTAATGCATCTCATTCTAGCTGTACAGTAGATCGTGACTCCTCAACAGTAATGGCAGAATATCAAATCTCAGTGTCACAAGAAACAGCAATGACCCAGGTTGGTAAAAAATTTGGTAACTGATGGAGTTTTATCCAGTAGAATATTTCAAGAAGTACATATTAATTGGAATAGACTCCTGTTGTAAACAGCTGGTGCTACCTTCTGCATTTTTGATGCTCAATTTGGCAGTGCGCTATGTATTCTTTTTGCATTGCAAAAAATGTAAAAGTGGGCATTTTTTTCATATGCTGTCGCATTTGAAGGTCTGTATGTAAACACAGTGAGCATAAACTACATTCTTAGGAATCTAGAGAGACTCTGCCCCCAACTCAGAAATCCCTTGCTTTATTCAATCCTATATATACAACATGTTGTAGTCCTCAAATAATAGGAGGACCAAGAATAGATTGTGTTTATGGCTAAAGCACACATTTCTTCACTCATGGTGTGGGTCGCTGTTTGACTTAAATGTGATTATTCACACAAGTAACGTACACACTCTAATGAATCAAGGCCTCACGTTGAAATTAGTTAGTGTGACTACTCATGTGAGTAAAATGTTTGTATTACAGCCCAAATGAGTTCCCACTGTTCACAGAGGGCTCAGCTGTAAGTTTCTAAACTCTTTCAGTAATCAGCAACAATATTTTTGTTTTGGCTTTAATCTGTATGTACTTCTGAAAAGCAGTTGGATAAATTTTCCAGGAAGCCAACAGCCCCTCCAGTTGTGTAACAACAGGTAAGAAGGAAAGGGGAGATGAATTGGGGGAATCCAGACTTTAAGAGCTACTAGCTGGACCACTCAAGCTAGCTAACACACACATCTTCTTCCCTCACTCTGGCCTTCTTGTTACTGCTTGAGTCCCTTCCCTTTCCTTTGAGCCCACTGTTGTTACTTTTAACCCAAAAGGCAGACAGTGAGCTCCCATTGTTAGCAGCATGAAAAATGTAGATATTAGAAATCCTTAGCTTTTCAGTTTGAATAACATTACAAAATTGTATAAATCATAATGATTTTTAATATCTGTATTTTTCTTGAAGTGTGTTTTGAGTTGAAAGTGACTCACAACGGGTATTTTCAGACGTTACGTGATCATGCTCAACCACAGTCAATTTCCTGTGGTGGGGAATGCCCTCGTAACGTCTGTTGGGGAACCGGAAGATTCCCCCCCAGATGTTTGCCACGCTCAGTCCCCGCTGGGAATCTCATTCACCACGCGATCGGCTGAACCCGTAGGGTTGGCGCCGATCGCGTGGTGAATGAGATTCCCGGCGGGAATGAAGGAGCCCGTCACGTCTGGACGGTGATCATGGCCTGGAATCCCCGCCGGGATTCCAGGCTGTGGTCATTTCGGGTGGGCACTGCGGCCGCATTGGCTGCAGTGCCCACCCGTCTCCCCAGAGGGCAGGCGGGGAGGGGGAGCGGGGGGGGCCGCCCCCTCCCCGATTCCCCGTTGGGATCCCCCGGCACGTCTGTTGGACGTGCCGGAGTGATCCCGGCGGGGAATCTATGGGTTGTTTCCGTGATGGGGTGAATGCCGCCCCGCCACGTCTGAAAATACCCAACCTGAGAAAAGGATGAAGGGCAGGCAATAGATTAACGGATTAAATAGAAAGCACATTAATCCCTATTGCTATAGCACAGAACATTACAAAATAATACCATAGTGAGGAGGAAGACCAATTAAATATGTTTCTTTTCTGCTGCAAGTGGCAAGAAAATGATGATTGTAAGAACCTTCAGTCAGGGAAATCTCAACCTACCATGGATGCCGAACTGAATGTTGGATGTTCTAATTACCAATTTAATGAGGATGACGGGTTTAAAGAGGAGTTCCACCACCCCCAGCCAAACAAAACAAGAGAATTGCTCGATGCATCCCAGTACTCTTCAGTGTCTATTGCTATTTATTTTTATTATATAACCCACTGTATTCCAGAAGCGGCTCAGGGTGACTTACAATGGTTAAAAAACAATCTTAACTCATATACATACTGAAAAATCCCCTCCTACTCTTCCATCTCTCACTTGGAGGAGTCCCCTACTCCTCCCTAAGCCTCCCCCATCATAGAGGGACCATAGCTAACCTCAAAGCTTCCCACCCACTTATACATCTCTCCCCTGGGAAAGTCTCATCCTAAACTTTCCACCGAGGCTGCACCCCACCCTCCCAAATCTCACAAGCTCATCCAGCCATCCATTCTAGATTCCTAGCCTTCTTTCTCCTCAACCCATATCGCCTATAAAAACAATTAAAAATACAAATAAACATCGGACCAGCATATCTTGATTCCTGGCCACAATTGCTGCAGTGCTCTGATGTCCCTTTCCATCATTCTCAAGAGGCATTGCCCCAGGTCATTCTCCCCTAACTGTATAACTACCAAGTCTGGAGTGCCATATTCAAGGGCTTTCATCTTCAGTAGAGCAGCTGACTGGCCCAACGCGTGCCCCAGAATCCCAGCCACCGTACCCTTGCTTTCTCACTGCAGCCGAGCTGGGTTCTATAACTGGTAGCAGCAGCCCTGCCCCTAGCCCACAGTACAATATTGTGTCCACAAATCTGTATGGCAATGTTTCTCTTAAAATCTGCTACTTAGAGAAGACGCTATTTTGGGGTGGAGGTGGGGGGCAGCATTGGGGCTTATGAACTCTGCTCTATTTCCCTGATGTACGTCCTGTAGGCTGCTGACTTCCCTCTGCCTCTCTTTTTTTATCTTATCTGCAGAAAAACCCCCACTGCTGCAGTGCTAGCCACCCCTATTCTGAATTAATGTGAACTGAACTTTTCAGGTGATATTCCCACCCCGTGTAAACTTGACCTAAATACTGCCATGAACTGGAATCTGTTGAGTGGGGATGTGCCCAAATGGATAAAGAGGGGGTGCAGCCTCGTTCCCCTCCATTCTAGGTAGCAGCACATAGCTTTAACTGGGTATATCGTTTTATCGAGGGCAGATATCAGTGTCAATTTTTGGCTGTGCCCTTTTTGATCTGTTTTGGACTGCTGAATGCATAACAGCAATGCATTTCCTTGCAACTCCAGATAGTCCAAAAGCAGGGCTCTCCCATATTTATCACTCTTTGGGGCATGGACCAGTTCACTAAAGCTCAGGGCTGAAAAAAATGCTGCTGTAAAAGCAGCACAAAACAGCAGGATCTCAAAAAGGATTGTGCAGGTGCTCTGTAGGGCACCCAGCAACTGCACCAATGTGTTAATTGACACAGGCTGCTGAGCATCCCCCACCTCAGACACCTCACTCGCCCAGCCCTCTTAAGGCTTGCCTGGTCTTGAATGTCGCACATGGGTCTGACAATGTCAGACAGTCTGACAATGTCTGACAGTCATCCAGTGTCGCACATTGGACGGCTGGGTGTCCTTTCCTTAGCTAAAGAATGATATGGTGACCAGCCAGGCATGAATAGTTCTCACTGCTAAACCCCTGTGCCTCAGGTACACTGTGAGCCACCTTATGTGATCCATAGGGATTGGCCACTGGCCTTCAACGTTCTCCTGGATAAGGAAGGCCCGAAAACCCTCAAACACCCTTGTGTATGCTTTTAGTGTCTCCTTTGCAACTGAACAGTCCACTCCATTGTCTATCAAACGTTCCCAAGCATCCACAGCTCCTATGCTGTTTGCATTGGCTCGAGGCATGCCCCAGGTGCTGAAGAACAGAAACCCTTCACCTGTAGGCGAGAAAGTACACTAACTACTTCATTATGTAGCCTTGGCACATGCTTTGCCGAGAAATTTGTGTTCAGTTCCAAGCATTGCAGCACAAAACCTCACCAGCCTCATTACCCTCGGGAATTTGGACGACTGGGTGTTCACCACATGTATAACTGTTTGGTTGTCTCCAGAATGGCATATGCATGTTCCTGAAACTATTCCCCCAAACCTCAAGCGCTACCACTAGTGGAAATAACTCCCAAGAACGTTATGTCTGTAAGTATGTCTGCCTCAGTAACCATTGCTGGGCGCACCACTTGCCCTGTACGAGGACTCCAAAACCTGATGCCCCCACTGCATCGGATACTGCCTGCAGCTCCGCTTCAAGGAGCCTAACTTCCCTTCACAAGGAGATGACAGTGTAGCTGTCTAGGAATCAAAACCAACCCTCCAGATCCTCCCTAATTGCTTTTGTTGTTCTAATGTGGTGATGTAGGGCCTGAACCCCTGCTGTCGCCCTGGCTAATCAGTTCCAGAAAGCCCTGCCTGGTGCTATCATCTTACAGGCGAAATTCCAGTGACCCAGTAACATCTGCATCTCTTTTAGTGTCACCTTATTTGCCCCCCTCCGCCACCTTCTTTATGAGTTGCGTGAGGGTCCATAATTTATCCCGGGGAAGGCTGTACGTGGCAGGTACTGTGTCTATTTCTATACCCAGGAACGACAGCTTGGTTGTTCCGTTTTTTTCATTTGCCAGGGGTATTCCCAATTCCTTCGCTAGATCCTGAAACACCATCATCAGCCTCCCGCACTCATCCGCTGCTTGCCATCCCACGAACAGAAGGTCATCCAGATAGTGAATGATGGAGTCCAAACTTGTCCTGTCCCTTACAGCCCAGTCTAGCATGGAACTGAACTTTTTGAATACATTGTAAGACATGGTGCATCCCATCGACAGCGCTTGGTCATAGAAGAACTTCCCCTAAAGTGTAAAGCCTAAGAGACCAAAGTCCTGCGGGGAGATTGGAAAGAGGCAAAAGGCTGACTTGATGTCACACTTAGCCAGCAGTGCCTCGGAGCTGCATTTCCAGACCATGTGTACTGCTGAGTCAAAGGAAGCATACTGCATGGTGCAGAGCTTGAGAAGATGACATCATTGACCGAGCCGCCCTTGAGGTAGGATAGGTGGTGAATTAGCCAGTACTCTGCTGGAGCCATTTGGGGCACAATACCTAATGGTGAACAGTGCATTTTCTTGAAAGGTGGTGCATCAGAAGGGCTGGCTATGCTCCCCGCATTGATTTCTTTACCAATTTTTTTGCCGTACAATCTCTTCCATACCAGCAACTGATCTAAGATTTTTTGGCTCATTGATTCACCCTGGGGCCCTCACAAGGAATTCTAAAACCCTTGATTAGTTGGGCCACCTCCTCCTTGAGTAGGTAATGTTCAAGGAGCCTGGCCAGTGGCTCAATTTTAATTGCTGTTCCAGCACCTGGTCCTCTGTAATCTCTCCTAGCCCCCAATTTCTGCCTTTCTTTTGACTTCCAAATCCAGGCCTCCCATTTTTTGTACAGTACTGTGCCTCATGCTGTCCCTTGCAGTGGCTGTAATAATACCCAAATTGTACTGCTGTGTGTAATTACAATCCCATCTGTTTATAGGCCTAACACAAAGGGGGTCTAGTGCTGCCTTGTCTCTGTTGCCCGGACACATAGTATGAAGGCTATGCCTGTTTAGATGCTCCCTTGAGTCATTTGTGCGAACACCTGGGAATGTAGCACTATGTCCAAAACATCCCACCGTGCGTGTGGGTTGTCCACCGCTTGGCGGCAAAAGACCTTGTCGTACAACCATCCCAGCAGCAAGGCCTCAGCATATGTTATCTGTATGATTAGCACGTACTGTTAGAGCTGCCAGGCCCTAGTCGGGAACTTGTTGCATACCACCCCTGCGAGACCCTAGTTGGGAACTTGTAGCTCACCACCCTGGTGTAAATGCAAAAGGTTGCATTCCAGTTCTCCCATGTCTTGAGAATCTGGGGCCTCCTTTTCTGACTCTTGGCCCCTTTTTCTCCTTCACTCTTGCTCCCCTTAACTTCCCTCACCTAGCAGCAGAGAAAACATGTCAATAAACACACCTTTCTAAATTCGCTTGTATGTATCAAGCAAAAGATAATCACCCAGGAGAGAGATGGCCCTGGCATAGTACATACTATACGGGTTGTAAACCCTGCTCATGCTGACTGCCAAGGCACTGATGTCCCATACAGGCAGGGTGATGTCAACGTCCAATCATATTTTCATTGCCTTTTCCCAGTACCAATTCCCCAGTGGGACTGGTAGGGGGCTCAGCATCGTTGACTGGCCCACCCTTGCTTCCCTTAACTTGAGCTCCGTTGCCATTCTCATCGTTGCTCCCAGCTCTTTCTTCCATCACCTGGATAGCTTCTGGAACCATAGCCCTGAATGAGGGTGACTGGCTCACTGTTGCACTGTCTGTCTGGATCATCACAGGGATTGCTGCTCGGTTGTCTGGTAGCCCCACCTAAGTAACCCTGCTCACCATCCAAGCAGCTCCCTGCTCCAGCCTCAGACTGTTGTCGGCTAACTGTACTCTAGAAACAATGTAAACCAAGGAATAAAATGGAATAGCAAACAATATAGAACCCAAAAAATTACGCTACTCCAAAAAACTGGATAAAGTTACAAAAAATATATAGATCTGTTTATTGACAGACACAAAAATGTAATACAAAATATATCTTCTGAATCACTATAAAATACAACCACATACAAAAACCCAGCATGTTTTGGGTGAAATACCCTTCTTCAGGGGCCAAATCAGTGGTAATATTTTTATTTATTTTATTTTACCAATTTATACCCTGCACCACCTTGGGAAGGCTCTCAGGTGAGGCAACCTGATTGTCCAGGAGAGGTGTTACCCTGACACTCTGCGTTTGCGTCACCCTTTTGGCGGCTGCGGCCTTGCCTTTTGGTGACATCCTTCTGCTTGAGGAAATATAATTATACAAAAGTTAGCTGAGCCCTTTTCCATTACTAATACGTATCATTTTCATAGTGCTTCTGTAGCTTTACAGTAACAGATTTTCAGAGACAGGTCTCTGCCCAGTGAGCTTACGCTCAGACACGGGTGAGAGGAACACAGGGAAAGACAGACACACACATACTCCCAGACTGAGAGGTTGAGACTTGCTCAACCCAGTGAGTTCATGGATAGGGTGGGATTCGAACCCTGGCTTTCCAGGATCAAGTTCAGCATGGAACTTGGAAGGAACTGGTGGAAGCTTTGATTTCCTACTCCCACCACTCAGCCTATACTTTACCTGGCAACGTCAACCTCACCCTTATAGCTCCACCTGCGAGAATCCTAGCTTTGATTTACTTTGCCTTGAATTCATTAAAAACACATGAAGTCATTTTTAATAGGGTCTGAATTATCTTCAGCAGTACCTTCTGCCTCTTGGACTGTTTCCTTTTCCTTTTCTTTCTTCACCTGGGCAGCCATTGAGCACAAAGGGCTGCCCAGATGTGAGGGACTACTTTTAAGCCTTCGCCCATCCCCCCATGTGTCATTCTGCAGTCTTCTTAGCTGCGTGCCAGTGACGCAGCGGTAACCTCGTCTGGTGCCACCACCCACCTCCAACACCTGAGGAGGAGGGCGGGATAATCAAGGGTCCTGTTCAACCCTTGCAAATGATTCCTCATCTAAGGGCGGGGGCTTTCTTCTTCTGAGGCAGGTATCTTCTTATAGAAGGTGGGGTGGGGGGTAGAAATGAACCCCGTTCTGGCCTGATGCTGGGGCAAGTCACAATTGGATCTTCTAGTAATCTAGTTTCCAACACTCTGGAACTTCTCTGAAACCTTCCAGAAGATGTTGGAAGTTCTCCCTCAGTATTGGAAGTGCCCTTGAGTATTACTTAAGTAGATCTCAGACCATCACAAAGTTGGGACTCCCACTTCATCCAGCACAGGAGTCATAAAAACTACATAACACACTCCAGCTCAACTTAAGAAACCCTAAAAGCAGTTTTTTGCCATTTCTCTTGGGATTACTTGGCAATGTCTATAACATTTTAGTTTAAATAGCTCTTCCAGCATTCTACAAACCTAAAATCTGAAACATTAAACAACTTAATTGACCCCTGAACTTTATGTATTGTTTTCTTGAAACTTGACAAGTACTTTAACGTATATTTTCTAAACAAATATTTTTCCGATGTAATGAACTGTATTACGATTGATGTGCACAAAACTACCATATCAGGACAAATCTGACAGCATAATGATCCACTTGTGCCTCAGTTTCCCAAAAAGGCACACGGACTTGAGCTGTTTAATTTGTCCCCTTCCTGGGGTGGATTTGTTTCATTATAGACATATAAACACGCAGGGGTTCAGTTGCCCAGTAGTTACAATAGTCATTCTCCTTTCTTGAGGACTGCCTGCAGAGTGCTCTTCAGTCCCACGGAGGGCCACAATAAAGGGGAGGGCATGAGGAAGATCTCCTGGTAGTTTTTAGTTTTCCCTCCTCAAATTTGGGGGCTGTGGCTGACAAAGAGGGTATTTTTAAATGTGACGATAACATGGGTGGCCACACTTTATTTATGTTATTTATTTACATACAAAAAATAATGCCGCCTCCTCCTGCCTCAGGCATCTCGGGGCAGCTCACAGCATATTAAAAACATTTAAAAACATTAAGACAAAAAGTAATAATTCAATTTTAAAAACAATATAACCCCCCCACCACCCTACCCTAACCCAACCCATCCACCCCATCTCCCTCGGGAAAGACCTGGCGGAACAGCCAGGTCTTACATTGTCTGTGGAAAGAGGGGAGGCCGGTAGCCAAGTGGATCTCTGAGGGGAAGGAGTTCCACAGCCGCGGCGCAGCCACGGAGAATGCCCTCCTCATAGTGGACACCCGGGAAACCCGGGGGACCTCGAGGAGGGTGCCCCCAGCCAACTGCGGGGGCCGTTCCAGGACCCGGAGGGTGAGGTGGTCCTGTAAAAAGGCGGGGCCCAAGCCGTTTAGGGCTTTAAAGGTCAGCACCAACACCTTGAATTGCGCCCGGAAGCCTACCGGCAGCCAGTACAAAAAGCGAAGCACCGGTGTGATATGCTCATGTTGGTCCGTCCCCGTCAACAGACAGGTCACCGCATTCTGCACCAGCTGCAGTTTCTGAACCAACACCAAGGGTAGCCCCACGTAGAGCGCTTTGCAGTAATCCAGTCTTGAGGTAATAAAAGCATGGATGACTGTGGCCAGATCCGAGTCTGAGACATATGGCCTAAGCCGACGCACCAGGTGTAACTGGCGAAATGCTTCCTTCGCCACAACCACCACCTGGGCATCCAGGTGGCGTTGTGGGTCCAGAAGCACCCCCAGACTCCGGACCTGAGAAACCAGGGGAGGTGTCACGGGGAAGGGGACAAACATGGGAAATAAGGGCGAACAATGGGATCACGAGGGCAGAAACCCCCAACAAACGCTTGGGGGCAAGGGCAACTCCGTACAGTGCTCCGAGATCGCTCGTGGGGGTAAAGATGCCCGTCAGGATAGAATGGTGGCCCTTAAATCTCCAGGAGATTAGGCCTCTATCATCATGAGGCGCCGAGTAGCCTGTATAGGAGTGCTCCCTCTCACCCTTCACCCACCATACACTCTCAATGCTTACCAGAGGGACTGGGAGGATGGTGCCGGCTGTGAGGATAGGAAGGGCAAAGGTCCCAGGTCCACGGGGAAAGGGGAGAGGGCAGTCACACAGGCAGGAACTGGGTAGGGAACCCTGGAGGGGGAAGACACACGCATTCTCGTTTGCTCACTGCACACTCGCTCCTTCACTCACTCCAAGGGAAAAGGTACGAAGGGTTAAGACACACACCACCACTCCACACACACAGTACAATAAGACAATAAGGTACAATAGCACACTGCACTTAGCTTCTCAGTAGGACGAGTCTATTCAGTTCACCGGCACTGTGTGCCTCACAGCGCCGGCATTTATAGTGTCTGTCACGGCCCCCTGGTGTGCCTGCAGCTGCAGGGAGCGGCGCAACGCCACTGGCCCTGCCCCTGCGTCTTGAGTAACCATGAGGGGAGGCCCCCTGGCCATTTCCCACCGCGGTGTTACCTCGGCAACCCCTGGGCTCTGTGACATGCTGGAAGGGGGCTCTGGAGATCCCGCGATGGGGACAGAGGCTAGGGGGCGACCCCCTCGGTGGGCCGGGGCGTGTTGCTGCCAGAACCCCCACCTGTGGAGGTAAGGGGCAGTTCTGACAGGAGGGCAGACCCCATCAGTGATGGGGGCCACCACTCCCTCGGCCCTCCCCACAACCGTCACCTCCGTCTTGTCAGGATTAAGCCTCAGGCGGCTCGCCCTCATCCAATCCTCCACAGCAGACAAACACCGGGTAAGCACCGAGACTGCCGGGCCTGAGTTGGAGGAAAATGAGAGATATAGCTGGGTGTCATCTTCATATTGATGACATCTCAGTCCATACTCCCTAACAACCTCTCCCAGAGGCTGCATATACACATTGAACAAGAGAGGGGATAAGATGGAACCCTGCGGTACTCCACACATAAGGCCCCGGGGGGAGGGGGGGAGATGAAAACTCCCCCAGCACCATACGCTGGGTTCTCCTGGCCATGAAAGAGCGGAACCATTCAAGAACAGTTCCACCAATCCCTGCCCGGTCCTGCAGTCAAGTCACCAACAACTCATGATCAACGGTATCAAATGCAGCCTAGAGATCTAATAGGATCATGGGAGAGGTCGTTGACCAAGGCCACAAGCGTAGTCTCCGTGCCATAACTCGGACGAAAGCCCGACTGGAAGGGATCGAGAAAGTTAACCCAGTTCAAATGCCCCTGAAGCTGCTGAGCCACCACCTGTTCAATAACCTTCCCTAAAAAGGGAAGGGTAGAGACTGGTCTATAACTGGCAAGGGCGTCAACGTCCAAAGATGGTTTATTGAGCAGGGGACGCACCACCGCCTCCTTGAGACAGCCCAGGACCCCGCCCTCCCCAAGGGAGGAGTTGACTATCCCCACCAGCAATGGCCCCAATGTCTCCCGGCTAGCCTTAACCAGCCAGGACAGGCAAGGATCTAGTTCGCAATAGGTGGCTCGAACAGTCCCAAGAGCATCCCCTGCATCTAAGGGCGACACCGCCCGAAACTCATCCCACAAAACAGGACAAGAAGGGACTTCTACTGCCTCTGACACATTCCCTGCTGAAAAAGTCGCATAAAAAATGTGATGAATTTGAGCAATTTTATCCGCAAAAAAGTTCGCAAACAAATCACAGCGAGCATTCAGTGGTTCTACGTCCAAGTGGAGGGAGGCCAGACTGACCAGCCCCCTCACCACCCAGAACAGCTCAGCCGGGCAGGACTTAGCAGACGCAATGAGGGCAGCAAAAAAACTCTTCTTTGCTGTCTGCACCGCAATGGCATAGGTACGTAACCAGACTCTATGCCGCAACTGGTCATCTTCAGTATTTGAATGATGCCACTGTCGCTCTAACCGCCGCCCATTCTGCTTCATCTGCCGCAGCTCCCCAGTATAGCACGGGGAGCTGCGTTGTCGGCAATTTGGGAGTGGACGCCTGGGAGCCACACAGTTGATGGCCTCCGTTAGCACGGTATTCCACCTGGTCATCGAGCGAGCAGCCATCGAGGTCAGAGGAAACCTCTTCTAGAGCTATCTGGAACCTTTCAGGTTCCATAAGCCTTCGGGGGCAAACCAGCCTAACTGGTTTCACGGGGGCCAGCATGTGCCAGGATATCTGCCCAGAGGAGATAATGATCAGTTCATGACAAGAGCACTGTTAATACCTCCCCCACCAACTGATCCCCCGCCTCAAGGCCTGTGCAAAATATCATGTCCAGGGTATGTCCTCCAACATGTGTGGGGCCCACTACTCTCTGAGACAGGCCCATGGTTACCATAGCAGCCATGAACTCACACTCTGTCCCTCCAAGACTGGCATCAGCATGGATATTGAAGTCCCCCAGAACTATCATCCTGGCAGCCCGCAAGATCACCTCCGCCACCAGCTCGGTCAGTGCATGCAAGGAGGCTGCCGTACAGGTGGGTGTACGGTATATCATCAGTATCCCCACTCTGTCTCCAGCCAAATCCAACACCAGATGGAGACCCTCCACACCCATGATAGGTTGCACAGGAAATCTCCTCACAGACCAGGTATCCTTAAAAATAATGGCTACACCGCCCCCTCTCCCCCATCCCTCCAGTTGTGGCTGATGCTGCACAGAGTACCCAGCCAGAACAAGATCAGTCAATATAGGCCCTGATTCATTGTCCAACCAGGTCTCCGTGACACATGCGAGGTCGGCTGCCTGGTCCAGGATCAACTCCTGAACCGCAGTTGACTTGTTAGCCACCGACCTCGCATTTACCAGCATTAAGCCAAGACCAGGGGCCCTCTGAACTCCGATCACCTCACCACCTGCCTGGGGGCCAGTGAGTGGGACAGAAACGCACCATCTGTCCTGTCTCGCAGATTGAACCCGCTTCCCAGAAGAACCATAATTCCCTCGGCCCAGAACGATCCCTATGGCTGCAGACCCCACCCCCCATCCGTTCCACCGACCTTCCTCGGAGGCCGTCCCACCAGCCCCCCTAGGGAGATCCTTACCCCCCAATACACCCCCTATCCTCCTCTGCCACCGGAGGATAATCCCCACCCTCCAAAAGGCTGCACCCCTCCCTCACACCAAGGGGCCCAGCCTTTCCCACCCTAACCCAGTCCCCTTGCCTCCCTCCCACATAAAAACAGTTCATACCCCCACCACCCCTATCCCTAGGCTGAAAGTCCTGGCTGGCCCCGCCTCAACACTCCCCGAAAGGAGGGGGGCCTATTCCTTCTGCCCCTGGGGTCTCTAGGGGCACGGCCTGGCAGCAGTGTGGACGGAGGCAACAGCAATGGTGAGAACAGCCTCTGGCCCCCAACACACTACTATAAGTCCTGCTACTACTCAGCCCTTGTAGGGGCCGTCCTGCTGGAAGCCGTTGTGAGGATTCCTGGTCCTGCCCCCCTCTGCCTCTGCTACTTGGAGAAGGGAGCGAAGATGAGGATGTATGTCTCCGGCCACCACCGCAGTCCACAAACGGCCTGCCAATGGGTCTTCACCCTTTGGCGGCGCCCTTCAGATGCCGCCCAGAGGGCACCACCCACTGGGAAGCAGCACCCTCCTATGTGGTTACCTGGGAGGTGGAGCAAAGCAGAACCACAGGTGTAGGAGGGGTCCAGGCAGCAAGCAGCACACAACCGTCACCCCCCTTCCAGGCCAGGCCAGCCACGCCCACTGGGCAGCAGCACCCTCTTATGTGGTTACTTTGACCCACGTGGTCATCTGCGGTGCTGCCATGTCTGATCTGCCCCGCCAGATGTTTCCCCAGTCCAGATCAGGGGTTTCCCTGGGCCGTGGCAGTTTTTAGCTCGGGCTGTGAGTTGGACCCATCGCTGAGTCACAGCCTGGGCTAAGTGCTGCTGCAGCCCGGGGAAGCCATCTCCAGACCGAGGGAGAGTGGGCCATCACATGTGATGGTCCGCTCTACCTGACCCCAGTCTGGGGCAGGGGCTGTTCAGGCACACTTGATGGCCCCAACCTGTCAGGGAGGTGGGCAGGCTGCGCTCAGTAGCACAGGGGCAGGGCCTGCGGACCCACATCCGCACGCTGCCCTGCCCTCTCCCCCAGTCTGGGCTGCTAATATGTTTGGTGGCTGGGTCAGATCCTGGCTGGGGTGAGGGCCCTCATCCTCGCCAGGATCAAAGCATAATGGCATAGTGTGCCGTCACATCTACAAATACCCTAAAACTGCCTGCTTTTTCTTCCCTAGTGCATGTGAAGTTGCGCTAAGATGGCATCACCAAGGTGCAGGACAAGTCACAGCCAGGGAGAAGAGATTTTTATTTATTTATCTATTTATTTAAAATTTATATCCCGCCCCTCCTGCCCACAGGGCAGCCCGGGGCAGCAAACAACAATCAATAAAACAATAAAAAAAAAATTTAAAAAATTTAAAAATACAATATGCAGGGAATCCCCCCTCCCCTCGCCAAAAGCCTGACGGAACAGCCAGATCTTACATACACGCCGAAATAGCAGAAGAATGGGAGACAACCAAACCTTCTCTGGGAGTGAATTCCACAGCACAGGGGCAGCCACCGAAAAAGATCTAACATCAGTGGCCACCCGCCTTGCCCGGGGAACCTCCTTAAAGGCTCTCAAGGGTTGCACGGGCACATGGGGAGTGAGGTGGTCCCGCAGATAAGTGGGGCCCAGTCCGTGAAGGACTTTAAAGGTTAAAACCAGCACCTTGAACCTGGCCCGGTGCTTTATAGGCAGCCAGTGCAGAGCCTGGAGCACTGTTGTCATGTGCTCCCTGCGACCCGCCCCTGTAAGGAGACGGGCCGCAGCGTTCTGCACCAGCTGCAGCCTCCAGACCAGCTTCTCGGGCAGCCCCA
>QEPC01007399.1:1879168-1892103 GCA_003113815.1 Sphenodon punctatus | reverse complement strand
GGAGTTCCAGGCATACGGGGCAGCGAGGGAGAAGGGACGAAGGCGGTTGGGGGAGCAGGGGAGGCGTGGGAGGGCGAGGGAGGGGATGGAAGAGGAGTGGAGTGCTTGAACAGGGGTTTGGAGGGAGATCAGGGCCGAGAGGTGGGGGGAGCGAGGTTGTGAAGGGCTTTGTAGGTGAAGACGAGGAGCTTGTGCAGAATACGCTCAGGAAGGGGAAGCCAGTGGAAAGAGGAGAGCAGTGGCTGCACATGGTCAAAGCGACGGGCTAGGTGGATGATCCTGGCAGCAGAGTTCTGAACAGAGATGAGGGAAGAAAGGTGAGAGCGGGGAAGGCCAGCGAGGAGGAGGTTACAATAGTCGAGATGTGAGATGACTAGGGCGTGGATGTGAGAGTTTTGGCAGAGGAGAGAGACAGAAAAGTTAACTCTGTCTCTCTATATCAGGGCCATAGGCTCTGCAATTTCCTGTATACGTAGGGTTACCACCTCTGCAAATTTTTAAGGAACACTTATGAAAAATACATGTTGCAGGGCCTGCATTGTTCGTGGCAACCCTATGTATATGGCTTACTATTTTCTCCATTTTATGCTGCCAGCAACAGTTGTCTCCTTTTAGTTATTTTATCTTCCCTGTAATTCTGCCATTTCCAATTTTCCTTTTCCTTTCTGTCCCGAGACTCTCTAGACAGATAAAAGCCCTAAAGTTTTAACAGAAGGATTAATTCACTTTTTGGTTACTGTCCATAAGAGATTCTTTTGTTTTTTAAACGTTTGAAGGTTCTTAGCACATATCTACTCACTGAAATGAACATTATTGGCTAAGTGGGAAGGTCTGCTGTCTTCCACCCTCATAGAATGTTTGAGATTGTTATGGGGCAAAGAATTGGAGGGGGGGGCTGCAAAGCTATAGATGCATACACAACTTTTTAGAGCACTTATTTGTGTTAGTTACACTTTCCAGTTAATTAGTGAACAATTTGTTGATGACAGGAATGAGGTGTGCGAATGCCTCGTATCGTAGCACATTTTCTGCTAAAATATTCTCTGGCGTTCCTCTTTCCTGCCCCTCTTGGTCCAAGTGTATCTTCCATTTCCTGTTTGCCTTTCAAAACAATTGCTGCTGAATGCTTTGAATCATGATTTTAATGCTAACTAAAACGTGAGAGCTTTAGGGACTGGGGAAGGAGTGTGGGAAGGATCCACAACCATGAGCATGCTGTGAAAAGTTTAAAGCCGCAGTTTTCAATTTAGGCATTTCCATAGCTGAAGGCTTTTCTGCAGAGCTCCTCCTATCATATCAATTTATTTATTGTTAAATGTATAAAATATAGGCCTGAATTCTGCTGCCTGCATAGCTCTCATTGAGGTAAGCAAGGAAGTGTGATCTACTAGCGTAAGTTGAGAACACTTGAGTTCTAATTGCGGATTTGTAACCTGTGTGGTCACTTAATATCCATGTGAAAGTAAGTTAGAAAATTACTTGTCCATGAAATTTAGTACTTGTCCACTTAGCAACCCACCCTGGAAGTGGCTATAAAACTGACTTCTTGGGTAAAAAGTCTTGGCTGCCAGTGTGCAAAGCAGTCCTCCACCATTGCTCGACTTGTGCTGAAGCTGACTGATTATGGCATAGATCTTTTTTTAAAGGACTATACTGCGACTGTGATGGTGGTAAAGAAAGATTTCTTCTCCGCTATCATAGCATCTGCGAAGTCTCATCCAGCAGAGCTTTTCTGGGTGGTGAGGGCTTGGTTAATCCAGTCTGCCTCGAAATGGAGACATCTAATACCCGCTATAACATTTTTATTAATTACTTTACAGTCAAAATCACTTGTATATTCACCATGATTTGGGTGCTGCCATCATACCTGTAGAATCAATTTGAGACTATGGAAGCTCAGTCTTGTCCTGTTTATTTGAAACAGTTTCAATTGGTATAACCCACCAATGTGGGGGAGGAGCTTGGGGCTGTGAGGGCAACCACTTGTGAACTAGATCCTTGCCTGTCCTGGCTGGTGAAGGCCAGCTGGGAGACACTGGGACTGTTGCTGACTGGGGTTGTCAATGTCTCCCTTCAGGAGGGTAGGGTGTTGAACATTCTTAAAGAGTGGTTGTGTGACCCCTACTTTGGAAGCTGACTCTCCTGCTAGCTATCCGCCTGTCTCTAACCGTCCCTTTTTAGAGAAGGTTATTGAACCGGTAGTTGCCCAGTAGCTCCAGGCTCATCTTAGTATCATCGGATTCCTAGACCCATTTCAGTCTGGCTTCCATCCTAGGTATGATATTGAGACCGTGCTTGAGGCCTTGGTCGATGACTTGCGCCTGGAGATTGACAAGGGAAATTCTGCCCTGTTGATCCTGTTAGATCTTTCGGTGGCTTTTGATATGGTTGATCACGAAGTGGTGTTGACACGACTGAAGGACCTGGCGGGGGCGTGCAGCACTGTTCTTGAGTGGTTCTGCTCCTTTCTGTTGGGGAAGTCCAGAGAGGTGATGGGCAATTGCCCCTCGTCTACTTGGGACCTCCCCTGTGGGGTCTGTTCCATACTGTCTCCCCTCTTGTTCAATGTGTATGAGGCTACAGGGTGAGGTTATTCAGAGGTTTTGGGTGAATTGCCATCACTATGCAATATCTTTTTCATCCAACCCAGGCCATTCAGTCTCTGTGCTTACCTGATGCCTGGCTGCTGTTGTGGACTGGATGAGGGTGAGCCGATTGAAGCTGAATCCAGACAAAACTGAAGTGATGATGGTTGACAGGCTTTGTGGCCAAGAGGGAATTGGGACTCCTCTTACTGATGGAGTCTGGCCCCCTCTGGTCATTCAGGTCTGCAGCCTTGGAGTGCTTCTGGACCCCTTGCTATGCCTGGATTGTCAGCTTGTGGTGGTGGCCAGGAGTACTTTTCACCAACTCCATCTGGTCAGGAGGCTGCAGCCTTTTCTTCCTGATTCAGATCTGGCCACTTGTCATCAATGCTTTCATCATCTTGAGGCTGGATTATTGCAATGCGCTCTACATGGGACTGCCCCTGATGACTTCTTCAGAAGCTGCTGCTGGTGCAGAATGTGGCGGCTCGCCTCCTTTTGGGGCTGAGGCACTGGGAGCACATTACACCAGTGCTCCGTAGTCTGCACTAATTTCCTATAGCTTTCTGAGCACAACTCAAGGTGCTGATTTTGACCTTTAAAGCTGTAAACGGTCTGGGCCCCACATATCTGAGGGACCACCTGTTCTTCCATGCCCCATTGTGGCCCCCGAGATTGGCCAGGAATGCTTCCCTGTGGGTACTGTCTGTTAATTTTGTTCATACAGGGCTCGCAGGGAGGCGTTCTTGGTTGCTGTCCTGATGTTATGGAACTCCCTTCCCCTGGAGGTTCATTTGAGCCTGAGCATTTTCTGGAGGCAGTGCAAGACCTTTTTGTTTGTAAAGACATTTGGTGGGCAGCAATGGGGGATAGTTGAAGGTGGGAAATGGGGTGGTGGTATTGGGTGGGTTTTGTGGGGGGTTGCAGGGAGGGTTGGAGGTTTCTGTCTTTTATTGTTTTATGGACTTTTAAATATGCTTTTATATGTGTGTGTTAGCTGGTAAGCTGCCTTAAGCCTTTTAGGGAAGGGTGGGATAAAAGTTTAAATAAATAAAATCAGTGGGAGTTTTGCCCTTGACTTGAATGGCAGAGAGTTGTAACCTTATCCTCCCTTTATCTCATTGGGAAAATTGGGATGAAAATGCCTAACTCTCAGATTAGTGAGGATTAATGTTAGTAGGGTTCTGAATATGGGTATGCATATCAGTCAGTGGAATTGTGCCTATGAAAAAGAGTGTAGACACATTCCTTTTAATACGGATATTGGACAACAGAGAGACTTCTCATCAATTAGAAATGCTGATCACCTGCAACTCTCAATGACTCTGAATCCTGTTCTAGTTAGGATTGCCACCCTGAGACTTCCATAGGCCAAAATGGGAATCTCCGAGTCAAACCATGAGAAGTGGCGGTTGTAATTCTAGTTCCGTTTGCAAGGAGGTTTTGTTAGAAGAATGGCACATGAGAGAATGCATGAAAACGCCTTAAAGAACCCTCTTGGTAAAAAACTCTAGGAACGGATAGAAATGAGAAGCAGTAATGTGTGCTTCACATAGAGGAGACCTAGGCCCAAACTTGTAGTGGGCTCTACACAGTCATCTTCCCAGGCAGAATTTATTGCAGTATCCTAGCTTTGGGGTAAAAAGGGCAATTCCTTTATATTGTATCCCCTTATATTTTATCTCTGCAGATAGCAACATCAACACATGGCAGAATGACCCAAAACAAATTGTCAGAAAATAGTAAGTTTATAAAGGAAGATGTATAATTAATGTCGTCCTGTTATTAACTGGAATTTTGATATTCCCTTATGAAAAAACAACACAATTAGCAAAAATGTAAACAAAATATTTTTGCTGACACAAATAAAAAGATTTCCAAATTAACCTATTACAGTGACAATTACACCATGTTTCTTTACTGTTTGAACTGAGTGTTCTTTACGTCGTTCCCATTCTTCCTCATTGTCCTGTTCAAATGTCTCTGGATAAACAGGCAGTTTGTCTTTGGGACACTCCTCATAGTAACTTCTGACATATTTGCCAACAGACCACCCTCTGTATTCCTCAGGCATTTTGCATTCCAGGCCATTATAGTGTACACTGTAGTGATGCTTTAGCCAGTAGAAAAGATAATGGATATTGTAATCACATCTCCAAGGGTTCTCTCGAAGCCACAATATTTTCAAAAAGTACAAGTCTTCTAGTACTCCATAGTCAAAATTTTGCAGTGTGTTGTTTGTTAAATCTAGCTCCTCCAAGTTAATGAGCCCTGAAAAAGCAGCTGGTCAACAGAAAGAGTTATTGAGATGATGGGTAAATTAGAGACAATAATATTCTTATAAATAGTAGGACATTCACACATAGCTTAAACCAGTGGCACTAAGCCCTGACTAGTTCAGGAGCCATACAGATAGTCAGCATCGAGTGAAGAGCTGGCATGGGGAACACCGCTCAGCGGATCAGAATTTGTTCCTAAAGAGCTGATGGGCAGAAACAGCTTCTTGGTGTTTGAAGCTGTAGTTTGTAGATGGACAGCTGCAAAGAGCCACAGGTCATAGGCTAAAGAGCCACTTGTGGGTTAAGATCTGTGAAGTATCACTGCTTAGACAGTGTCCTTGCACATTGGACAAATTCACTGCATTTAAAAAAAAATATTATGATAAAAGATTTCTTTCAAATTGGACCTTTAAAATACGGGTCTACTCTCAGACATGTAAAACTAGCACCATCACAGAGCTGCCCCTTAAATGTGACATTGTACAATTGCCATGAAAGCTTTATTTGGCTTGCAGAACCTTAGTGGGGATCAGAAGGAAACAACTAACTTGAAAATCCAATCCTAGGTTAAGTCTGCACATGTGGCAAGTATAGAAAGAAAATGCTTTTGTAATTTGATGGGGAGTCAGTAAGTGACAATAAACATGAAATTCCAACATGCGATTTTTACTAATTCATATTCCAGAGAACCATTCTTTAAATAAAACCACTTTGAAATTGTTCTATAGTGTAGATCTTACCATAAAAAAAACCCCAATCATTTATTATTTTAACCTAGCTGATGTTGGCAATTCACACTTATTAAGTTCTCAGAGTGCTACAGCAGAAAGCAGTGTCTATTCTTTCTTTTCATTCTCTCTCCCTCCTATTTATGACTGTTCACCTTCTTTCCCCTCTTTTTTTCCCCTTTTCTCTTTTTTTTTTTAAAAAGACACTCTTTGAACAAAGCTTTGTTGTGTTATGGAAGTATGACAAAGCACCGCATGGATTTCTAGTTTTATAAATATTACAAAGATGTTCTTACCTGGATCTATGTGAACTATTCCATTACTACTGAGGTTTAATATCTTCAGTTCATGAATATCTTCAAATTCCTTAGGTTTCAGCTGTTTGATTTTGTTGTTAGAAAGATCAAGCTTAACAATATCTGGAGGTATGTTACCTGGAACGTTCTTTAACTCTTGAGAATAAACAGAAAGGTAAACAGATTATATCCTTTCTAGATTATCTCTTCCAGACATATACAAGTAAACAGGGGAGTAATTCCCAGAAAGAATTGAACATTTGGAAGTGTCAGCATTTAGCACTGAGCTACCTCTTGTAAATTGTGGGCATGATCCTCCACCATTAAAATAAATGGGAGTTTTGCCGCTAACCTCAACGGGTCACGGTTTGCACCCTGTATCTTTCTTCCCTTCTTTCTCCCTCTATAATTCCATTACTTCCCATAATCTTTCCACCAGTGGTGTGAAGGATTTTTGGAATAGAGTTCCTTTTATCTAGAACAACTTTACTTGATACTCTGATTTTTACATCTAAGGGTGAAAACAGACATGACGCTAACCACCCTTAAACCACCCTTGGTGGTTTTTTATACATGTTGCAAGGCTGCATAGGGCACGAATACAGCCCTGCAACATGCATAAATAACCACCAAGGGTGGTTAGCGTCATGTCTGTTGTCACCCTAATATGACAACAGCTCTATTTTCCATTTCCTGTGGACCTTAACCTTTCTTAGTTTACATTTTTATTTTAACTTTTAAAATGGCTTTAAAATGGCTTTAACAGTTTGTGATGGGGTACAGTTTGTATAAATGCTATACAAAATAAAACACAAATTCTGGACATTCCACCTGATAAGACTGCTTGGGTGAGTAACTGCTCACCAGTATGAGTAAGGATTCCAGTCAGCAGCAGAATCCAAACTGAGGGGCAGATAAATCTATCCTCTTGACTCTCCAAAGCCCTGCTGTTGCCCTTCCCCACTTTAAAAATAAAATACAAACTTTAAAAAAATGAAGTCAGTCATGCATATTCCCTAAGAGAAGTGACAAGCGATCTGTGAGTGTAGTCTCTTCTATTGGGCTGTTAACAGGAACAGTGCCAAAAATAGTAAGGGAACTATCATCTTCTTAACTTTGGGGTTGTGGAAGAGGGGGAGGGGGGAGCTGTCCCCACTTCCTCCCTCTTCACCAATTCTTACTTCTGAAAACTGGGCTTTTTTATTTTATCAAATAGAATCTTGTTCACAGCAGTAGAAATTAATTTAATGTGTGCACATATGTATCTATCTACTGTTACTAGACATTGCTAGGCTTTGCATATTCATGCATATTCACAGTTAGTGGGGAGAGAATGAGGCATTTCCCTCAGCCTCTCTTGCATAGCTCGATTAGGGGAGACATTTAATTGGCTGAATTGAGAAAAAATGCAAACTTTTCAAGGACCTTTTAGGTTTTTTTTTTGGCTATTATTATTATTTATTTTATTTTTATTATTATTTTATTATTATTTTTCAAAGTGTGGAGCTAAATCTATTTGTATTTTGGGAAAAGTTTTGTTATGGCTGCCATGATATTTTTAGGTGTAGCTACTGGGCATACAATATAGTCTTTGTCTTTCATAAAGTTTGATCAAATCTGGGATTGAACCTAACTTTACTTTACAGATTCCTACCAACTTTTCTGAGGGTTCAACATCTGAGCTGTATCCCCTCAGAGTTAGGGCACTTTCTGACGTGCATTAAAGTGTACTTACGAGTTTGGGTGGCGGGATGCACATGCAAATGAGGTGCTGCTCTGATAACGTTGGAAATGTGTGCCACACATGATTAAAGCTTTTTGGTGCCCTGAGAAATGCGCTGTACCAAGCTGGATTTTGCAACTTGGTACAGCGCATTTGTCAATATGTCGAAAAGCTTCAATCATGCATGGCTTGCCTTTCCGACATTACCCAGAGCCGTGCCTAAATTGCATGTGTGTCCCACTGCCTGAACTCGTAAGTACAGTTTAATGTATGTCAGAAAGTGCCCTTGATCATCAAGGTCTTTACTTATAATGGGTTTTGTAGGCAAGATGCTATGATGGTTGGTTCCATTCAATCAGAAGAACTGGTCCAGGAGCTCGTAGTAAGGAGATGTTTGCTTCCTGTGGCCGAAGACAAACCCAAATCTCCTTGTATCCGTACCTCAAGTCTGTGGCCTGTTGGTGGCACTGGTTCATGTCCCAGGTCTAGCCCTGCTGTGCCAACTCCCCCATAGAGCGATGAAGGCCTTGGTCTCTTCCTGGGTCAAGGGAATGCAGATTGGTGGGCGGATCATTAGGCAGAGAGTGACTGCGATAGCATAATGCTGGTAGCGGTGCTGTTTGTTGCCTGGCTGTTGGTATTAGCCATGGTCCCAGTGGTGATGATCTTCTGTAAGTTGTTACACATGTTTGAAAATGGTGTGGTGGGCTTTTAATGCAACTGTTACGTGTGCACCAGTTAGGACAAGAGTGGAGAGACGGGCTGGAAGTGGTTGCTCCTCAGAACCCTCTAGGCTCTTTGCCTGCGACTCTATGGTGCTGGTGAACCTATATGCATGTGATGTTGCATGCAACCTAATTGATGGGATGTGGACACATGGGCGCACATTAACCTGCATTTACCATGAGTGGGGGCTGTGTGTCTGGTGGGTGGTGGCCACGTGGCCGGTGGGGACCAGCACCTAATAAACGGGTAGGCAGACATCCAGTGTGGGCTACCATCTCATTTGTTAACACCCAGTGACAGAAGCAGCAGGGAAAGGAAGACATTACAGACAGTTATCCCCAAATGAGGGTGAAATGAATTGGAAAGTTGGAAACGAATGAGAATGGGAAGGCCAATGGAAAGGAGATTACAGTCAAGGCAAGAGATGACTAGAGTATGAACTAGAGTCTTAGCAGCAGGAGGTATAAGGAAGGGTGAAATTTTAGCAATATTATGTAGGAAGAAGCAATAGGCCTTAGCAAAAGACTGAATTCATGAGGTGGGGAGGAGTCAGTGTTTTTCAAATGCAATTCATTTTATCTAGAAGCCTAGGAGACAGGTTGGATGGTGACACTGTCAACTGAGATAGTGAAGGAGAGGATAGTTTGTGTGTGGGCAGGGGGAAGAGTGATGAGAAGTTCAGTCTTGGACATGTTCAATTTGACTTGCTGGTGAGACATCCAGGCGGAGATGCCATATAGACAGTGGATGGAATCAAACGAGATTATAGCCTGCTGGAGTCCATGTTCAGACCGTGCAGCCCCTGATCACATGCTTAGCACATCCAGTCTAATAAAAGGGCAGCCCCCTACCTATATTTCATGTGCTTGCAGCAGATTCCACCAGTGGCGCTAGTGAACTCTCTCTCAGTGACTGCCTCTCAGCTGAGAAGCCTGCTAGAATCTCCCCCCCCCAGTCTTCCTCCCCACCTCTCGGCTGAGGGGGAGAGTGATCTGTAGCATGCCTCTTAGGTGAGAGGCAGCCACAGGCAGGAGAGGAAGGGTGATTTCAGACGTGACAGGGCGGATTCGCCCCGTCACGAAATGAAATTTGAATTCCCCGCCGGGATGACCCCGTCACGCTGTAACAGACATGCCGGGGGATCCCGGCGGGGAATAGGGGAGGGGGCGGGGCCGCGTGGCGCAACGTGCGGCCGCATGGCCCCGCTGCCCACCCTCTGGGGAGACGGGCGGGCGCCGCGGCCAATGCCGCCGCAGCGCTCGCCCGCTATGGCCACGGGCCGGAATCCCTGTGGGGATTCCGACCCGTGGCCGCCGTCCAGCCGTGACGGCGGGGGTCACCACGGTGGGGAATCACATTTGCCACGCGACAACCTCCGGCCCCGCTGCTTCGGCCGCTCACGTGGCGAATGTGATTCCCCGCCATGGTAGCATCTGGGGGGAAACATTCGTTTCCCCCAACAGACGTTACGTGGTCGCTGCCACCACAGGGGATTGACTGTGGTGGCCTTTGACCACGTAACGTCTGAAATCACCCGAAGATTGCTAATGTTGCCGCCTCTCAGCTGACCGGGCACTGTAGGTGAGACTATGTGCTGACGGACCTGGATGCCAGCGAGGCTGCGGGTGAACCTAATTGATGAGATGCAAACACGTGGGCACCTATTAGTTGTGATTGGTCCATATGGGCCTGTGATGTCCCTGGACTCTGCTGTGAGTGGCGGCTCTATGGTGCTGTGTGATGGAAGCCTAGTAGATGGGAACGTGCCTGGTGAAGGCTAATGTGGGCTATTGTCTCATTTGATTCCACCTAGTGATATGAGACTGGATGGAGAGGGTGGTAGACAGGGTTAGGTAGAAAGAAAGAGTTGGGTATATATTTCATATAACAGGTTTCTACCTTTGCTTTTTTTACTGGAGCTAGAGCAGTAATGCTGTGATTAATGATCTCTGATCTTACACTGCAAGAGTTTAAAAAAAGAGCTGCTGAGAGGCAAGAAATATAGACTTTTAAGGTTGGTACTGGATCTTCAGAGTGAATAGAAGTGAGCCAGAAGGAAAGTAAAAGGGGGGGAAATACAAAATAAATGGATAAGAGAGAAGCCCAGGAAGAATCAATGGGAAGAATGAGCAGAGCATTTGTTACATGACATACATAATGTGGTCACATGCTGAAGCCTTTAATTTCTTAATGTTCAATTAAAAAAAATATTTTTAAATACCAACTTCTGAGTTTGCATGCCTTTTCTTAATGTACATTGCTAGCAGCAAAAACAGAGCTGCCCTGAAAAAAGATCATAAGAGAAAAGTGCAGTAGAAGTGACTATATAAATTACAGCTATTATTACAGGAAGTAGAAGAAAACAGCACAGTAGTCTGGTAACTGTGCTCTAAGATTAAAATAGGCTAACAGAGCACTGATATAACTGATAAGAATTTAACCAATTCCTCCCATTCTAGACCACTTCCTTGTCTTTTACTGTTCTTGATGTTTTGGAGCATGAACTCAACATGTATGCTAGGAGCATTTGTTGTCTTAACTGTTAGGTTTTTATATATATAGTTGTAATCCTAAAATGAAATATATAAAATAAAGCATAACCAGCCCCAGCTCTGCAACTATTTACCAGTAGGGCTCAATTATAGCTCCTCAGAGCCTAAGATGCATTGGAGAGGACAGTTAAACGTTAAAAGCTGTAACATCTATGGATACTGGCACGAAGAAAAGGAAAGAGGTCTCCTTTGCATCGCTGTTCACTTCAGTGAATACAGGTAGCTGATCACTCTTCAGAGCACCTAACCTGGAACAGAAAGTGTGATTGAGATGCTTTTGTGCCCTCGGTCCCTCTTTGGGGCCTCTGAATGTTGTTAGCAGCCATTCCCATCTGGTTTCATTGCTCCTTTCAACCATTTTATAGCTGCACTTGTGCTTGAACATTGGAAGGGAGCAAAGCCTCCTTATGCCCTCTTCTTCCTACAGTACAGCCTCACAAAAGCAACTAGATTTTGTCTTTAATGTATAATTTTCTTTTTTTGGCACACAAAATAGATTTGCTATAGAAAAAAAGTAGGCTGGAGATGAAACAGTGAAAGAGTTCTCATTACACTGGTTATAATTGCTTGAAGAAAATAAAAGCAACAACTCAGTACCTTGCTGATTTTCTGTAATTAATTTAATTTGAAAAAGCAAAGCAATAGGAGAATAAATAAGTCACTGAGATAAAAATATTCACACAAACCTTTTCTTTTGCAGTCCAATGTTTGCACAGGGAACACATAAATGTGACAGAGAGAGGAATCAAATTCTGGTTTGATTTCAGGCTTTGCTACAGCTACATTTTGGAGGCTCTGTCTTTCTTCTTCACTACATAGTTGCTCAGCTTTTAACTGCTTGAGCTTTTGACCTTGGAGTTCTATTGGATGTACACACTTGGCATAATTTCCCAAATTCCTGTTTGCTGGAACCTGCAGCATTGTTACAAGAGGTTCCATGTCACAGGTGCAGTGCCAAGGATTGTAATAGAGACGTAGGTAGCTTAGACGCGGCATGTAAATTAAAACCTCCTCTGATAAAATCTTAATCTGGTTATGCTGGAGTAAGAGCGTGGTAAGCTTGTCTAAACCAAAAAAAGCTTGAGTCTCTATTTTTGATATATCGTTCTGTTGTAAATCCAGGCTTTTCAGTTTCTTATATTTGGAAAAAATGCCATTCTTCAGTTTACGAATTCTGTTTCTTGCTAGCAGCATATGTCTTAAATCCTCAGGCCAGTCAGGTAACACAAAAGTCAGTTTTCTTTCTTGACAATCTAAGTATTTGTCATGAAGATAAGTGTATATATCACAAGGGAGGCCTGGGGCATAGCGCTTAACAGTGCTAGATGCTTTTCTTACACTGTTTGCCCTTCCACTATTTGCTTTGTTTCTCATACTCCCATTCCTTGTCTTCCTAAAGTCAGTTGCTTTACAGAAGAAGAGTAGTATTATAATGGTAACCACTTGCATCCTGACATCCAGCTGGTCCCAATTACTTTGTATGACAACTGGAACAGTTAAAATATTCCTTTGAAATCTGAGTTTGAATAGTCTTAACTAGCGCGGTTCAGAATCAAGGAGGCACAGCTGGGGTAAGAGGAATCCCTGTGTTGGAAGAAGAGTGGAGTATTAGAAAATGAGTAATAAACATTTTGAACAAGGATGACATGTAAAATGAACCAGTACAAATACAGTGTAAATTAAATTAGTACACTGAAATTACCCCAGACTCTACTCCATTCTTGTCCTCTTTGACCTCTCTGCTGCCTTTGACACTGTCGACCACTTGCTTCTATTGGACTCGTTTTACTCTTTGGACTTCCATGGCTCTGTCCTTGACTGGTTCTCCTCCTACCTCTCTGATTGCTCCTTTAAAGTCTCGCTCCCTGAGTCAAACTCCTCCTCCCTCCCCCTTTCGGTTGGGGTCCCCCAAGGTTCTGTCCTTGGCCCTCTCCTCTTCTCTATTTACACCCTGTCCGTTGGCAAACTTATTGCCTCCCACGGATTCCAATATCATCTCTACGCTGATGACAGCCAACTCTATCTTTCTACCCCCTCTCTCTCCTC